>CM061539.1:19780000-20380000 GCA_030864215.1 Capsicum pubescens
CATGTCGCACCAAGGTCCAGTTTCCTATTTAGTGAGGAATCACGATGGCGCCGCATCGCGCTACCAGCCCAATTCCCAGTTGTCCACTTTCCAGTGAGCCGGCACGATTGTACCGCGTCACACCGTGGTGAAAAATCGGGATTTCCAACTTCCGTTATTTAATGTCAGGGGTTGTTTGGTCAATTCTCAAAATCTCTAATCAGCCTAAACACGGAATTTATACCATAAATAATCTAATATCTCAGTATTCACTCACTTTTCTCAAGATTTAAAACATTCTCTCTCAAGAGGCAAAACCCCTAGCTTCAAGAATCAAGGTCAATCCTCAAGAAATCCTTCAAGAACCTTCAAGAACTCTTCTTCTCAGGTATGTTAGGTGTTCATCTATGAGCTCCTTTCACCCATAGAGTCCAACAATCTATTTTTAAAACTTCAAGATTGTTGATTCATGATTTATATGTTTGAATTAGATTGAATTTATGTTCATGATATTAGTTGGGCTTCAATCCGTGATTTAAGTGTAAGTTTCATGAAATTGAATAGCATGTGTGATGAATATGTGATTATCTTGATAAATCTTTGAATTGTAAAGTGATTAATGCATCTATGATGTTAATTTGGCTTTCAATCCATGATTATGATAAGATTCATGAAAATAGAATAGTATTTAGGGGGAAATTATATGAATTGTATGTTGAACCGATGAAATTGCAAGTTTAGGCATTATAGTTGCCATGTTTATATGTTATATATGATTATTTTCATGAAGTTGTGCCATACAAGTGTTTGATGAAATGTCTCTATGAGTGAATGTAATACCTCGGGAAGTTTTTCGTTGAAATTTTGTGCCTAAACATGTTGGGTTCTATCTTCTAGAATGAATTATAAATTTTTAGTGTGAAATATCTTAGATTATGACCCACCATTGTGTAGAGTATCAAATAAGCTTTCCAACGATAGGTGGATCATCCAAAACGGACACCCGAACGACGAGTTATGAATATTTCGATCGAACCGTGAATAGTAGTGAACGATAAAATGTGCAGGAAAAAGTACTGAGTCCTGGCGTATTTTTGCTCCAACTTTAAATGATCATAACTCCTTGTACATAATGATCTAGGTGATCTACTATATATCAACGAAAATCTCTGTGAGTCCTCTTTCCAATGAAATTAGTTTCATCCAATTTGTCTATCGGAGCAAAAAGTTATGATCGATCTACTTCTGCCTATCAAAAGTGAATTTTTAGGTCAACTTCAAACGATCATAACTCCTCGTACACAATGATCTGGGTGAGATACTATATATCAACGGAAAGATATAAGAGTCCTCTTTCTAATGAAATTAGTTTTATCCAATTTGGATATCAGAGTAAAACGTTATGGTTGATCTACTTCAGACTATCAAAATAGTTCACCAAAGGACAGATTCGAGAATTATTTGATTTTTAGGGGCGTTTTGGTCATTCCCCCTCACCCAAAATCCGTCCAAACCCTATATTAAAGCCTATTAGAAGCATTATATGTTATATTTCATCAAATTCCCTCAAAAAGAAAACCCTAAGCTCCTACATCCAACTTCAAGAACCTCCAAAGTTCACCATTAATTCTGCAAATTTATTCAAGATTCCAAGTTCCTAGTTCAAGAACTCCAAGAACCATCATTCAAAGGCACGATTAACATCTCAAAAATGAGTATCGATCTAAAGTTCATCATTCAAGGTATGTGGGGTTTTTCAACAAGAACTCTCTTTCGTTCTTGTGCCCAAATTGATTTTTCTTTTATGAATATACATGATTTTACATGTTTTGATATGAATTTGAAGCATGAATTTATACCCTATATGATTTTACATGAGATTATGATACTCTCTATGTTTTGAAAGTTGAATTGAATGAGAATGATGACATTTTTGTACATAAAGCTGAATTTTCCAGATTTTAAAGTAAGTTATATATATTTATGATGAAAAGCATGAATCTTGAGAAAATTTAATATGATTTTGATATATGAGACCTTGAGTCCTAATTGGAATTGTACTTTGAGAAATTATGTGCTATAAGCACAATGCAATTTGAATCCCAATGATAATTTTCTTACCAAGATGTATGATTATAAAGCTGAAATTTTAAGTTTTAAGTGATTATTTTTGTGCTTATGTCATAAAGTATGAAACTTTGGAAGGTTTTATGATGATATTGATATATGGGTTTTTGGAACCCTATTTGAGATTATTATTTTGAGAAAATGTGTGTTATAAGCACGTTGATGTTGAATATTTGAGATGTTTTGAATGATTTGACCTTTTGGTCGTGAATGAGTTATTTTGAACTCGACTGTGAAAGAAATCCACATTTTTATTGATTATAATAAAGGGGTAGCAAATTGGCTCCCGATGAAAATTGTTGAAGTGTTTATTGTGGATTTTCTTTAATGTGAGCCTGAGGCTGATTTAAATTTCTGAGCTAAGTCCGAGAGTAATCTTTAGCACCGAGTGAGAGGTATAAAGTGACCTTACTTCCCTAGAACTACGTGCTCCCATAGGATGTGAGCCTGAGGCTGATTTATATAGTGATCACTAGTGTTTTCGAATTGATACTGGAAGTCCTACTCCGATGGCAAGGATAGGACGGCTCTTCCCAACGTGGGTTGTACGTTGGACTCCATGTAGCTCACATGGTTTATGTCGGTTATATGATCTCCAGTGTGTGTGTGTTTCCTTGTGTCTATGGTGAATGGTGAAGTGATTTGAAAGTGGAATTGTGAAAGTTATTCTTTCGAAAGATTTAAATGATATTTACATTATGAGAATTGATATTCTTGATGAACTGAAAGTGATTGACAAATTATATGATGACTCACATGTGTTATTATACTTATTTCATACTCTCATGATTATGATGATTTTCTTCGGGCTATGTGAGTCTTTCATCCATCCTGCATATTTCTTATAAATATTTATGATGATGATGTTTATATAACTGCATACACCCCCATATACTCAGTTCCTTTCCATGGTACTGACCCACATCTTCGGATGTGGGCTGCATTTTCTTGGAATGTAGGTTCAGGTGCTCAGTTCCAGGTTCGACAGTGATTCTTCGGGCATGCTGTTCTACATCCTCTGTTGTGGAGAGTCCTCATGTTCCGAGGACGTAATGTCTGATGTTGGTTTCACGGAATTATTTATATTTGATAACTGAGTATGAGTCAGTTGGGGCATGTCTCAATGGCTCGCTGGTTTTATTGATTTTCTTAGAGGCTTGTCAGACTAGTATAGATGTTGGGAGTTGACTAATAAGTCATATTTTGTTATCTTTCTGAAATTCTTTTATTCTTGGATGATGATTACTCTGTTGATATTTGAGAGTTATTTATGGAAACCCCGTTGATTTGTGTTGAACTGAATGAAAATGGCTCAAAGGGTTAGCTTGGGGCTACTCGTAGCCTCAAGCACCGTGTGATGCTCTGGGACCCATTTTCTGGGGTGTTACAGTGAATTTTGGACCAATGTACATTGTTATGCTTTTCAAGATTTTGCTATGCTATACTTTTCATGTTATCGAGTCCTGGAGGTATTTAATACCCGAAAATCTGGCTGTTTACCTAGATCCAGTGTCAGTTATAGAATAGTATCAGTTATGTCACGATCAGTAGAGTTCAGTCAGCTACAAAATTCAGTAGAACTCAGTCAGTTACAGAACTCAGGAAAATTCAGTAAACTCAGTATCAGTCCAGTTCTGTATACTCAGTTCAGTATTTTTCAATTAGATGTAGGATTTAACACCGAGCGAGTGCAGGGATGACTAATTCCCCGTCAGAGAAGCAGAGTCGTTAGTAGAAGTCCCTGTACTCCAGAGCGTAGGATGAGGAGTCACTCGTCAGAATAGGCTTGACTACCTCCCAGGGGTCACCCGTCAGATTAGACTTGGCTCCGCACAAGTGTCACCCGTCAGTTAGGCTTGGCATCCTGGTTTTCTAGTATTAGTACCCATGGCACGATATTAACACCCTTCCAACTGGGGTCACAGGTTGGACCCCTATCAACTTAGCTTTGGGGCATGTCGGTTAGATGATTACCTCCCACAGTCTCAGTTTAGAATTCAGTTCAGTTCCACAAAATCAGGACTATCAGACACAGTCACTCAGTATCAGTAATTCAGTTATCAGTAACCAGATATCAGTTACTCAGTTATCAGAACTCAGTACTTAACTTTAGAAAAGCTCAGTTATAGTATACATATATGCACAATATTACATCCTCAGTATTTACAGTAGTTTTAGTTATCCATGTACTCTCATATTTAGTTACTCTATATCATTAAGTCAGTTACTGTTCATGCATATGAACCCTTGCATTCAGCCTTACCTCATCTAGCATGCCAGTACATTCCACGTACTAATGCATACTCTTTATTTGTGCTATGATATCTCATATCATAGGTTCGGATGCTCAGGTTCCCAACAGCGCTTAGGCAGATCCAGTCAACAGTCGCAGATATAGTAGTGAGTCCTCATCTATCGAGAATGTGCTTTTATTTCAGTAGTTCAGTTTATCAGTAGTTTAGTAGTTGGAGTTAGTTGGGGGCTTGTACCATTAACTCTATATTTAGAAATTTCAGTTAGAGTCTTTCAGATTAGACCAGTTCAGACAGTGTTTAGTTTTCACATGTTTCTACCAGATATTATTTATCAGTATTTAGATTTTGAACCTTATGGCAATTCAACTTAATTTCACATTTTTTTTAGTATTATTATTCAGTGTTCACAGTAGATATCAGTCATGGGTTAGCTTGAGGTCCCCTGGGATTGTAAGCACCATGTGACGCCCAGGGTGTACTCTCGGGGCGTTACAGAAGAGTAGACCGAAGCCTACCTCAAAGCTGAACTATAATCTCAAAATGTCCACAAGATGCTCATCTCCACTCTATGATCTTTAAATGACGCCGTGCTTTCAAAATAATAATCTACACGTTAATACAAATAAAATGAGACTCATATTATAATATAAAACTTCGGACCTAAACTCGGGTCCAAAATAGGACCATGGGACTCGCTAACAAAATTTAATAATTGAATCCATTTCGAAGTCCCTCGATGAACTAGCAATACGTGCTAAAAAATAGAGCATTAATGGAGTCACAAGTGGGGCTCAATTTAATCCCAAAGAGTTGAAGAAATTAGGAATTTGAAAGCAAGAGTTTAACGGATTTTAGGATGGAATTAGACATGGGAATAAGAGAAAAAATACTATGCGATGATAACTTAACATGCCTAAGCTCAACGAGATAAAATCCCCACAATTCCCAAGCTTAATAGATCAATAATGGTGGAAATTTGGGTTGAAGAATGAGTTAGAAATAGAGAACAAGATTATTTGTACTGCCAGGGATTTACTTATCATGACTGCAAGAACCCTAGTCATGATCGCGGTATCCCACTAACAAGTCATGATCGTGGTGGCCCAACCACGCAATCGCGATGCATAAGCTGGCTCAATGCCACAACCATTCTTCATCGCGGTTGTGAGCCTCAGCTTTGCGATCGCGATGACTAAGGTCCACAGACCCTTGAGATCATTTATGTCTTCATCGTGATAGTGATAAAGGACCTAGGCCGTTGATGAGTGGAGATTTTACCACTCTTTTTCACTCATTATTCATACACATCACCTTATTTTGAAAGAAATAATGAAACATAGTTGTGATTGAATGCACTGATATCCACATTTTGCAAGAATAAAGTCAAGAAGATTGAAAGGTGTGGAATGGAGCTGAAAATAATCAAAAGAAAGAAAGTACAGATGAAGACTTGGAACAAAAAGGCCTCAGTTACCGCGGTTGTGGTCAGCTGACCGCGACCACGACAGTCAAGCAAAAACCTTCCAACCATGGTTGAGGATGTTAACCGTGATCGCGTATCCACAGTCGCATTCAAATGCGCGAGATCGCACACAAGCGGAGGAATCAGCCCAGGTGCAAATTTGTAACTGTGCATGCTGATCCCCAATTTGCACAAAATGACCCAAACATTTTCATTCCATCACATTCCTTCTTCCCTAATTTTTAGGTTTTGGCTTGAGACTTTGTAGCCTCCATTTTTAGAGAAGAAACATTATGTAAATTTTGGGTGAAGAATACATGGAGACTTTCTAAGTGGAAGATTTGCTCACTTCCATTGTTGATATTGTGGGAGAGCCAAGTTTGAAGTAACATTCGCTTAGATCTTCTAAAACTTTGATTCAATGGAGATTATGGGTATATCTATGCTTATTTATCTTATGTGTAGCTAAATCTCCCTCTTAGGGCTATGTGTGAATAGGGGTCAAAGTGTGTTTGGGTTGTGATTGTTAGCATATATTTGGTAGTTCATGTTTATGGGTTCTATTATTTCTATGATATTTTGTTTGGGATTTGATGGATGAAAGCTGCAAATACCCACATGGATTTGATGAGTGAAAGCTCCAAGATCTAGAAATTTTAATGCCATCTTCAACGGAAGAGTTTTGGGCGAACTTTAGGAATCCATATCATCCTCGAAAGAGGGATGCGGGGACCAAAACAATGATAGACAATTGTGTGTGTAGTTTACTAAGTTTCACTATCTTAGACATAAGGGTGAATGTGAGGTTAACTATACCATGGGTGTCGTCCTAGAAATAGTGATGCCTTGATTAAGGTGGCGGTTGATAATTGTTGAACACACCCATTTGGTATTCGAAAGAATCAATGGGTGAAATTTGGTGTTTTGTTGAAAGGGTAACATCAAAACCTATAACCAAGCCTACCCATATTTGAATTATTGAAGTGATGTTGATGAGTATCTCCCATATGTCACTCCCTTAGTAATGAAATGCATAATTCCAAGATCCGTGCATAATTGTTAAAACTCTAATTATTCATAGCCCCGAATTTATACCAAAAAATCTCAAAAAGAAACATTAGTGTAGGAACTCACCTCCCCCATTTTATTTTTTTGTAACATTTGTTTGAATTTAACTTGTATCTATCATTTTGAATTAATTTGATCGCCACTCATATTGTTCCTCGTGGATTTGACCCCAACTTTAAAGTTGGGTAAATATATTGACAACGACTGCCTTGCACTTAATTGATGTGTAAGTTGAGCGTTATAAAAAATGGCGCCATTGCCGGGGAACAATTTGGTGTATTAAGTTAGTTTGAAATCTTAGTTACTTGCTTGAATTCAAGCTTGTAAATATTTGTTTGTGATTTTTCTTCGTAGGTAGATTTTATTTTATTTTTATTTTCTTGATGGCATCTTCTAAAAAATATGAGTTGAATGATTGAAAGTCATATTGTGATCCCCATGTTTGTATTGTTATGGACTACACTTCTGGAGATATTATAAGTATGCTCCCCAGGGAGAGATTTTACCATCTCAATCTGATTAAGAGCATGGTTTCCCTATGTGTGGACGTCTAACAGGACATTGGGAAGAGTGTCCAAACACCCGCTCCCCCTATTATACTAAACGAGTTGCTAATTCTTCTTATGACCTTTATAGGTTTTATGATAAAAGAAAGAAGGAGCAACATACCGAGTCCAATAGATGTGACCCAAGGTTACTTGCTATTTTAGACCGAGTGGAAGCAACGGGGGAGAATCTTGAAGACTTACATAAGTCCCAAGAGGTGTTCTAATGGGAAACTATAAAGGCAAGGGAATCGGTAAAGGACATAACTCTTGCAAACATCACAACATTGCCCACTCCCCAAGAGGAGGTTTATCAAGAAGAGAAACCAAGCTATGAAGAAGATCTTGGTAGTGAAGACTCCTCAATAGATTTCCAACCATCCAACTCATATAAGGGAGAAGAAGCCCAAATAAAGGAAATAGTATTAGAGCCAAAAGAAGAATTAATGCTAAATCTCTATGATGACTCTAGTTCATTTTGGGGCAAGTATGCTAAGTTGGATGCAAGTCCCAAATTAAGGGAAAGACCTCATTCTAACCACTTGCCAACATTATGCTTGTTGGATTGGACGAAAATCTATCTATCCAAGCTAATAATGAATATTGGGGAGAAGGAACTCCATTCTTATATTTTGGACTTTGACATTTCAACGAAGCATATAGAGTCCCACACATCAATGGCCAAGGAACTCAACTTCCGATGCACAAGGAATAGGCTATTGATGTCCATGCTTTTACCCATGGAACCAATCCAAAAATTTGATGTGAAGTTGGGTAAAAGGTTTAAGTCTTCAAAATGGAGAGATCAAAACTTTCTTGTCATCTTACCACCTCTTCCAAGCCTCATATTAGAAGATATGAATCTTTTATCCCTCTGCCGTTCATTGCATATTGAGAAAAATTAGGTGGATATCTAAATCTTCTAAGTGGAAGCACAAAAAGAAGTGGAAGAGACGTTTTGCTAAGACATTAAACTAAGCACTCGATGGGGGGCAACCCATCATGCCACGAAAAATGTCACATGACCTTTTTATTTATGCATAGTAGAATAGATTTTTGTTTTGTTCATGCATGTATAATCTATGAGACGTTGGTGCACGTTGGAATTTTAATCGTCTTTGGAGAAGAAAAGTATGGAATTGGCAATTTAGATTGAATAGGAACTGCAGGAGACCTGATTTCTGGTCTTAGTTATCGTGATCGTGGTTCGTACCAACGCAATCGCGGTAGCCACTTGACTACAATCACATAAATAGGACCGTGATCGTGGTCTTAACAGTTTAAATGACCATTTAACTGCTACTACTCCTACATGATTCATTCTCTAAATCCCTCAAATTTCCCCCATATTGTGGCATTGCACAGAGTACCCAAGATTTAGTTCGATCTCTTTGCATTATTTACCTGGTATGTCATCTAAAACTTCATTATTTATATCGTCATTGTATGCCTGGGATTTGCAGTTTAGACATTAGACCTACCATTATTTTAATAAGGCCAAAACACTGCTTATTTGTGTTTACTGTTGTGGTTAGCAGCTGTAGGATGGTTACACGTTATTTGGGGAAATATTGAGTACCCATAGTTTAGCCTAAATGGTTGGAATTGACGTGTAAATTAAGTGTTCAACATATTCCTGAATGTGTTTACCATGAATTCCTTTTAGTTTAAGGCAAAGATCACATATCCTAGGTCTACTTTATCTGATCATAATGTTTAGGTGCCTAGTCGGAAGACAAGGATTGGTCTTAAATATGAATATTTTGAAAATTGGCATAATGTTGACAGTGGTATTAGGTATTGTGATTACAGTTCTAAGCGCGATAGCGCTAGCATGATCGCGGTCAGTTACACGCGATCGCCATGCCTGAGAGTATTTGTCTGCAGGAACCCAAATGCCTGCACATCTATCATGCACCCGAGAATCCCCTATAGGATTACCACATGAGCTTACCTTGTGATGATAGCATGAGTTTTTCCTTACAAATACTAACAGTGGCCTGAAGTGCATTCCATACAGGTACTCAGCTACAGAATGAGAGACTCAGATAATACCAATTTAGGCCCTCGAAAATCCAGGAGTGCAGTGACCTTCCAAAGACTAAACTACTCCTTAAATAGAGTATATCTATGGATAGAGTCCCTGAAAAGTACCCAGAATTCTTTGACAGACTTCCTATTATTAGGAAACTGGCTCCAAGACTACCTCAAGGTCCAAGGGAGTCCTCCATAGTTCTACACTCATATGTGTCACAGTCCGAATATGAAATGTATCGGGAGGAGCAGAGAAGCTAGGCTGCCAGGGTCGCTAAACTAGAAAGAGCATATTCAGCTTTAGCGCTATCTCATAAGAATATCTGGGAATCACAGATAAAGATGATGAAAAGGGAAAAGAAGAGAAATATTTTTAGCCAAGATGTGGAGAGAAGTTAAAGGCATATTAAAGGTGGTCAAATCCAAGGAGCACCTACTTTCGCCAAAATATGAGAGTAATGATGAAGCACCTGCTAAGAGACGTGCTGCTGAAGACGGCGGAGAAGATGCAGGATACACCGGATATGATGAGGCTGATCTAGAAAGCCCCCTTTAATCTTATCTTGTTAGAAGTTGGGGGTATCATGTTCCCATATTTATGCTATTTGGATGCATTTGGGTAGTGTTTTGATAAGATGATGTTTTGGGCACTATTTTTAGCTTGGTTTTTGAGATGCTACATTTTTGGGAACCCAGATGGTGCCCACATTTTTATGGATTAACATGTTTTTCCTTTTAGATTTAGCTTTTATTTTTGTAGTTTTTATTTTGATTGGTGATGATGCATGATGGGTTTTACCCTATGATGGATTAAGTGACGACAGTCTTAAGGGTGAAGCATAGTATTTGGGTTTGAGGCATAGAGGCAGGGGAATTCTAAATACTCATAGCATAAATACCGAATAATGCAAGGAAAGTCTGAGTACCTATGGAATTGTATGTTGTAAAGTTGGGATCATTTTTTTGGTTGTTTTCACCATTGGCGAACTCTAAGTAGCCATATGGGTAATTTGCCCGTCTTAAGCCAATTGTGAGACTAAGGTTTTGGTTGTAGCCATAGTTTAGCAAATTGTACATGGTGCCATTGTAAAATGAACAAACCCCTCCGCCCAGATTTTTCAAAAATATCAAAGGCATGGACGTGAGCGCTATTGTAATAATTTTTTTTCTTTTTGTAACTCCATACGTTATTGATTTGTAAATAATGAGAGATACTCCAATGTTATCTTGCATGGGAGGGGAAATTGGGCCTCCTTAGCAAGTTTTTGCATGTCATGTGTGGTGATCTTTTGCATTTATCTCATGCATACTTGCGTTATCTAGAACTTTACCCTTTAGTCTTTCAAAACTAATTTAGATTGTACTTGGTTGGAGAAATGTTCTTAGGCCTTCTTTATGATTTTGGTACCCTCTTTAAACCTAAAAATCCTACCCTTGTATAAGTATAATCCCTAGTACCCACTTCGAACCTTTGGACCTTTCTTTGGCAAACACATTACAAGCCATGAACCATTCTTTTTATCTCTTTTTTGAACCATACCCTTCTTGATCTTGAGAATGTAATTTGAGGTAAAAATCCTAAGTTGGGGGTGGTAAATATTGAAGGAAGAAAGTTTGGTGCCACAAAGAGTTAGTGTATGCATAAGGTGCCTAAGTTTTGAAAAGGAGCTAATAGAAGAGGAAAGGACCCAACAAAGGAAAGATAGCTTTAACAATTCAAAAAAAATGAGAAAAAAAATTGGGTGAGCAAAGGAAGAAAAAAGTAGGCATAACAAAAGAAAGAAAGCAAGGAGAGTAGCCCATAGTTATAGAGAAAAAGAAAGAATTTTGAAAAGTGTGATGTAGATGTTCAAGGAAAGGTATAGCTATGTTGTTTCCAAAATGATATCCTACCCTAACCCGACCCTATGTTACAAGCTTAGAAAGTCCTTTGAGATCTCCAACCACTTACTCTCTTAGTAGTGGCGATTGAAAATAGGGGCAAGCCTATGGTATGGCACTTCTTGCATGGAAATTTCTTTTGTGAGGGAGAGAGTTGTGCACTTAAAATTTCTTGTTGCATATTTTGAAACATGGTGCGTTAAATTCTATTTCTTGTAAGGTTGGCATGTGAAACAAGTTGAGGTGGGTGATTTTGTCACCCTTCGGGTGATGAGGCAAATGGAGTACACTTTATTTTTGGTCTAAAAGTGAGTCATTTCTAGAGCATTAGTGATTGTTGCTTGATGGCTCTTTAAAGTCTTATGCACCCTTTGGTAGTGCATCTTACAATGAGGGGTGTAGTGAAAATGGGTTGGCCTATGTGCAAGGATCTATTTATGGTTGCAATTAGAGCTATGGTCATTGTGAGATTTAAGGCATACAGGTTGGGCTTAGATGATTATGTCTCATGGTAAGAGGTAATGTTGTGCTTGAGGACAAGCAAATGGTTTAAGTTGGAGGTGTTGATGAGTGGTGATTTTACCACTCTTTTTCACTCATTATTCATACACATCACCTTATTTTGAAAGAAATAATGAGACATAGTTGTGATTGAATGCAGTGATATCCACATTTTGCAACTATAAAGTCAAGAAGATTGAAAGGTGTGGAATGGAGCTGAAAATGATCAAAAGAAAGCAGGAAAGTGCAACTAAAGATTTGGAACAGAAAAGCCTCAGTTACTGACCGCAACCTCGACAATCAAGCAAAAGCCTTCCAACCGTGGTTGCGGATGTTATCCGCGATTGCATATCCGCGGTCGCATTCAAATGCGCGCTATTGTGCCCAAGCGGAGGAATCATCCCAGGCGCAAATTTGTAACTACGCATGCTGATCCCCAATTTTCACAAAATGACCCTTACATTATTCATTCCATCACATTCATTCTTCCCCAATTTAAAGGTTTTGGTTTGAGACTTTGTAGCCTCCATTTTCGGAGAAGAAAATATTGTGTAAATTTTGAGTGAAGAATACATTGGAGACTTTCTAAGTGAAAGATTTGCTCACTTCCATTGTTGATATTGTGGGAGAACTAAGTTTGAAGTAACATTCGCTTAGATCTTCTACAACTTTGATTCAATGGAGATTATGGGTATATCTATGCTTGTTTATCTTATGTGTAGTTAAATCTCCCTCTTTGGGTTATGTGTGAATAGAGGTTAAAGTGTGTGTGGGTTGTGATTGTTAGCATCTATTTGGTAGTTCATGTTTATGGGTTCTATTATTGCTATGCTATTCTGGTTGGGATTTGATGGGTCAAAGCTCCAAATACCCACATGGGTTTGATGAGTGAAAGCTCCAAGCTCTAGAAAGTTCAATGCCATCTTCGACGGAAGGATTTTGGGCGAACTTTAGGAATCCATATCATCCTCGAAAGAGGGATATGGGGACCAAAGCAATGATAGACAATTATGTGTGTAGTTTACTAATTTTTTACTATCTTAGACATAAGGGTGATGTGAGGTTAACTATACCATGGGTGTCATCCTAGAAATAGGGATGCCTTGATTGAGGTGGTGGTTGCTAATTGTTGAACACACCAATTTGATATTCGAAAGAATCAATGGGTGAAAGTTTGGTGTTTTGTTGAAAGGCTAACATCAAAACCTATAACCAAGCCTACCCATATTTGAATTATTGAAGTGATGTTGATGAGTAGCTCCCACATGCCACTCTCTTAGTAATGCATAATTTCAAGATCTGTGCATAATTTTTAGAACTCTAATTATTCGTAGCCCCGAATTTATACCAGAAAATCCCAAAAAGAAACATTAGTGTAGGAACTCTCCTCCCCTATTTTATCTTTTTTGTAACATTTGTTTGAATTTAACTTGTATCTATCATTTTGAATTAATTTGATCTCCACTCACATTGTTCCTCGTGGATTTGACCCCGACTCCAAAATTAGATAAATAAATTGACGACGACCGCCTTGCACTTAATTGACATGTAAGTTGAGCGTTACCAGCCCTCACCAGTTGCTAATTTACCAGAATAAAGCTAAGTCCCAATGGACTCCGACCAAGGGCTCAAGATTCATTCAAAAACCTGTGCATGCTATGCTATCCTATTAAATTTGATAATTAAAACTCAACTAAACCATAGAAGTTTCCATCAGAGGTTATTTCGACAAAATGTGGGTCCCATTCCCACTATTTCATTTTTTACTCCTTCCAAAAGTCCAAAACTTGTCTGGAAACCTTGAAACTCGGACCAAGGGTCCCCCTATCTTAAAATCCACATTAAGTAGAAAAAAAACTATCAGAATTCTTATCCAAGGCCGTTTACTAGAAGTTTTGGACCAAGACCAATTTCTCAACTTCAAAAGCTCTAAAATAGAAAAATAGGCTTAAAACCCAAACGAACTGCTCGAGAATCAACCGTCTGTCCCGACAAGTCATGAATGATTTGTAGCCACTATGGGAAAACACAATACATCAAAAACACACAAAAATGGAGAAAATGGCCTAGAGGGTCATTATAAGATCCACTACTAAAAGGACTTTCATCCTCGAAAGTCAGGGACTAACTCAAACCGGTAAGCTCGAAAGGACGATGTACTGTGGCTGGATGCCCATGAAAGGCTCCCCAGGTAACCTCTATGGCCAAGTAACACTTCCAAGGAATTTCACTAAAGGTATCCCTTTAATACCCAGCTCCTTAATCCATCTTTCCAAATACCATTAACTCATCCTCAAAAGCCTACTAGCTTCCAACTAAATCGAGATCCATTGTAGTTCACAAGTCCCAAAACTAATGCATACCTCCATCATTACCACACAAGCACCACTAAGTAAATACTCGACTAGGCTAAAGATATCTCAAAGCTATACCCATACACCCAACTCAAAACTCTAAGTCTAATATTTTTTGGTCTTTCCAAATCCACTGCCTACTCTAAACTACATAGAATTTCTCCAACATCATCGAAATCCTATATGTATAATCATATCACATTAACCTCAGAGAATAAAGATGCCCTACAGAAGCTCTACACGGACAAACATAAGAACACTATTTCATAGGGATCTATCTGAATACCCAAATGGTGGTGCCTAAAGTCTAAGACCTCTGACATAGACAATAACTAGTCTCGATGTCCTTAAATATAAAAGTTGTAAGTCTGACAGAAAACCTCTCAAAATGGGATGATCCACTCCAAAATGCCCACCAACTATGGGTGAAACCAGGATAAGCCCAAGTCGAATATAGTTCCTACACTGAGTAGATCTGATAAAACCATGGCCTGAAGTAGTAAAATCCCAAACCACATTCCAATGAACCATCCCTCAAACATCTATCGAAGCTAATCTCCCTAAATTGAAGAAAACCGAACTAGTAGGTAGTGAGTAGGACTAGTCACCCTGTTGCCGATATCTCAGCCAACTCAAACCTCAAAATATAGGTTACAAACCAGTGATGAATCCATAGCTAAAATTAATGCTAAAGCTGAATCACTTGGCCTCAACTGCCCAAACCAATCTACCGAGCATCCACACACCAGAATGTATCCCAACTTTTAAGCTGTCATTCGAAGGAGTCAAAATTAAAATTGGAGTTAATGAGTCTTCAAGAATATCAAATACCCAACCCAATCTCACCTTCAGAAACTAAGTATATACCCAACAGTTCTCGCAAAAGTTGAAATTGTGATGTGTCGAAGACTATAATCATAATGAAACAAAACCACAAGCTAAAAACACTAGTAATCGAATCCACATCATTTGAGGGGTACAACACACCAAGGCATAACTAAGAACTTTTTGGAACAGTAAAGAGTCCTAATGATAGTCATATCGAGCAACTAAAAAAACATGGTTTCTGGTATCTACTCTTTAGAGTCATACCCTTTGGTTGCCGGCAATTGATGGACATAAACACACAACCATCATTTTACACCTAGCGAAAGTATCCCATAAAATCACACTAGGCGAAATAAATAACTATATGATAAACCACTATAATCATCCATCAAACCTCTTTTAACTCAACTAAACAACATACAATATCATAGAAAGAATGGAATTCCCAACTTAACACCAACACCCAAATCAAGACCACTACCGGGTGCTGAACAAACTAAATCAGAAAAACAAACCTCAAACTTATAATCCTTAGGAATGGACTATAAAAAATATAATGATTACTAGAATTTATAATATATCAATGGAAGGACAAACCTTCAATCACATAACCCTCTAAAAAATTGACCTCACCTTACTAACAGAAAAGGAAAACCATAACTAAGGTAGTTGTCTAAGCCAAATGGACACGAATCGAAAGAAAAGAGATACTAACTAGATAACACTAGTCTAGATGTCTATCAAGTAAGTATAAATAACAGTTAAAACAATATCAAGTAGCGACAATATAAAGTGCATATCATATAAAATGAAAATAACAAGTACTAATCTAGGATCACAACAAACAACACAATGATATCAAGGTATATGGACGTCAATGGGTGTGAAAACCCTAATTCAAATTGCATAAAAACTAAAAGATAACAAATCAAACCACACCTATAATTATGGAATCTAAAGTCGTGGTCCCTGGTCTTCTTGAAGAAGTACGAATTTGAACGCATTCTACCCCAAATTGAGCATACGAATGACCAATTAAAATACCAGGGCACCGCCTAACCATAGGTGACACATCCCTGAGAGAGTGATCTAGCTGCATTTATTTTCCAATATTCTCACATCAGGGACACTCTCTAGACTAATAATCAGTATCCCTATAGTCGTAACAAATTTATAAAGCTATGACCTCATGAGAAATATGTGTCGACCCCAACTGGATGACCAACTCGTGATTGGAAACTCCTTACACCAATGTTTAACCTTTCCACAATCATAACGCCCCCAAAACTCTCGGATGTAATGTACATTCTGACCCAGCGCATCCGCCATGGCCTAAACACCTAGATTGAGAACCCCATGATGCCTGACTAGAACTTTATCCACTGTGACCACCACATCCTGTGTGAGAGCCTTCTATAATATGAGGTGCTACCTGAACAAACCTGGTAGGGATTGAGTGATGCTAACCTCTGCTCAGTGGATCCCTACATATGGATAGAATACCACTGAATCTGTGTTGCTATTAGGGCCTATTACTGCCACCTTCATATGCCTCATGACATGCCAGCTCTATAGTTCTCGCATAATCAACAACCTAGAGGAATATAGAACTAGCTAATATCAGATGCTCCAACACTAAATGGAGTAGTAAATTTAATCCTCTAATAAATCCCTACACTATAACACACACTGTAGGATATAACTTAGAAGTATGTATGACCCACTTGAGAAACCCTATTTTATACTCTAAAACTAATAAAAAGCCTTGCAGAATACCAACAAACCTAATTCTAGCTTGAGAACCACTCGATGTACTGAATACCACCTTTAACTGTGACATATCAAAACAAGGAAAATTCTTAACACGGTATCATGAAGAATCATCATCATCAATAACAACAATAATAACAACAACAATAACAAACCTAGTGTGTTCCCATAAAGTGGTGTCTGGGGAGGGTAAGATGTATGCAGTCCATACCGCTACCTCCAAAGAAGTAGAGAGGTTGTTTCTGATAGACCCTCAGCTTAAGATAAAGAATAGTAAACAAGGTTGTAATGAAACAAGAAGTAGGATGGATGACATTATAGAAATATGGAATAAAAATATCAAAGATGGAAATCATAGAAAATGCGAGATAAGAGAAATAAGAGCACTACGAAATATGGACTAAAAATAAGACACCCACCAAGTAGGAACATACACATAAAGACCAAAGACACCCACCACACCCAAACTCTCCTGGCTAGAGACTCCTACCTATGGACACAGTCCAAAGATTACTAACCCGGTTACACAAGAAATCACCTAACTACTTGCTACAACCCACACACTCACACTAGCTTTCTACCCTTTTTCGTGCTCTCCACACCTTCCTATCTAGGGTCATGTCCTCCGTAAGCTGTAGCTGCTTTATGTCATGTCTAATCACCTTTCTTTAGTATTTTTTTAGCCTACCTCTACTATTCCTAAATCCATCCAATGTTAGCCTCTTACACCTATGAACTGGGGCATCCGTGACCCTCCTCATCACATGCCCAAACCATCTCAAGGCGGTCGTAAACTATGTCGAAGCCTGGAAGTGAAACTAAATGAAAAGTAGAAGGAAAACCAAAAGAAAGTAAGTACTCCCCAAAACCCGGTGAGGCTAGTACAAGAGCTACTAACAGAACAAGAGTACAAGGTGGACATGATATATATAGATACAAAATTGTCATTGAAAATAAAAATAAAGATCATCTCACCAAAAGAAGGAGAGTTGTAACAACTCTAAATTCTAGGAGATCACCCCAAATCTGTAATCCATGAAAGCTCCGCACGATGCACATGCTAATGGTGAGAACTATAGTATGATCTGTAGAGTGCAGAAGTGTAGAATGAGTACCAAACACGAGGTACTTAGTAGGCATCAGCCGACTGAGCCTCAAAGATGATACAAGTATAAATAACATGTAAAGAAAGATATAAATAGATACAACTAACTAAAAATAAAATGTAATAAAGATAACAGAGTGGTAAATGTAAACTACTATACTCTACCAGTAACTAGGAAAGATGGTGTGGTACACTACGTAGCTAGACAATATACAATAGTAGAGCGAAGAAAAGGATATATACTAGTTGTACAAAGAAAAAAAGTCATAAATAATAGGAATAACTAAACATGATAGTTCTAAACTAAAGGAGCTAGCCTAACAAACTAAATATCACAAGGATTACGATATCAAGATTGGAGCTAACTCTAGTATAATCAGAACATCTAACCCATAATATAGAAAACCATATGATAGTCTAACTATAATAAAGCTCACCATAATAATGATGAAAATCATACCTAAAACCTTGGGGACCAATCTATAACCAGCCTTTCATGAACTATACAATAATATCCAAACAATAACATAACTATCTAGCTTGGACAAATAATAATATAATTGGGCCCTCATAAGCCCACAAGGTAGAAATAATCATTCAACAACAAGCAAACCTAACCTATAACTATCCAGCCCCCATAAGACCAATAGATACAAGCACTAAATAATTTTACTGGTGATAGACATGCATAGGAATGAATGAATGCAAAGTAAATTAAATATTACCACACCAAATGACTTTTATATCATACCAACTATATAATCCTTCTTTGACTTTTCGTCTTACAAGGTAGGACCTATGGGATATCCCTTTTTTGGCATATACTTCCTAAAAAAAGGGACCCATAGGGGACACACGATATTCATATATACTACTTGATCCAAACCAGGATTTTCGATAGTTAATTACAACCAATCTTATCCATCCAATACCATAGCAAAGTAAGAGTATAAGAAATGTTGGAATCAAATTGAGGCTAAATAATAGAAATCCATAAAAATCCAGTTCCCAAAATCAAATTTGAGACTAAAATAGTAGAATAATGTCTTAAGGGTCGGGATTCCCTCGATTGAAATAAGTAAAGAGTGATAAAATGAATGGGTCAAGAATGGATCAGAATCTATCTCGATCTAAGTTTCTAAAATAGTATGCTTAGTTTAATAGGTCATAAACCAATAATAATGGTGGTACAACTTCTGTTTAAAAATTAATTTAAAAGTAAAAAGTGATAATAAATCCCATTTTGAAAAATAGTAGAGAAAAAAGGTTTTTGTTGGAGTCATACCACTAAAGTGGTGAAAATGTAAATCAATATACATGTCATCACTAGTATCCAAACAATACAAATATTAGCACCTAAGTATCTTGAATGCATGCCAAACTTCAAGGTACAAAGAACTAACCTGGATTTCATGGTCTCGTAACCAAGGCCTCAGGCCTAACAATATAACATATCAAATAATAAGAGTATATAAGTATATATAAAGTACGAAGTAGGATCAATGAAAGGCATCATGATACCAGGTGAATTTAACAAAAGAACAATGTCTCTATAGGAATTTACTACCCCAATTCCTATACTAAGGATACTAGTGTAAGCCTGAGGTCCTGATAGGTATATAATAAAGCTTAACATAACTCAATAACTATAATGGGTATTCTAGGCTAAGGTTCAATTATACTTCTATTCTAAAAATCCCCTAAAATGGTCAAATCAAGATACAACTAATTGTAAACTCACTATAACCCCTACAAAACATACAATCTATACCATACACATTCTTATAGAGAAGATAGACCAAAACCTACCTCAAAGTTGAATTCTAATCTCAAATCATCCATGAACTGTTCATCTCTGCTCTATGTTTTCTAAATAACATCACGCTATCAATATCATAATATACACATTAATATAAGTAAAATGAGGCCCATATTGCAATATAAAACTCTAGTCCAAAAAATAGGTAAAAAATAGGCTCATCGAGCCTGCTAATGAAATTTAGAAATTGAATCCATCACAAGATCCCTTAAAGGACACAAAGAATACATTCTCAAAATTGTGCCCAAATGGAGTCTTAATTGGGGTTTAATGCATCCCATGAGTTGAAGAGTTTGGGAATTCAAAAATAAAATTTTTAACAAATTTTAGGATGAAATTAGATACCAAAATAAGTGGAAAAAGGCTAAGGGATGATAACATAGCATACCTAATCTCAATGGGATAAAATCCCCATAATTCCAAGCTTAACGGATCAATAATAAAGGAAATTTTGGTTGAAAAATATGTTAGAAATGTATAAGAGGATTATATGTACTACTAGGTGCTTACTCATCACAATTGTGAGAATCCTGATCGTGATAAAAAACCCCCATGTAATACCCCAAACTTTTTTTAAGCTTAATTTTGCCTCAAGAAGGTTAAGAAAGGACTTCCTAAGTGAGTATCATTTAAACCATATAGAATTTCCCTAACTTTGACTTTTTATCGTGTGGGAAATTTAATTAGATTTCCAATGATATAAGATCCGCCCAAATCCGATAATCGGTCACGAAGTTATGGCTAATTTAAGTCCTAGTCGTAAAATAACATCATTTTAGTGCTTGGCGCATCGCGGAGAGGGTCTATTTGACAATTGTCAATTTCCATAGGAACTCTGCACTAGTGGCACATCGCGCTGAAGTTCTAGGTCCCAACCAGTGGGACAACACGATAGCACCGCATCGCGGTGACCCCTAAAATCCTGTTTGTCAAATTCCAGTGAGCCACCGTGATAGTGGCGCGTTGCGGTGGCCCATAAAATTGGGTTTTCCAGTTTAATTTTTTCCAGCTTCATACAGAAGTTAAAAAGGGCACTTTGGAGTTTTTCCAGGCCCCTTAAATCATCCAAACACCTGATCCAAGGTCATTCCAAGCATCATATACGACTTTTCTCAAAAATTCTCTCAAATTAAAAACCCTAAGCATCCAAACCCAAATCCAAGAATCTCCTAAGTGGGTTAATCTAGTGATCACTAAAAGTAAAAGGTTCTACTCCGATGGCAAGGATAGAAAAACTCTCCCCAATATGGGAAAGATGTTGGACTCGATGTAGCTCACATGGTTTTTGTCAGTTAAAAAAAACTCCCAAGTTTTCTAGAGTCTCAAGTCTTGAAGTTATTAAGGTTTTAAGTTCTTGAGTTTCAAAGAAGTTCCTTATTTTCAAAAGACTAAAGTGCATGTTCTAAAAGTTATTGTTTTAAGAGTTCAACTAGTTTACAAGCTTGAGATCAAAGAAAGAATACAAATTTAGAATAAAGTGTAATGGCTCACGTGAATTATACTACATATTTCATTATTCATGATTTATGAGAGTTTTATTCAAGCTATGCGAGTCATCTACAAACCCATGTATGTTTTCTGTAAAGATTTATTGTATTGATATTTAGTTTCATACACCCCCATATACTCAGTACATTCCCAAGTGCTGATCCACATATACGTCTGTGTGCTACATTGTCTCATAATGTAGGTTCAGGTGCTCAGTCCCAACAAAGTCACAGATCCCAACTACTTTTATCTACACCTCTACTGTGGTGAGTCCTCATGGTTCGAGGACCTATCTCCAGACACTTTAGTATTTTTAGTGGTTGTTCTACTGCTTTCAGTTCAGTTCGAGTCAATTGGGGATCTATCCCAACGGCTCTCTAGTTTGTTGAGTAGTAGAGTCTTTGTCAAACTAGATGGTCAGTATATTTAGATTTACAGTATTTTGTTACTTTTATAGTACTCATTCGGATTTCAGTTTGACATGATATGACATGATTCCTTATTTTTCTCTCATTATCTTTAAGTAAGTTTTATACTAAGTAGTAGGCTTAAAGGGTTAGCTTGGGGCTACTATTAGCCTTAGGCACCGTGTGATGCTTCGGTATAGGATTTCGACGCGTTACAAACTTGGTATCAAAGCCTAAGGTTTAAGGAGTCCTAGGGAGTCTGAGAAGACACGTTAAGTAGAGTATTGATCATCGCTGTGTAGCGTGACACATGTATGAGCAAGAGGATACAAGACGTTTTAGGAAAAAGTTATTTCTTTCTTTCAGATTCTATTGTGCCTACAGTTGTCTCTCCCTGCTATTGATTCGTTCTCTATTATTTTAGAAAATGCTTCCCCGAAGAGTGAATGCCCACAGAAACAATAACTAGCAACCCCAGCCTGTTGATCTCTTTAATGAGACTGTGTCTCATACTGAGTTTCAGGCGGCCTTTCAGGCGTTAGCCCAAGCATTTACCGTAAATATTCAGGCGAATAACCATGCCGTAGTTCTTCATTAGAAAGGAGGTGATTTATCTGCTGTTAGGATCTGTGATTTCATGAAGATGAACCCTCCAGAGTTCTATGGGTCGAAGGCAGGTAAGGACCCACAGTTGTATCTTGAGGAGGTAAGGAAGATCACCCAAGTAATGCATGTCTCAAAGAAAGAAAGTGTTGAGATGGTGTCTTACAGGTTGAAGGACATTGCTTATGACTGGGTTGTTGCATGGAAGAAGAATAGAGGGGAAGATGATGCTCCCGTTACTTGGCAGGTATTCCAAGATACATTCTTGGACAAGTTCTTCCTTCTAGAGATAAGGGAAGCAAATATAGAGGAATTCATAAACTTAAGGCAGGGCTTCATGACTGTTAAGGATTACTTCTTGAAGTTCAACCAGTTAGCCAAAAATGCTCCTGATTTGATTTCTGACACCCGAGCTAGTATGAGTAAGTTCGTGACTGAAGTATCTGAACTGGTGTTGAAAGAGTGTAGGACTGCTATACATAACAGGGATATGGATATTTCTAGACTGATGATTTAAGCCCAACAAATAGAGGCAGATAAGATAAGGCAAAGAGATAGAGTGAGGGGAAACAAGTGGGCTAGATCTAAGCAGCATGAGTATGGTCAGGCTAGGTCCCATGGAGAGAACCGTCCACAATTTCAGAGCCGTTCTTCCATACCAGAACCTTCATCAGCTTGTTATCCCTCGCCCAGAAATAGGCAGGATCAAGGGAGCAAGCCTTCTATGTCTAAGTCCCAGAACAGTGTAAGTAACAGGCCTAATTATCCTTCCTGTGCTAAGTGTGGTAGGACCCATCCCGATGAGTGTTTGGCCGAACAGAGGGGTTGTTTTGGTTGTGGAAAGTTGGTCCACAGACTTAGAGTCCACATGCCAGGCAGGGGAATAGAGATGTGCAACCTCAGACTTAGGATAATAGTGCCCCAGCTCCTTTAGCCCGTCCAGCTCCTCCTCAAGGAGCTTCTTCCAATACTGCTAGCGATCAGAGCCAGAATAGGTTCTATGCCTTACCATCCAATCAGGAGTAGAAGGATTCTCCCAACGTTGTTACTGGTATGCTCCGCGTCTTTCACTTTGATGTTTATGTATTGTTGGACCCCGGGTCAAGTTTTTCTTATGTGACCCCACTTGTAGCTGTGAGTTTTGAAATAAGTCCCGAAAAGATTCCTGAGCCTTTCCTAGTTTCTACTCCAGTGGGGAAGTCAGTTATTGCTAAACAAGTGTAAAAAAGTATCCCGTTACTATTCTTTATAGAGTCATACTTACTGATTCGATAGAGTTAGACATGGTGGATTTTTACCTTATTCTAGGTATGGATTGGCTTCATTCCTGCTACGCGTCTATAGACTATTGTACCCGTGTGGTTAAGTTTTAGTTTCCTGATGAGCCAGTCTTCGAGTGGTCCAGGATTTTATTATCTCCCAAGAGTCATTTTATATCCTATCACAAAGCTAGAAAGCTAATATTCAAAGGTTGCATTTATCATCTAGTTCGAGTTAAGGAAACTAGGTCTGAGGCTCCAACCATTATTTCAGCCAACATTGTTATTGAGTTCCCTGATTTTTTCCCAAAAGATCTCCCAGGGGTACCTCCTGATAGGGAGATAGAATTCGGGATTGACCTTCTTCCCGATACCTAGCCTATTTCTATCCTCCCTACCGTATGGCACCTGCAGAGCTTAAGGAGTTGAAAGAGTAAATCAAATATATTTTAGACAAAGGTTTTATAAGGCCTAGTGTGTTACCTTGGGGAACACCTATTCTATTCGTGCAAAAGAAAGATGGTTTTTTGCGTATGTGCATAGACTATCGTCAACTTAATAAGGTCATAGTCAATAATAAGTGTCCTCTTTCGAGAATTGACGACCTATTTGATCAGTTGCAAGGTGTGAGTTATTTCTCGAAGATAGACCTTAGATCCAACTATCATCAACTTAAAGTAAGGGAGTGTGATATCCCAAAGACAGCCTTCCGAACCCGTTATGGTCACTTTGAGTTTCTAGTCATGTCTTTTGAGCTAACCAATGCTCCAACGTCTATCATGGACCTCATGAATTGAGTGTTCAAGCATTATCTTGATATGTTTGTCATAGTGTTCATAGATGATATCCTTGTTTACTCCCGTACTGAGAATGACCATGCGAATCACCTTAGAATTATTTTGCAAACTCTTAGAGATCATCAGTTGTTTGCCAAATTCAGCAAGTGTGAATTTTGGCTAAGATCAGTAGCCTTTATGGGTCATATCATTTTAGACGAAGACATTAGAGTTGATCCCCAAAAAACAGAAGCTATAAGAAATTGGCCCAGACTTATCTCTCCATCAAGCATTAGGAGTTTCTTGGGTCTAGATGGATACTACTACCATTTTTTGAAGGTTTCTCTTCTATTGCATCCCCCATGACTCGGTTGACCCAAAAGAAAGTTAAGTTCCTTTTGTCAGATTCCTGTGAGAAGAGTTTTCAAGAGTTTAAGACTCGACTCACCTCAGCCCCTGTGTTGACTTTGCCTGATGGTATGGATGGTTTTTTGGTGTATTATGATGCCTCTAGAGTTGGTTTGGGTTGTGTGTTGATGCAGAGAGGTAAGGTTATAGCCTATGCCTTTAGACAGTTGAAGCCACATGAAAAGAACTACCCAACCCATGATCTTGAATTAGCTGCTGTGTTTTTTTCTTTGAAAATCTGGAGACACTATCTGTATGGTGTTCATGTTGATGTGTTCACAGACCACAAAAGCTTGTAGTATGTGTTTTCTCAGAGAGAGTTGAATCTTCGCTAGAGGAGATGGTTAGAGTTGCTAAAAGATTATGATATGAGCGTATTGTACCATCTGGATAAGGCCAATGTAGTGGCAGATGCCCTTAGCAGGTGGTTATCTATGGGCAATGTGACTCATGTAGAGAAGGGTAAGAAAGAGTTATCTTGAGATGTGCATTGTTTGGCTACATTGGATGTTAGGTTTCTTGATTCTGCTGAGGGGAGTATTTTGGTGGGGAGTAGTTCTGAATCCTCTTTAGTTTTGGAAGTGAAGAAGAAACAAGACTTAGATGCTAGTTTGGTCAGACTGAAGGAGTCAGTTAAGGACAAAAAAGTAGAGGTTTTCTCCCAAGGGGGAGATGGGGTATTAAGAATGTAGAGTAGATTATGTGTTCCTTTTGTTGATGATCTGAGGAAGAGAGTTATGACTGAAGCACATGGCGCGTGGTATTCTATTCATCCCGATGCTACCAAGATGTACCACGACTTGCAGAAAATCTATTAGTGGAGTGGTATGAAGAAGAATATAGCTGAGTCGTAGCTAAGTGTGCAACTTTCCAACAGGTCAAGGTAGAGCACCAGAGACCTAGTGGCGTGATGCAAGAATTTGGTATACCCACTTGGAAGTGGAAAGAAGTGAACATGGATTTCGTGACTGGTTTACCTCTTTCGCGTCGTCGCCATGATTCTATTTGGGTTGTTATAGATAGGATGACTAAGTCAGCATATTTCTTACCCGTGCATACACCCTATATAGCTGAGGATTATGCTAGATTATATATTCAGGAGTTGGTCAGGTTGCATGGAGTTCCTTTGTCTATCATCTCAGATAGGGGTACTCAGTTTACTTCTCAATTTCAAAGGGAATTCCAGACGGGTCTTGGTACCCAAGTTCATTTGAGTTTTTCCTTTCATCCGCAGAAAGATGGTCAGGCTGAGAGGACCATGCAAACTTTGGAGGATATGTTGAGATCAAGTGCTCTTAACTTCAAAGGTAGTTGGGATAAGCATTTACCATTAATTGAGTTTACGTATAACAATAGTTACTATGCTAGCATCAAGATGGCACCATTTGAGGCTTTGTATGGTAGAAGATGTAGATCACCCATAGGTTGGTTTGAAGTGGGTGAGGCTACTTTGATTGGACCTGATACAGTGTTTGAGGCTATGGAGAAGGTGAAGTTGATTAGAGAAAGGTTGAAGACAACCCAGAATCGTCAAAAGTCATATGCAGATGTGAGAAGAAGAGACCTTGAGTTTGAAGTTAATGACTTGGTGTATCTGAAAATCTCACCTATGAAAGTGGTGAAAAGATTTGGCAGGAAGGGGAAGCTTAGTCCCTGGTATGTTGGCCCCTATAGAATCCTAAGTCGGGTGGGGAGAGTAGCCTATGAGCTTGAGTTGCCCACAGAGTTGTCAGCTGTGCATCCTATCTTTTATGTCTCCATGCTTAAGAGGTACATTGGTGATTCCATTGTTGTGGATCCTTCAGAGAGCCCAGATATCCCGACTAACCTTTCGTTTCAAGAGATTCCAGTTGAGATTCTAGACTACCAGATCTGTAGACTGAGGGAAAAAGAGGTTCCCTTGGTCAAAGTGTTGTGGCGAAACCAATCAGTTGAGGGCGCTACTTGGGAATCCGAGTCAGATATGAGATCCAAGTACCCGCACCTATTCTCCGCAAGTTCAAATCAAGCCGAAGGTACCTTTCCTTCTTAATTCAGTCCCTTTCTAATCAAAGATTCAGTTATATAGCTATTCTTAATATAAGTTCATGCATTCTCCAAAGTATTCAAGAGTTTAGAAAGATATAGATTCAGTTTAGCCATTTATTTCAGCTTTGTATCCTCAGTTTTCTCTATATTTTTAGCTTAACTAGCGACATTCTAGGATGAATGTTCCCAAGGGGGAGATATTGTAATACCCAAAACTTTTCTAAGCTTAATTTTGCCTCGAGAAGGTTACAAAATGACTTCCTAAGTGAGTATCATTTAAACCATATAGAATTTCCCTAATTTCAACTTTTTATCATGTGGGAAATTTAATTAGCTTCCTAACGATATAAGATCCGCCCAAATTCGATAACTGGGCACGAAGTTATGGCTAATTTAAGTCCTAATCGTAAAACAACATCATTTTAGTGTTTGGCGCGTTGTGGAGAGGGTCTATTTGACAATTATCAATTTCCAATAAAACTTCGTGATAGCGTCGCGTCGCGCTGAAGTTCCAGGTCCCAACCAGTGGGACAACGCGATAGCACCGCATCGCGGTGACCCCCAGAATCCCGTTTGTCAAATTCCAGTGAGCCACCGCGATAGTGGCGTGTCGTGGTAGCCCATAAAATTGAGTTTTCCAGTTCAATTTTTTTCAGCTTCGTACAGAAGTTAAAAAGGGCACTTTGGAGTTTTTCCAAGCCCCTTAAATCAGCCAAACTCCTAATCCAAGGTCATTCCAAGCATCATATACGACTTTTCTCAAAAATTCTCTCAAATTAAAAACCCTAAGCATCCAAACCCAATTCAAAGAATCTCCTAAGTTCACCATTAATTCTTCAAATTGATTCAAGAATTGGATCCCTCAAACCAAGAGCATCAAGAATATCCATTCAAGTGTACGAATAGAGTCCCAAGGGCTAGAGTTCATCCAAAGATCCTAATTTAAGGTATGTGGGGTTTGAACAAGAACATTTCATTCGTTCTTGTGCCTAAAGATTCGATTTTTATAAATGAATTTCATGTTTTTATAAGTGGGTCTGTATCCAAATTATATTATTTTGGAGAATATGAATTGATAAGTTGTTCAACCTTTGAATTGCATGATTATTTCGCTTATTTATGATTTGAATTGATAATTCATGCTATAAATTGCACATTCCTACATTGATGTGATATTTTCAAGGGTTTCCAAGATTGGTGTCATCAATTAAGCTTTGTTGTGAAATTGTGATCCTTTTAGAATATACATGCCTTAAGTCCAATAATGAATTGTTTATACTTTCTAAAGTGTTTCAAGAAGTGTATTGATATTTCCATGCTATTAAAGTTTTAAATCCTATTGGTGATAGTCTACCAAAGTTTCAAGAAAAGAGTTGATTTTAATCCTAATCTAAGAAAGAAAATCCACACCATTTGATTTAAGCTAAAGGGAAGCATAGTTGGCTTCCATTGCATATTTCTGTGTTATTTAAGGTGGATTTTTCTTAAAAGTTCTGAGCTTAAGTAAGGGAGTAGTATTTAGCATCGAGCTGGGCTTGATTCCATGGTCTCATGCCCCAGAACTACGAGATACCGTAGGATTTGATTTACCCAAAGTGGGTTAAGCTAGTAATCACTAAAAGTAAAAGGTTTTACTCCGATGGCATGGATAGAACAGCTCTCCCCAACGTGGGCAATACGTTAGAATCCATGTATCTCACATGGTTTATGTTGGTTAGAAGAAACTCCCAAGCTGTAAAGCCCCAATTTGCAGAACCGATATGCTACACGGTGCTCATGACCCCGAGGGACCAAAAGCTAACTCATGACTGATATCTGTACCTGTATACTGAAAATCATGACATAATAATGTGGAATACGTAAAGGTTAACCTGATTAAAACTATGTCTAAAAATCATAACGTCCATGTGGGTGAAAATACCCCAAACAACTCAATCTGAAAGCTAAGTCTGAATATAAATATGAGCATAAATCTGAAAGCCTCTAAACTTTCTAAATAAAGAGTTGAAGGAACATGTCTCCAACTAACTCTGTAAAACTGAACTGAAGAAATAAATAAATGTATCAAATCATATTGTCCTCAAATCAATGAGGATTCACTGTGTCTCTGTGACTGGAATACTACCGCTACAGCTGGGCTGGAGCTCGTGTCTTGGAACCTATGGTGTAACATGAAAAGAAAGCACCATAGCGCAAATGCGTCAGTACAACTGGAGTACTGAGTATACGAGGAAACTAGGCTGAACATAAATTTCATGCATGAACAACACTGACTGACTAATATGAACGTGGGAGTGCAAACACACATATATAGAAACTGAGACCGTGAATACGTGATAGCAAGACCTGTAAGATAATACATGGTTTACTGATAACTGTCATGACTGATACTATAAGCTGATAACATGGATGACTGTATCTGACAGTCCTGTATATACTAAAATCTGAAGAACATAACAACTGTATCTGGCAGTCCTGTAAATAATGAAATCTGAAGAATGCCCTGAGTTCTTTTACTGAGACTGATACTGAAACTGTGGGAGGTAGTGTTTAACCGACATGCCCTATGTATGCCATTATGGCTAAGCTGGGGTCCAACTCTGCCCCGACTGGAGGGGTGTCAATACTGTGCCACGGGTAAGAACAACTTGTGAGTGACGCTTATCTGGCAGGTACTCAATGAGAATGGTGGGAACCCTAAACTGACAGGTTTAAACCACCTCATAAACCCTAATCTGATAGGTTAAGATGTCTCAACCTACGCTGGCTACGTAGTTCTGGAACACAAGAACTGCTTCTAAGAATCACATCCTTAACCGGCGGGTGAGTTCCCATACTTGGGTTCACTCGGTTCTAACCTCTACTCCCATCTGGAGGGAATGGATGAATAAATGACTATACATGACTTAACCTTACTGAATTCCGTTGACTGGCGGAATGTTACTATATCTGACAACTGACTGAGATCATGAGGTTTTCCTGAGTCACATGACTGACTGAAGTCTATGGAATCATAGCTTGAGTTTGGATATCGTGAAACATGACATGTCTCTAGGCACACAATTATAGTTTTCAGGTACGAATGCCCCCAGGATTCGATAGGAGGAAACTGACACACATGACATGACTTGGTCATAAGATTTGGGTGCTCAATTCACAATATCATAAGAAGGGGATAGTATACTTCATGTATTTATTCAACATTTCAAACATGATAGGAAAAGCATAGATATATTTTGTATACATAATTTATATCTCCATTATCATACATGCTTTATACCACAACAATAACAACACGTAATTTGCATGGAAATTCATATTGGAGTGTATGGCTAACATGAACTTGTTATTTAGATATCATGAAATCATGTAAATATGAAGTTCTAACATACTAGGTATTTTATCGAACACCTTGCATGCATTCTTTAAGGCATAGGTGGATTTCATACTTGCATTCTATCAATCCACCTAAAGATCATGTTTTTCAACTAACAACATAACTTTCTTAAGATGTACAGTCACGATACTATTATATAGCAAAACAAACAAGCATCAACATGGGTATGATCATATCACCACAACCAACCAAGCTTTTGTATTTTAAAGATTGATTATTGAACTCCACGGATGAAAGAAATCCGTGGATGAACACTACACATACCTTGGAAGGGAGGTTTTTGATGATTGACGGAGGAATTTCCTTGAAATTTAATCTTCAAGCTTGATTGTGCAACCCTAGTTGTTTTTCTCCTATGGTGCTCTTGGATAAAGAACTTTGAGATGTTAATAGGGTTGTAATGTGTTTAGAAGATATAAATTTCGTGAGGTTAAGTTTAGGGACATGTAAGGAGTGTTAAAAGACTTAACTACCCTCAAAATAACTCAAATACTAAGTGTTTTCGTGGCTGAAATTATACATAGGCGCCGCATATGATATCGCCTATATTTACATAGGAGCCGCATACGATATCGCCTATATTTACATAGGCGCTGCATATGATATCGCCTATGCTTTCCAGTGGCCATGTGCGATTGGTTAGGCGACACATTCTACTTTGAAAGGCCATAACTCCTTGCTCGGGTGTTGGATTTTGATGAAATTGGTATCGTTGTAAAGATAATTCGATTCACTACAATTTGGTGGGTCTAAATCTACCAAAATGTCACATATCAATCACGTTATTATTGTTCAAAGATGACCCTTGCAAAATCGAACACTAAGACTTGATGGATTCAAAAACTCTTAGCTTGCATCACTCTAAGCAGCTCATATGAGCATGCTTAAGACATCGCAAGCTATCCTATCGCTAGGATATTCATTATAAGTCATGCACTAAAATTCTACTCATAGGATAGGAGGTTTCATACGTAGGAAAAATTATTCACTTCCTATCTTAGAAACTTGCGGGGTATTACAATATCTCCCCCTTGGGAACATTCATCCTCGAATGAGAATTTACTGAGAGGGGATACAAGACAACCGAACCTGAACTGAACATGAAGAACTGAAACTTGATCTCATGACTAACATGCTAAACATACTGAACTCGTGCATATCTGATGCACGGACAACTGATACATGAATGCATGACTGAGTATGCAACGGTTAATAGGTATCAAGTTTATACTGGAAACATGAACATGAAACTGAATAGGCTTAAGGAGAACTATTACCTTGAGCTTGATCTGAATTAGCGGGGAAGAGGTGAGGATACTTGGTACGCATATCTGCTTCTACTTCCCAAGTAGCTCCCCCATGAGACTAATTTCGCCAAAGAACCTTGACTAGAGGGACTTCTTTGTTCCTTAATCTACGAGTCTGATAATCTAAGATTTTGAATGGAATCTCTTCATAAGAGAGGCTGTTCTGAATGTCGATGCTCTGAATAGGGACAACAACTACTGGGTCACTTATGCACTTCTTTAGCAAAGAGACATGGAAGACTGGATGGACTGAGGCTAGATCTGAAGGCAACTCAAGCTCATAAGCTACCTTGCCGAAGCGACAGAGAATTTTGAAGGGACCGACATATCGGGGACTGAGTTTCCCTTTCTTGCCGAACCTCTTCACTCCCTTCATGGGAGAGATCTTAAGATAGACATAGTCATTGACATCGAACTCGAGATCTTTTCTATGAACATCTGCATAGGACTTCTGTCGGCTCTGAGCAGCCTGGAGTCTCTTTTTGATCAATTGAACATTCTCTAAGGCGTCGAATACTAAGTTAGGACCTATGACTGAGGCTTCACTAACTTCGAACCAACCAATTGGAGATCTACATCTCCTACCATAGAGAACTTCGAATGGAGCCATCTGAATACTAGAATGATAGCTATTGTTGTATGCAAACTTAATCAAAGGCAAGTGGTCATCCCAACTTCCCTTGAAGTAAATTGCACACGCCCTTAGCATATCTTCAAGATTCTGAATGGTCCTCTCTTCTTGACCATCTGTCGGAGGATGAAATGCTGTGCTGAGATGGACTTGGGTACCGAGACCCTTTTGGAATGCTTTCCAAAAGTGAGAGGTCAATTGGGTACCTCTATCTGAGATGATAGATAGTGGAACACCGTGTAACATGACTAACTCCCTGATATAGAGTTTGGCATAATCCTCGACGGAATAATAAGTACGAACAAGAAGAAAATGAGCTGACTTGGTCATTCTATCTATTATGACCCAGACTGAATCATGCTGATGACGAGTTCTAGGCAAACCCATCACGAAGTCCATGTTCACTTCTTCCCACTTCTAAGTAGTAATGGTGAACTCTTGCATGGAACCACTAGGCTTCTGATGCTCTATCTTAACCTGCTGACATATAGAGCACTTAGCCACAAACTCTGCAATATCTCTCTTCATCCCACTCTACCAATAGATCTCCCGCATGTTGCGGTACATCATAGTAGCCCCTGTATGAATAGAGTATCGCGCACCATGCACTTCTACAAGAATTTACTGCCTCAATTCATCTACACCTGGAACACATAGACGACCCTGACAATGAAGAACACCATCTTCCCCTTGGGAGAAAACCTCGACTTTCTGATTCTGAACTGACTCTTTGAGCTTGACAAGGCTAGGATCCCTGTCTTGCTTCTCTTTCACCTCGGAAACTAGAGATGACTCTGAACTACTGTGAACACATACACCACCCTCTGAAGAATCGACTAAGCGAATGCCTAGTCTGGCAAGCTGATGGATATCCTGAGCCATCTTTTTCTTGCTACCCTCAACCTGAGAAATACTACCTATGGAGAGTCTACTAAGAGCGTCGTCCACAACATTGGCCTTGACCGAATGATAAAGAACACTCATGTCGTAATCCTTCAAGAGCTCTAACCATTTTTTTCGATGAAGATTGAGATCTTTCTAGGAAAAGACATACTGGAGGATTTTATGGTCTGTGAAGACATCTACATGAACTCCATAGAGATAATGCCTCCAAATCTTCAAGGCAAAAACTACCTCTGCTAACTCAAGATCATGAGTAGGATAATTTTTCTTATGTGGATTTAACTGTCTGGAGACGTAGGCTATGACCTTACCATGATGCATGAGGACACAACCTAAACCCACTCTGGATATATACCAATAGACTACAAAACTATCTGAACCATCTGGAAGAGCTAGAACTCGAGTTGAGGTGAGTCGAGTCTTCAACTTTTGAAAGCTCTTCTCGCATGAATCTGACCATTGAAACTTAATCTTCTTCTGAGTCAATCTGGACATGGGAGATGCAACAGAAGAAAATCCCTCGACAAACCGTCTGTAATAGCCAGCCAAACCCAAGAAACTCCTGATATCTGATGGAGATACAGGTCTGGGCCAGTTTCTTACTTCCTCAGTTTTCTGAGGATATACTCTAATGCCATCACCGAAAATAATATGGCCAAGGAATTCTATTGATCTTATCCAAAATTCTCACTTGCTGAACTTAGCGAATAACTGGTGACCCCTGAGAGTCTGAAGAACAATCCTGAGATAGTCTGCATGATCACGCTCTGTGCGAGAATAGACCAGAATATCATCTATAAAGACTATGACAAACATGTACAAATACTTCTTGAACACACGGTTCATCAAATCCATGAAAGCTGCAGGGGCATTGGTAAGACCAAATGACATGACTAAAAATTCAAAGTGACCATACCGAGATGAAAAGCTATCTTCAGAATGTCACATTCTCTAACTCTGAGATGATGATAGCATGATCTAAGGTCTATCTTGGAGAAGTAACTAACACACTGAAGTTGGTCGAATAGATCATCAATCCTGGAAAGAGGATAACTGTTCTTGACCGTGACCTTGTTGAGTTGACGGTAATCAATACACATTCTGAGAGAACCATTTTTCTTGCACACGAATAATACTGGCGCACCCCATGGGGAAATGCTGGGTCTGATGAATCCCTTATCTAAGAGATCCTTCAAATGATCTTTTAGTTCCTTGAGTTCTGTTGGCGCCATTCTGTATGGCGGAATAGAAATAGGTTGAGTATCCAAAAAAAGGTCTATGCCGAAGTCTATTTCCCTTTCGGGAGGAATGCCTGAAAGATCTTCGGGAAAGACATCTGAGTATTCATTAACAGAAATTATTTTCCTTGCCCGAAGGTAGGAAAAAAGTTGACTCCTGAACGCTAAAATGCTACCCTTCCACTCTAGGATTGGCTCATTTGGGAACTGAAACTAAACTATCCTGTTTCTGCAATCGACTGTGGCATAGAAGGAATGAAGCCAATCCATGCTGAGAATGATATCAAAATCAGTCATCTCTAACTCAACTAAATCTGCTGACGTAGATTTCTGAGATATCATAACCGGGCAGTTCCTGTATACCCACTGGACTATGATGGTTTTACTCACTGGGGTAGAGACTGAAAAGGGCTCTGCTAGAATTTCGGGACTGATTTTGAAATCGCTTTCTATGTATGGAGTAACAAAAGACAAGGATGCACCTGGGTCTAGCAAAGCATAAACATGAACATGGAAAATCTATAACGTACCAGTAACGACATCAGGAAAGTTTTCCTAATCCTTCCGGGACTGAAGAGCATAGAGTCTATTTGGGTGTTGCCCACTGGTAGCACTGGAAACGGCACCCCGCTGGTTCGGGCGATTGAAATGAGCTGCAGAATAATTTTGCTGACCTTGAAGACTTGACTGAAGACACTCCCTAATCCTGTGGCCTGGGTTGCCACAACCAAAACAGACATTACTACTGGCTCTGCAAATGCCCTTATGGTTCTTACCACAAGTCTGACAAAGGGGATTCATTCGGGCACTGCTAACACTGCCCTGAGATTTAGATCCTAGCGCTTTGTCTTTGTTGCCATCTCTGAACTTTAGCACTGGAGCGCTAGCATAGAAAGGGGATGGAATGGCTGACTTGGAGCGAGACTGTGAACGGTTTGCTCCATCTTACTTGGGGTGAGCGAAGTTGAAGTTACCTGACCTTGCTCTCTTGTTCTGCCTCTCCCTAGTCTTAACATTCTGCTCTTCTACTTACTGGGCATGGGTCATGAGTCTGTCTAAGGTCATATCACCGATCAGCATCGCAGACCTACACTCATTTACCACACTATCATTGACCCCTGACACAAACTTGCTTATCTTAGCCCTATTGTCTGCAACCACATGAGGAGCATACCTAGCTAGCTGAGTAAATCTGAGAGAATACTCCCTAACCGTCATATTTCCCTTCCTGAGGTTGATGAACTCAAGAACTTTGGCTTCCCTCAGCTTTCGGGGAAAGAATCTGTCTAAGAAAAGCCGTGATAAATTCCTCCCACTCAATAGGGCCTGCATCATCTAACCTCTCAGACTTCCACTGTTTGTACTAATCATGAGAAACATCTTGTAACTGGTAGGCGTCTAACTTGACACTCTTAATAGAAGTAACACCCATGATGTCAATGACCTTATGGACTTGGTCAATGAACTCCTGAGGGTCCTCATCATACTTAGACCCATGGAAATATGGAGGGTTCATCCGGGTGAAGTCTCGAACCCTAGATGCTATGGGATTGGCCGCTGGATTGGCTAGAATGATTGGTGGCCATTCATTCTGTGCATCCACGAACTGAGCAAGTGTGTTAAATGTGGCTCTAAACTCCGCATGGGAAACATGTTCGCCCAAAGGATCTTTGGGCTGAGAAGCTAGCTGTTTTTTTCTCTTTCGGGCCATGGTCTGGAATAAGAGAAGAATGGATTAGACTGAGAGTTTGACTTGTGATTATGCTCACTAGCATGACATGAATACTGAAGAAAGGGGACTGTTCCTAAAACATCTTATAGACTCCTGTACATAAATGTGGCGCGCAACACACCCATGTACAAGACTCTACTAGATGCGACTTTCAGACTTCCTAGAACTCTATTGAACCTTAGGCTCTGATACCAAGTTTGTAATGCCCTGATTTGCTGAAACAGAATGCTACACGGTGCTCATGACCCCGAGGGACCACAAGCTAACCCATGACTAATATCTGTACCTATATACTGCAAATTATGACATAATAATGCGGAATACGTAAAACTGTAAGGCCATAAGGTTCAACTGAATAAAACCATGTCTGAAAATCATAACGTCCATGTGGGTGAAAATACCCAAAATAAGTCAATCTGAAAGTTAAGTCTGAACGTAAATCTGAGCATAAATCTGAAAGCCTCTAAACTTTCTGAATAAGGATTTAAAGGAACATGTCTCCAACTAACTCCATAAAACTGAACTGAAGAAATAAATAAATGTATCAAATCATATTGTCCTCAAATCAATGAGGACTCACCATGCCTCTGCGACTGGAATGCTACTGTTACTGCTGAGCTGGAGCTCGTGTCTCGGAACCTATGGTGTAACATGAAAAGAAAGCACCATAGCGCAAATGCGTCAATACAACTGGAGTACTGAGTATACGAGAAAGGTAGGCTAAATATAAAGGGTTTCATGCATGAACAACACTGACTGACTAATATGAACGTGGGAGTGCAAACACACATATATAGAAACTGGGACCGTGAATACACAATAGCAAGATCTGCAAGCTAATACATGGTTTACTGATAACTGTCATGACTGATACTGCAAGCTGATAACATGGACGACTATATCTGATAGTCCTGTATATACTGAAATTTGAAGAACATAATGACTTTATCTGACAGTCCTGTATATACTGAAATCTGAAGAACATAACGACTGTATCTGACAGTCCTGTATATACTGAAATCTGAAGAATGCCCTGAGTTCTTTTACTGAGACTGATACTGAAACTGTGGGAGGTAGTGTTTAACTGACATTCCCCATGTATGCCATTATAGCTAAGCTGGGGTCTAACTCTGCCCCGACTGGAGGGGTGTCAATACAGTGCCACGAGTAAGAACAGCTTGTGAGTGACCCTTATTTGGCAGATACTCAATGAGAACGGTGGGAACCCTAAACTGATAGGTTTAAACCATCTCATCAACCCTAATCTGACAGGTTAAGATGTCTTAACCTACGCTGGCTACGTAGTTCTGGAACACAAGGACTGCTTCTAAGAATCACATCCTGAACTGTCGGGTGAGTTCCAATCTGTGGGTTCACTCGGTGCTAACCTCTACTCCCATCTGGAGGGACTGGATATGAATAACTGACTATACATGAATTAATGTTACTGAATTCCGTTGACTGGCGGAACGTTACTGATATCTTACAACTGACTGAGATCATGAGGTTTTCTGAGTCACATGACTGACTGAAGTCTATGGAATCATAGCTTGAGTTCGAATATCGTGAAACATGACATGGATCTAGGCACACAACTATAGTTTTTGTGTATGAATACCCCCAAGACTCGATAGGAGGAAACTAACACACATGACATGACTTGGTCACAAGATTTGAGTCCACAATTCACAATATCATAAGAAGGGGATAGTATACTTCATGTATTTATTCAACATTTCAAACATGATAGAAAAACATGTATATATTTTGTGTACATAATTTATATCTCCATTATCATACATGATTTATACCACAACAATAACAACACGTAATTTGCATGGAAATTCATATTGAAGTGTATGGCTAACATGAACTTGTTATTTAGATATCATGAAATCATGTGAATATGAAGTTCTAACATACTAGGCATTTTATCGAACACCTTGCATGAATTCTTTAAGGCATATGTGGATTTCATACTTGCATTCTATCAATCCACCTAAAGATCATGTTTTTCAACTAACAACATAACTTTTATGAGATGTACAGTCACGATTCTATTATATAGCAAAACAAACAAGCATCAACATTGGTATGATCATATCACCACAACCAACCAAGCTTTTTTATTTTAAAGATTGATTCTTGAACTCCACGGACGAAAGAAATCCGTGGATGAACACTACGCATACCTTGGAAGGGAGGTTCTTGATGATTGACGGAGGAATTTCCTTGAAATTTGATCTTCAAGCTGTATTATGCAACCCTAGTTGTTTTTCTCCTACGGTGATCTTGGATAATGAGCTTTGAGATGTTAATAGGGTTGTAATGTGTTTAGAATCTATAAATTTCGTGAGGTTAAGTTTAGGGACATGTAAGGAGTGTTAAATGACTTAACTATCCTCAAAATAACTCAAAAACTAAGTGTTTTCATGGCTGAAATCATACATAGGCGCGACATATGATATCGCCTATATTTACATAGGCGCGACATATGATATCGCCTATATTTACATAGGATCCGCATATCATATCGCCTATATTTACATAGGCTCCGCATATGATATCACCTATGCCTTCCAGTGGCCATGTGCGATTGGTTAGGCGACACATTCTACTTTGAAAGGCCATAACTCCTTGCTCGGGAGTCGGATTTTGATAAAATTGGTATCGTTGGAAAGGTAATTCGATTCTCTACAATTTGGTGGGAATAAATCTGCCAAAATTTCACATATCAATCACATTATTATTGTTCAAAGATAACCCTTGCAAAATCGAACTCTAAGACTTGATAGATTCAAAAACTCTTAGCTTGCATCACTCTAAGAGACTCATATGAGCATGCTTAAGACATAGCAAGCTATCCTATCGCTAGAATATTCATTGGAAGTCATGCACTAAAATGTTACTCACAGGATAGGAGGTTTCATACGTAGGAAAACTTATTCATTTCCTAGCTTAGAAACATGCGAGGTATTACACAAGCTTTCTTGAGTCTCAAGTCTTAAAGTTATTAAGGTTTTAAGTCCTTGAGTTTCAAAGAAGTTCCTTGTTTTAAAAAGACTAAAGTGCATGTTCTAAAAGTTGTTGTTTTAAGAGTTCAACTAGTTTACAAGCTTGAGATCAAAGAAAGAATACAAATTTAGAATAAAGTGTAATGGCTCACGGGAATTATACTACATGTTTCATTATTCATGATTTATGAGAGTTTTATTCAAGCTATGCAAGTCATCTACAAAACCATGTATGTTTTCCGTAAAGATTTATTGTATTGATATTTAGTTGTATACACCCCCATATACTCAGTACATTCCCAAGTGCTAATCCACATATACGTCTGTGTGCTACATTGTCTCATAATGTATGTTCAGGTGCTCAGTCCCCGCAGCGTCACTGATCCCGAGTACTTTTATCTACACCTCCACTGTGGTGAGTCCTCATGGTTTGAGGACCTATCTCTAGTCACTTCAGTATTTTTAGTAGTTGTTCTACTACTTTCAGTTCAGTTCGAGTTAGTTGGGGATCTGTCCCAATTGCTCTCTAGTTTGTTGAATAGTAGAGGCTTTGTAAGACTAGATGGTCAGTATATTTAGATTTGCAGTATTTTGTTACTTTTATAGTACTCATTCGGATTTAAGTTAGACATGATATGACATGATTCCTTATTTTTCTCTCATTATCTTTAAGTAAGCTTTATAATAAGTAGCAGGCTCAAAGAGTTAGGTTGGGGCTACTTGTAGCCTTAAGCACCGTGTGATGCTCCGAGATAGGATTTTGGGGCGTTACACCCCACTAGTAGGATCATTATGATCGCGGTGTCCTAGACATGTGATTGTGATATACAAGTTAGCTCAACCCACAACCTCTTTTATTGTGGTTGCGAGATTCAACATTACGACCGTGATGATGAAATTCCATAGACCCTCATAATTGCAAAGGCCTTCATCGCAATTGTGATGAAGGACTTGGGTCTGCACCTGGTGTTGATGCACCAGCAAAAAGCTAAGTCCCACTGAACTTTGATCGAAGGTTCAAGATTTTTTTGGAACCCCGTACATACAAAGAAAATATGTTATCCGACCAAATTAACAAAACCATCTAAATTTCTATAGAGGTTATTTAGAATAAATATGGGTCCTACCCCACAATTCCATTTTTATGAAATTCCACCCAATATCTCAATGAGTTTGGAAGCCTCGAGACCCAAACCAAGGGTCTTTCTAGCTTATACACATTCTGAAGCTAAAAAAATTGTTTAAATTCTCATTCGAGACCATTTACATGAAGTTTTATCAACTTCAAAATCTCCAAAATAGAGGAATGGGCTTAAGACCCAAATGAACTGCCCGAGAACCAAACTAATGGTCCCAACAGTCATAAATGACCTATCTCCACTATGGGAAAACATGAAACACTGAAGACATGCAAAAATATAGGAAATAACCTAGAGATTAATTACTAAGAAATGATGTAACTTTATGTTATCGAGCACATATCCTTAGATAGAAGGGTATGGAGGACACATATTAGAGTAGAAGGCTAGTCAGGTGGGAGTGTTTTCTTGATTTTTGTGGGTTTAGGCTTGTTAGGGTTTGTCGTTATACTGGATATAGCATTGTCATCCTTGCTTGCGATATTTATTTTAGTCTGTAGTTTATTGTGTTCCGACAAATGCACTATGTTGTTGTTGTTCTTATAAATTTTGTATTATTTCCTTATTAGTTTTGTATTTTCTTCACTATCTTCTTCTTATTTGTACTAGGGTTTACTGCACTTGAGCTGAGGGTCTTACGAAAACAACCTCTCTACTTCTCGAGATAGTGATAATATCTGCGTACACTCTACCCTTCCAGATTTCACTTGTGGGATACCACTGGGTATGTTGTTGTTGGAGTAGATGTGGGTGTTGTACTGTTGAAATTTTAATACTTAGCTACTATTGGGGAAAAAATTGTCTAAGCAAAACATGACTAAGGTTTAGATAAGAAATGGTAGAATTTTAGTGTATGTGTATAGAGGCGTATCCATGATTTGAAGATAATGGTTATACTGTTATGAAAGTACTTTAAGCGTGGGTTCATGCATCTATATTTGAATATTCTTAGAAAAATATTACACTGCAATATATGAGGGAGGGGAGCATGAGTTCATGTGAACACGAAGACCTCATCTAGATATGCCCCCAATGTGCAAGTTTAGATTGAATTTCAAGCATTTATCTTAATTTCATATAATATAATGTCAGGGCCCAATTTACGAGTTATGATGGCACCTACTAAATCCCGCCAGTAGGTAAGCCAAACCATAATCCGGAGCTAACTTAATGGGTTAATTTGGTAGGAAATGCCCATCATAGGCAAAATTCAAGAACACAATATATAAATAAGAAAAGGGGGACTAGACACAATAAACAGTCAATACAAGATACCAATCACATGATCTGGTAGAGCCAATACAAGAGCATCTAATAGTATCAATACAACTCAAAGTCTTGAATAGTGAATACATTTGTCTTAAAAAAAGACTGAAAATAAAGATAGACGAAAACGAGCGGCTCGAAATCCAAGAGCTCATCCTATCTTCAAAAATCAATCACCATATGAACGTCAATCAAAGATCACAACTAGTACTCGGATCTGCACCAAAAAGGTGCACACGTGTAGTATGAGTATCAAAATAATGGGTATTCAGTAGGTATCATCGGCTGACTAAGCTAAATCATGATATAAGTATGATAAAATGTAAGATAACATAACTAAGACAAGGTATATAAACAAACCTAAATCACCTCCAACATCGCTATACATAATAAGTAAATAATTTAGAATAATGACATATCATACAACATTAACACAAGCAACCACAACTATAAAATTGGCTCCCATACGCCAGTCGGTGTAGAAAAATAAAGAACTCGTCATAGCATCCTATATAACTGGAGAGTACACTCAAGAGAAGAAAAAGAAATTAATTGATATTACAACTAACCTTCCTTGTTATAAAACCATCATTCCACAATTTACCCACATTCCATCACGTTAACATCATCTAACAACCTTACCATTATTACTAACTAATCAATATTTATTAGTCAATCATCACATATTAATCAATCTATTCAATTACTAGAATCCACCTATGTCATACCATATTTTAACCATTTCCTCGTTTTCCAACTTAGCTAAATTTTTACCTTCAATTTCACAACCCGATATTGTCAATTATAGAAAAGTATGTCATCATAGCATAATATGCATATCTAGACTCGAACTGGTAATATAATTAATATTTGAACTTGAACCGATAAATATAATCAATATTCAGACTTAAACTAATAAATATAATTAATATCCGGACTCGAACTGGTAAATATAATCTATAGTGCCATAGTCATCCTTCGGACTCAGACTGGGTATATATAATAATCAATATAATCATCTTTTGGTCTCAAACTAGGTAAATATATATAAACCACGTCATAAATAGCATCATCAATATGCATAAATAACATAGTCAATAGACGTCAACCCCACATTAAACAATATAGACATCAAGTATCAAGAGTTCCCAATATTACTTCAATACATATTTTCAAGAGTCCAATGAGAATAACGGTTTTACCCAAGCTAACATGTGTCATAGCCTAAAGTGGGTTAAGAGTCCACTTCTAATTCTAAAGTTCCATTTTAGGAAAATTTCTACCTGAACTAGGCTTAAGGTATCTAAATCCACTTTTAGATGTTAAATAAGCCATAAGTATCCTAAGGTAGAGATCTACTCAATCACTTTAACTAAGTCCAAAGAAAACTAAGGCAACCTTCATTATTATAAGCAACTAAGGCCAAACTTACCCTAAGCATGATTTACTAGAGCATATTACATAATCTTGAGCAATCTAAGGCATTCTCATGCTAAACATGAGTAATGAAGTCTAATGCACTAAAGTTCAAGGCAACAAGCTAAGTATTTCAACTCTACGATTTCAATTTAGCCTAATGATCCAACTAAACCCAAGTCTTGCATTTCACTAGTTCAATACCTAAGCCCATCCCAAATCCAATACAATATCATAAGAATACTAAGACATAGCTCAATCTATCAAGGGATAAACCTAGCCTACCATGATGCTGAGGAAAACTCAACGAACTACTAAACATTTGCTTTTCCCTTCAGAGAAGCCTCCTTAATATGCCAAGATATCAAAAACATATTCTACTCATTCATATGAGAATAACAATACCCATATTGGACCATTGTGCTTTGAGTCCAAAATTGGCACAAAAAAACTATGTGGGTCCCACTTATGGAAATCACATTTCTGAGACCAACCCAACATTCATACATGATCAAGGAATCATAACCCTCAAGAATGAAAAAAAAGTTAAATTGGAGCTAAAATTAAGCCCTAAGGATTTTGGGGTTTTGAGCAATTAATCAAGAAATTCAACCATGAATTTAGAGGATTCTTACATTAATTCCATTGGAGAATCAGTAAATAGATGTTAATCAAGCTTCTCAAGCACCCCACAAGCTTCAATTTTAAGCTCTCACACTCTTTAGGGTTTAGATCTCAAGAGGCACAATGGAAAATGAGCTAAAATTGTGAAAAAGGGGGATTTATATACCCAGTCCAGGTGCTCGAGACTACTATCATAGACCCACAATATGCGATCGTATCATCTAGGCGAATGACAAGTAGTCGCGATCGCCACCTCCCAACCGCGATTAAATAACTTTTCCTACCAAGGGTACTGTGATCGCGACCCTTGGCTGCCGATCGCCTGTACACTAGATAGCCCCTAAAAATTGCAAAATTTCCAAGTTTCCCTCATGCCCTCGAGATTCATTCGAAATCTCCTCTATGTAAATAAACTACGTAACCACACAAAATTTGATTTTTTAGACTCAATGGCGCAATCGAATTTTCCATCCAAGGTTGTTTTGACCAAATGTTGATCCCACACCTAAATTTCCAATTTCTCCAACTTCTGACCAATAGGTCAAAATGAGCTCGGGTGCATTGGTACCCAAACCAAAGGTCCACCTAGCCTAAAATCTATATTCTTGAGCTGTTGGTGCAGTCAAAATTTACATATGAGATAATTTTACTGAAGTTTTCACCCAGTGGCCATTTGGAACTAGTAAAGACTTCAAAGTAGAGATATGACTCTAAAAACCAAACAAACTACCGGTAATCAAACTGTCAGTCCTAGCAAGTCATAAATGACTAGTGAAATCTATGGAAAATCTCTATCGGCAAAAATAGGTGGAAATATGGAAGTTAACCTTAAGGGTCATTACAATATCCATTACTAAAGCAACTTTCAGCCCCAAAAGTTAAGGATTAGGATATAGTGAAGTCTCGAACAAGTGAGGATACTGGGTCCGCATCTTGCTCTCGATCTCCCCAATTGGCCTCCTCTACTGGGTGGAACCTCTATTGAGTCTTAACTACATGAATTTGTCTAGTGTACAACTGCCTCACATCACTAGCCAAAATAAGCACCGACTCCTCTACACAGGTGAAACGCTCATCCAACTAGACCGAGTCTCATCTAAGCACATAAGATGGACCAGGGATATATCGATGCAATATAGAGATACAAAAAATTGGATGAATAGTGGCAAAATCTAGAGGTAAAGCTAACTCATAAGCAACCTCACCAACTGCGAGAAGAATCTTAAAAGGTCCAATATATCTAGAATTGAGCTTTTCTTCCTTCCGAACCTTATCACACCCTTCATGGGCGATACACAGAGGAATACACGATCGCCAACTTCAAATATCAAGGCACAAAGACTATGGTTTGCATAGACTTTTTGCCTACTCTGATCCACTCTCAACCTATCCTGAATCACCTGGACTTTATCCAATGACTCCTAAAGTAAATCAGTACCATGGGGCCTAATCTTGAAAGTCTTAAACCATCCAATCGGAGAACGACATCTCCTACCATATAAAGCCTCAAAAGGCGCCATCTCAATACTCGAATGATAGTTGTTATTATAAGCAAACTCTGCCAAGGCTAAGTGCTTCTCCCACTGGCCTCCAAAATCCATAACATAAGCTCAGAGCATATCCTCAAGCACCTGAATGGTACGCTTGGACTGGCCATTGATCTGTGGATGAAAGGATCTACTAAGATCCACCTGAGTGCCCAACTCCTCTCAGAATGCTCTAAAAAATGTCGAAGTGAACACCAAACCACAATCTGAAATGATAGAAATGGGCACACCATGCAAATCAACTATCTCCAAAGAAAAATATGAGCTAACCTCTCAGCACTGAAGGATAATTGAATGGGAATGAAATATGCCGACCTAGTCAAATGATCTACAATGACCTAAATAACATCAAAACCAAGGGAAGTGCGAGGCAACCCACAAACAAAATCTATAGTAATCTGCTCTCATTTCTTATCAAGAATGGGTAATATCTGAGTCAAACCAACTGATCGCTGATGCTCGTCCTTTACCTGCTGAAAACATAATCAATGAGATACAAAGTCTACTATATCTCTCTTCATACCACTCCACCAATAATGTTGTCTCAAATCTCTATACATCTTGGCTGTGCCAGGATGAATGAAATATCTAGAGCTGTGAGCCTTATGCAAAATCAACTAAATCAAGTCATCGATTTGCAGAACATAAATATGGCCCTCAAATCTCAAGACACCCTCAGAATCTATGGTTTTCCTCTCAGACTCACCACTCAACACCTAATCACGAAGGAAGTGAAACTTGCTATCCTCAAACCTACAATCTCAAATTTTCTCAAATAATAAGGACCTCACCTCCACATTAGCCAAAATCCTCCTAAGATCTAAAATATCATGGTAAACCATCAAGTTGGCTAAAGACTGAATGTCCCATGAAAACAATCTCTGAGAAATTGAAATGCAAGCGAATCTATCCATACTAACTGCCTTTTAACTCAAGGCATCTGTTACCATATTTGCCTTGATCAGATGATACAAGATAAAAATATCATAATCCTTAAGCAACTCCATCCATCTGTGTTGTCTAATATTAAGTTTCCTTTGGGTCATAAGATACTGAAGACTACAATAGCTGGTAAAAATCTCATAATGTACACCATAGAGATAATGCCTCCAAATCTTAAGCGCAAAAACAACCGCCGCCAACTCCAAGTCATGAGTGGTATAGTTGCGCTCGTGCATCTTAAATTGTCTAGAAGTATACGCAATAACATGACCCTGCTGCATCAATACACAACCTAGACCAACACCAAAATCATTACAAAACACGGTCAATCCCTCACCCTTAACAGGAAAAGTTAAAACAGGGGCAGAAGTGAGAAATTTTTTAAGCTTTTTGAATCTCGACTCACACTCCTTGGACCATTAAGAAGGAACCTCTTTTCGAGTCAATCTAGTCATAAGGGCTAAAATAGTAGCAAAACCCTCGATGAAGCATCTATAATAATCGACCAACCTAATGAAGCTACAAACCTCAATCAGAGATATAGGTCTAGCCCAATCACAAGTCACCTCAATCTTAGCTAGGTCTACTATAATACCATTCTTCCATACCATATGTACAAGAAATATCACCGACTTAAGATAAAACTCACACTTGGAGAACTTGGAAAAAAGCACATGATTTCTCAAAGTCTAAAGCACGATCCTCAAATGTTGTGCATGCTCCTCTCTACTCATCGAATACACAAGGATGTCATCAATGAACACAATCATAAAGAAATCTAAATAAGACCCGAATACTCGATTCATCAAATCCATAAATGCGGTTGAGGCATTAGTAAATCAGAATGAAATTACTAAGAACTCATAATGCCTGTAACGAGTCCTAAAAGCTATCTTTGGGATATCCTCAGCCCGAATCCTCAACAGATGGTAACTAGATCTCAAATTAATCTTGGAAAAAATTATTACACCCTGAAGCTGGTCAAACAAATCATCAATGTGAGGCATATGATAACAGTTCTTCACCGTCACCTTATTAAGCTGCCTATAATCAATACACATACTCATGGAACCATTTTTATTTTCGCAAACAATATAAGAGCTCCCTAAGGGGACACACTTGGTCTAATAAAACCCTTACCAAAAAGATCCTGAAGTGGAGAATTCAACCTCTTAAGATTGGCAGGAGACATACTTAAGGTGCTATAGAAATAGGTCAGGTTCCAGGTTTGAGATCAATAGAAAACTCAATCTCATGGACAGGGAGAATACCATGCAGGTCGGTAGGGAACACATTAGGAAACTCACAAAAAATAGGAACAGAATAAAATGACAAACTCTCTACTCTGGTATCACAAATATAAGTGAGATAAGACTCACAACCCCTCGAAAGTAGCCTCCTAGAATGAACATAAGAAAGAATCCCCATCGGCTCATGGCTTACCACTCCCTGCCACACGACTAGGGGTACGTCAGGCATTACTAAGGTAATGATCTTGGAAAAATATTCCATGACAGTATGATAGAGGGATAACGAGTCCATGCCCAGAATCACACTAAAATCCACCATGTCCAGAATAATAAGATCAACATAAGTGTCAACATCACTAACAGTCATAACATATGATATAAGAACCCAATCCACTACTAAAGAATTACCCATGGTAGTAGATATGTATAATGGCACATATAATGAATCACAAGACAACTCCAATTATGGTTCATAATAAGAAAAAATATAAGAATAAGTAGATACTGGATCAAATAAAGCAAGGGCCGACTGGAGGCATACTAGAATCGTATTTGTAACAACGACATCTGAAGTCTTAGCCTTAGGTCTAGCAGGTACTGTATATAACTGACCACGCCTACCACCTGGTTGGGCACCTGACCAACCTCCTGTACTACCTGTCTGAGACCTCCTTGAGTACCTTGGGGACCACCTCTAGATGAAGGATGAGCAACTCTAATAGGGGAAACACTCTGAGATGAAGAAATAATCTCCCCATGAAGAGGGCACTCTCAAGAATAGTGACTAAGACCCCCACAGCTATAACATAAACCCAGAGCAACACCTGAACTAATAGATCTAGCTAACCCAAATTAACCACCACGAAAAGAATGACTAGAAGATGAACCCCTTAAGGACTACCACTAATCTGCTTTGGACGATCACTAGTAATAGACTAACCTCTGTAAGTATATTGAAAAGTTTCCTAAATCGATTGATTAGGATGACTATGAGGCTGATAGGATGGATGCAGAGAATATTCACCATGAGAACTACTACCTCTGAATTGGGAACTACTATGGCTCCCACTGAAATCTTAGCCTCTTATCGTTGCCCCTTTGGGCCTCACGATACATCTCCTCTATCATCCTAGTATGATCCAAAACCTCAACAAAAGACCTACCTATAAGAAGTAAACTCTGAGTAGACATACGAATAAGAAGTCTCAACCCTCTAATAAAGCAATAAACTCTCTCATACTCAGTATCCAGAATAGACATCGCATGCTTAGTCGACTCGTGAAAATGAGCCTCATACTCCGCAGCTGTCATGAAGCCCTTCTCCAACCTCGAGAACTGATCCCTAAAACAATCTTTAAGACTGGGAGGCATGCACTTCTTTATGAATATCTCAAAGAACTGAGTCCATGACAAGAAAGAAGATCTAGTTGGCCTAGAATCCATAAAACCTCTCCACTAATGTCGAGCTACCTAATCCAACTTAAACTTGGTGTAATCCATACCACAAGTCTCAACTAGTCCTAAATTACAGAGCCTATCCTCACAAGAAATTAGAAACTCATATGTATCCTCGTCCGGAGCACCAAAAAATCTAGGTGGATCCAATCTCAAGAATCTACCCAATATCTTCTACTCCTCAGAAGACATAGCAGGCTAGGAAACCACTGGCAAAGCAACTACCGACTGAGCAACTACTAGTGTAGGAGGAACCTTAACTCATGGAGCTGTAGATATAGGTTGCGCCCCTGCCTCAATACCATTCCGATTTATAGACTGTGCACTATCAGACAGTACACTACCAATGTCACGACCCAAACCAAGTCCTGACCGTAATGGGCATCTCAAGTCCGCTGAGGACCGGAGACCACCCCTATTTCTTAGTCAATAGAACACAACACACACTAATATAGACTGAAGTCCGAACATATAACAAGATAGAGTAATATAATTTCAAAGATCTAAGTTATATTATTAACCACCAACCTACACCGATAACCAATACAAACTACCAACACAACACCCAAGTCAACAGTACCCACAAAGCCTCTAACAAAATCAAATACCAATAAAGTATCGGGATATACCCCCGACCATAGCCAAAAATAAGTCTAAAACAAAGTCTAAGATATAAGAAACCAAAACATGAAATAAAGTCTTTTGAAGGATGTAAGCTCGCCACTTCAAGTCAACTCACGAACTATTCACGAACTCCTGATCATTATGCAGAAAAGGTAGAAGAATTTTTGGTGCCTGCATCGTATGGGGATGATTAGCAGTTGGAGCGCTAGTATGTAACTCAAGGATAAGGGATAGAATAATGCCATGAGTAATAATTCAAAAACTGTCAAATCCAATGCACATCATCAAATACATATACATATATCACATGCCAGGGTAAGAAACAAGGCTTAGCATGAAATTTTAAAATATTAACCTAGATTGTGTAGCATAACCGTCATAATCAAGGTACCCATGGGCTATATGGGCCCTACTCTCCCCCAGCTATAAGGGCTCCAGTGCATGTAGCCACACGAACCATAGAATAATTATTTTTTATATGTCTGATGGGGGACTCGAACCTCCCGACATAAATCAAAGGTGACTTAAGTACCAATTTATATAACATGTGGGAGTCAAACCTCCCAGTTATTTAGACCCCTGTATCGGCTGGTGCGGTTTCTAATGTTGGTCCTTCAAGAACTCCACTTTCACGTCCCAGCTACATAACCCGCTTTTAAGTCTAATTAAAATATTTAACACACATTCTCAATTTATTAAACTAATTATGCATTTAGGCATTCTGTTGGTATCGTCATACCAACCCCACTTGCAAGTTCATTATCATGCCACAATCCATTAACCATCACACAAAGGAGATTCATGATCCCTTAGGTTTAGTTAGCATTGTCACATGGAATTCACATACCCCAAAGTTCAATAAAATCATACCATGGTTTATTAACCTTTTACGCCAATGCATTAATTCAAGTGAGAAAGTCAAAACAAGTGACAAAGCCATGTATCATTTTCAATTTCATATTTATGTTGAGGGAACTCAATTTCCAAAACCATATGTAAAAGAAAAATTCATCACAATTGGGGAAAACATAACATCTTTGATTATTCACCAATCCCATGCACCCCAGAAGTTCAAAATTGTTAACAAAGCATGGATAATGCATAATAAACCAGGGGGAATCAATTTAAGAACCATTCATGTCAAAACCCTCAACTAGATCAAAACCCTTATTTTAAATCCACATAATTAACCATATAAATTCATGCATTAGATAAAATGAGTTTAAGGGTAGAGTTACATGCCTGAAATACCTAAGATTATGGAGAGAGTCAACCCTTGAAGCTCTACTTGACCCACTTCTTGGAAACCCTAAGTATTGATGCTTGAGAAGATTTGATAGAGAAAAAAGTTATTTGATGGGTATTATGGATGAAAATAGGGTCCCAAGTATGTTTATAGGTCGTGGGTTATTATTGGAATAAAAGGGAAATGTCTAAAATATGCTTATTAAAAGCTAGAAAATAAGCGGCTAGTCGTTATATGACTCATTTCCCCTAAGTTGTATATGGACAGTGTCCTGGACTACCAACTCTAGTTTGGTTACAGAAAGGATCTTACAACTTTTAATGAGTCCATATGACTCATTACATCATAGTCGTACTCAGGACAAAATACTTTGGGCATCACACTGGTTTTCTTACCAAAAGGACTATATGAGTCATTTGGAGTCCTTACGACTCATAACATGGTAGTCGTAGTTAAAATAGTAACTTATCCAAATCTCATTGGGCATGTTACAACTGGGTTCTATAACTCACAATGGCTCCCTAAAACTTGTAAGAAGAGTCGTAGTCAGGGCAATAAGCTCAAAACTTAGAATTTTTCCAGGGACCAGAACTCTGGGTGCTTCATTTCCCTCCTTAGGATTATTCATCCTCGAAGGATGGGTCAAGGCATACATTAGCTCAATTTAATACAAAAACACACCCACACTTACCTTTAACAAAGATAGAAAATAAAGATATCAAGGAAATCATAATTTCCTTTAACAAAGTTAGAAAACAAAGATGTTAAGAATAACAAATACCTTAAGCACAATTATCCAGAAGGGGGAAAAAGAACGGATACTTGAACTTCATGTCCTCCTCGGCTTCCCAAGTAGATTTTTCAAAATTTTGATTCCTCCAAAGAACCTTTACCGAAGCCACGTCCTTCATCCGCAATCGATGGACTTGTCGATCCAAGATCTCCACCGAAACTTCCTCATAAGACAGGGAATCCAAAATGCCCACACTTTCTAAAGAAACAACTAACGAAGGATCACCCCCACACTTTCTCAACATTGAGACATGGAAGATCGGATGAATAAAGCCCAAGCTAGAAGGACATTCCAATTTATATGCAATATTACCAACCCTACTCAAAACAAAATACAGACCAACATAACAGGGACTGATCTTCCCCTTCTTCCCAAAACGCATCACTCCCTTCATCAAAGATTCCTTTAAGAAAACCCAGTCACCAATATTAAATTCTAACTCCTTTCATCTTATATCCGCATGGGAATTTTAGTGAGTTTGGGCAGTCTTAAGACTATCCGTAATCACCTTCACCTTATCCATGTCTTGGTGAACCAAATCAGGACCAAATAACTCAGCATCTCTAACTTTGAACCACCCAATAAAAAAATAATACCTCCTACCATACAAAGCCTTAAACGGAGCCATACCAATGATAGAGTGATAGTTGTTGTTGTAGGCAAATTCTATGAGAGAAAAATAGATAACCCAACTACCACCAAAGTCAATGCATAAGATCTCAGCATATCCTTCTATTTCTAAATTATTCTCTTTGCTTGCTTATCTTCCAGTGGGTCGAAAGTGGTACTAAAGATCACCTTAGTCCCCAAACCTACCTAAAATTAGCGGCAAAAATGCAATAAGAATTGAGTACCTCGATTAGAGATAATAGAAACATACGCTCATGTAACTTTATGATTTCTTGAATAAACAACTTTACAAAGTCCTTCACAGAGTAAGTAGTTCTTACCGACAAGAAGTGAGTAGACTTAGTCATCCTATCCACAATGACCCAAATAGAATCAAACAAATTTCAAGACCGTGGAAGATCGGTAACAAAATCCACATTAGTTATTTCCCATTTTCACATAGAAAACTCAATTTCTTAAAATAATCCACTGGGCCTTAAGTGCTCCACCTTCACTTGCTAACAAACCATGCACTTAGCCATGAAATTGGCCACATCCCTCTTCATGTTATTCCACCAATATATCTTCTTAAGATCATGATACATCTTTGTCGAACCAGGATGAACCATATAATGCGACTCATGAGATTCGGCCAAAATTCTTCCTCGCAGCCCATCAACGTCGAGAACACACAACCTTCCTTGCTACCTCAAGATACCACCACCACAAATCTCGAAAGCCATCAATTTTTTCCTTCTCACATCCTCTTTGATTTGGATCAAGATAGGGTCCAACACCTGCTTCTCCTTTACCTTAGCACCAAGAGATGATTTCTCTACCTCTTGCACCAATACACCACCATCCTCATAATCTAAGAGACAAACTCCAAGATTAGAAAAATGGTGAATATCCTTCACCAAAACCCGCTTCTCCTCATCTAAATGAGATAAGCTCCCCATGGATAACCTGCTAAGAGCATAAAAAACTATGTTAGATTTACCTGGGTGATAATGGAGACTCATGTCATAGTCCTTTAGCAACTCAAGCCATCTCCTTTGCCTGAGATTTAGAATCTTTTGAGTGAATACGTATTGCAGGCTCATATGATCAGAAAAATATAAACATAGATCCTATACAAATAATGTCGCCAGATCATCAATGCAAACACGACAACTAACAATTCTAAATCATGAGTCGGATAATTCTTGTCATAAACCTTCAACTATCTAGAAGTATATGCCACAACTTTACCATGCTGCATCAAGACACAACCAAGTCCCACTCGAGACACATCATAATAAACAACAAAGCCATCAATACCCTCGGGCAGAGTCAAAATCAGAGCGGAAGACAACCTATCTTTTAATTTCTTAAAGATACATTCACATGTGTTGGACCACAAAAATTTTACCTTTTTCTGTGTCAACTTAGTCAATAGAGAAGGAATAGACGAAAAACCCTCCACAAACCTTCTATAATAATTGGCTAAATCCAAGAAGCTCTGAATATCGATTAGAGCAGTGGGTCTAGGCCACTTCTTAACCACCTTCACCTTCTGTAGATCCACCATGATCCCTTCACAAGATACAACATGACCCAGAAAGGTAACAACATTCAACCAAAATTCACAGTTTAAAAACTTAACATACAAACGCAGATCTTTTAGGGTCTGTAATACAATACGGAGGTGATCAACATGAGCCTCCTTTCTCTTCGAATAAACTAGAATATCATCGATAAACACAATGACAAATAAGTCTAAAAAATGATAGAATACCCAATTCATGAGATCCATAAATACTATCGGGGCATTGGTCAACCCAAAAGTCATAACCAAGAACTCAAAATGACCATAACGGGTATGGAAAGCAGTCTTAGGGATATCCTCCTCCCCAATCTTTAGTTGATGGTATCCCAAATGAAAATAAATCTTTGAGAAATACTTAGTACCCCAAAGTTGTTTTAACAAGTCATCTATCCTAGGAAGAGTGTACTTATTCTTCACCGTCACCTTATTCAACTGGCGGTAATCAATGAACATCCAAAGAAAACCATCCTTCTTATGCATAAAAAGAATAGGAGAACCCCATGGAGAAACACTAAGGTAAATAAAACCCTTATCAAGGAGATTTTTCAACTTCTCCTTAAGCTCCTTCAACTCAGTTGAAGTCATCCTATAAAGAGGGATAGAGATAGGATGAGTGTCCGAAAGAAGATCATCCCAAAATCAATTTCCCTATTAGGAGGAACACCAAGAAGATCATCAAGGAAGACCTTAGGAAATTCACTAACCACAGGTACAGACTATAAGGAAGGACCCTCCGAAACAGAATCTTTAACCCGGACCAAATGATAAAGACACCCCTTAAAAATCAATTTCCGGGCTCTAAGATATGATATGAACCTTCCCTTAGGAACTAGGGAACTCCCTTCCTACTCAATAACCAACTCATTCAGAAATTTGAAAATGACCTTACGGGTCTGACAGTCTAAAGAGGCATAGCACGAGTGCAACCAATCCATTCCCAAGATAACATAAAAATCAACCATGTCTAATTCAATCAAATCCACCAAAATTTTCTACCACAAACAGATACCACACAACCCCTATATACTCTTCTAGTAACCTTAGAGTCACCCACTAGGGTAAAAATAGAAAACGGGTCCGAAATACACTTGGGATCAAAACCAAAATAGACAGCCATAAATGGGGTCACATAAGAAAGAGTAGACCTTGAATCTAGCAAGAAATACATATCACGAGATAAGAATTTAAATATACCATTAACGGCATCATGAGATGCCTGGAACTCTTAACGGGTAGTAAGAGCATAGAGATGGTTTTGACCAGTGTCGAGCCAGAAGTAGCCCCATTTAGTGCAAGAGCTGATGAAGTAGAAATGGGAACCTCGTTGGCCCCAGAAGCAACCTTTGAAGGACAGTCCTACTCTATATGAACAATATGAACAAAAGTAAAACACCAATTCCTCCCCTTCTCACACTCACCATGGTGCAACTGACCATAGAATTATCAAAAAGGATATGATGGTGCTAACTGGGACCCAATGGCCTGAGATTAGGCTTCCTGTTCCCTAGAACCATCACTATTCTGAAACATCGATGCCCGAACGGCTTTGGGTAAGAATTATTAGCCGTCAAATAGAAGTTAAGACTCCCTCAATTCTACTTCTGAGACCATTTCCCACTATATCTACCATTCTATTATTGGCCTTCACCCTCCTCTAAATGTCTACATCTCTTACTGTATCTTTTCCCTATCTCAGCTTGCTTTTTTTTTCCTCTTCGATTTATAGCATATACACCACAAGTCTAGAGATGTCCATATTATTGTTAAACAAGATAACTTTTCTCTCCAAAATCAAATCATAAGACAACCTAGAAGCAAATTTCCTCATTCTAGTCCTCATGCTATGCACTAACTCAGGAGCATATCGTGACAACTGATGGAATTTCAAGGTAACCTCATTTATCATTATCCTAGCTTGCTTCAAATTTATGAACTCCTTTGCTTTTGTCTTTATCAGCTCCTGAGGAAAGAAGCGATCAAGAAAGGCACCCGAAAAATCATCCCATAAAAATGACTCAACGTCATCACCCTAGACTGATCCCATTTCTCATACCACTGATACACCACATCTTTCAACTGATAAGCAACATACTCCACACCATCCATATAAGTAACATGCATCACATGAAAATTCTTTTCAACTTCATCCATGAACCCTTGAGAATCCTTCTTAACCTTAGAACTAGTGAAAGTCAGAGGGTACAACCTCATAAACTGTCCAACTCTAGTGGCCTCAGAAGAACTCATAACAATACCAACAAGACCTGGCTGTTGTGATTGAGATATCACTAATTGGGTCAACAGATGAATGGAGTGATGGAACTCAACATTGGCAATATCTCTCTGAGGTGACTGAGCATGAGAGTCACCCTCAGGAGTAGGATTAGTGAAGACCGATGGGACTCCATGGGGGCAATCAGTAGCAGCGACCCTAGATCGGGTTTGTACCTAGAAGTAGGATGAGATTCGTTCATATTATCCTCAAATGGAACAAAATAGTTTACACTAATTTCAAATCTTCTTGGAGGTATGATTTGAAAGGCGAGCAAATTGGAATTAGAGAGATTCAAGACCTTAGACTCTATAGCTCGAAAATAAAAAAAAACAAGAAAGGGAAATATTCCTAAATGCCTTCTAGCCTCTCCCTTATAAGTGTGGCGTGCTACACACCCATAAAAGAGTCTCTACTTGACACAACTTTATGGATACCTAATTGACCATGAACCTAGGCTCTGATAAAAACTTTGTCATAATTCAAACCATGGCCTAGGCATGACGAGCATCTTAAGTCCATCGAGGCCAGAGACTACCCTAATTTCTTAGTCAACAGAACACAACACACACTAACATGGATTGAAGTTCGAACATATAACAAGATAGATTAAAATAAGTTCAAAGATTCTAAGTTATATTAATAACCGCCAACCAACACCCATGCACCCCACAAGTTCAAAATCATTAACAAAGCATGGAGAATGCATAATAAACCAGGGAAAATTAATTTAAGAACCATTCATATCAAAGCCCTTAACCATATCAAAACCCTTATTTTAAATCCATAAAAGTAACCATGTATATTCATGAATTAGATAAAATGAGTTTAAGGGTAGAGTCGCATGCCTAAAATACCCAAGATTATGGAGAGAGTTCAACCCTTAAAGCTCTACTTGACCAACTTTTTGGAAATCCTAAGTATTGATGCTTGAGAGGATTTGAGAGAGAAGAGAGTCTATTTGATGTGTATTATGGATAAAAATAGGGCCCCAAGTATGTTTATAGGTCATGGATTATTATTGGGATATGAGGAAAATGTATAAAATACCCTTATTAAAAATTGGAAAATAAGCCGCCAGTCGTTACTGGTGACCTTATGACTCGTAGGATCACCTTATGACTCGTTTCCTCTTAGTTATAGTCTAGATAGTGTCCCCGACCACCAACTCTGGTATGATTATGAAAAGTACCTTATGACTCATAACGAGTCCATACAACTCGTTACATCATAGTCGTACTTAGGACAGAATACTTTGGGCATTACACTAGTTTCCTTACAGAATGGACTATACGAGTCGTTTAGAGTCCTTATGACTCATAATATGGTAGTCATTGTCAAAATAGTAACTTAGAGAAATCTCATTGGGCACGTTATGACTGGGTACTATGACCCGTAGTGACTTCCAACAACTCGCAAGGAGAGCCGTAGTCAGGGCAGTAAGCTCAGAACTCAAAATTTTTCCAGGGACCAGCACCTGGGGAGTTTTAACCAACTATCCCCAAAAGATGAATCAACGCATCTCTGAGCAATGAAGAAGGAATAAATCCTGGTGGAGCTTGGGTGGTCCCTGGCCCACCACTGGCTAGGGCAGAAGAATCTCTGGCTCAGGAGCGGGAATAGGGTCTAGTGGAGGACCCTTATTTGGGCCCCTAGTGGGGAACATATCTCTAGGTCGTCCAAGACCTCTGGGTCGTCCACGAATAGGAGTAGGATCCTTAGGCTCAATCTCGGGACCCTCATCTTTTGTAGAGGTAACACGTGTCCTGGCCATCTACGAAAGAGTATAGTTAAAAGAATACTTCTACAAACCAACTCAGACTCTTAGCATGATATGAGTGAAAGAAGTGAAGAACTTCTAAGAATTTCCATAGCCTCTCAAAGATAGGAAACGGATAACATCATTTTGATCTGCACGACTCTACTAGACACTTGCTTTTGTACCAACAATACCGGTGTAGCCTAGGCTATGATACCAATTTTTCCTGACCCAATTTATGAGTCCTGATGGCACCTACTAAATCCTGTCAGTAGGTAAGACAAACTATAACTTGGAGTTTACACAATGGGTTAATTCGGTAGGAAATGCCCATCATAGATGAATTTAAGAACACAATATATAAATAAGCAAAAGGGGGACTAGATAGAATAAACAGTCAATACAAGATACCAATCCATGATCTGGTAGAGCCAGTACAAGAGCATATAACAGTATCAATACAACTCAAATTCTAGAATATCAATACATTTTTCTCAAAATAAAAAGACTGAAAATAAAGATAGAGGAAAATAGGTGACTCAAACTCCAAGAGCTCACCCTATCTCCAAAAATCAATCACTGTATGAGTGTTTATCAACAATGGAAAGTAGTACTTAGATCTTCACCAAAAAGGTACAGAAGTGTAGTATGAGTACCAAAACAATGGGTACTCAGTATGCATCATCAGTCGACTGAACTAAATCATGATATAAGTATGATAAAATGTAAGATAATAATACTAAGTCAAGGTATAGAAACGAACCTGAATCACCTCCAACATCATTGTACATAATAAGTAAACAATTCGGAATAATGACGTATCATAAAGCATAAACACAAGCAACCACAACTACAATTGGCTCCCATATGCCAATTGGTGTAGAAAAGTAAAGAACTCATCACAGCCTCCCATACGACTGGAGAGTACACTCAAGACAAGAATAAGAAATTAACCTACATTATAACTAACCTTTCTTATCTTAAAACCAACATTCCACAATTTACCCATATTCCATCATGTTACCATCATCTAACAACCTTACCATCGTTACTCACTAATCACCATTTATTAGCCAATAATCATTTATTAATCAATATATTCATTTACTAGAATCCATCTAAGTTATACCACATTTTAATCATTTTCTCATTATCCAACTTAGTCAAATTTCTACCTTTAGTATCACACCCCAATATTGTCAATCAGAGAAAAGTATGTCATCATAGCATAATATGCATATTCAAACTTGAACCGATAATATAATAAATATCTGAACTTTAATCGGTAAATATAATAAATATCCAAACTTGAATCGGTAAATATAATTAATATTCATACTCGAACCGGTAAATATAATCAATAGTTCCATAGTCATCCTCTGGACTCGGATCGGGTATATATAATTATCAACATAATCATCTTTCGGACTTGAATTGAGTATATATATATATAAACCATATCATAAATGGTATCATCAATATTCATAAATTACATAGTCAATAGGCATCAACCCCACATTAACCAGCATAGCCATCAAGTATCAAGAGTTCCCAATATTACTTTAATACATATTTCCAAGAGTCTAATGAGTGTAATGATTTTACCAGAGCTAATATGTGTCATAGCCTAAAGTGGGTTAAGAGTCCACTTCTAATCTTCAAGTTCCATGTTAGGCAAATTTCTAACTGAATTAGGCTTACGGTATTTAAATTCACTTTTAGATGTAAAACAAGCCACAAGTAGTCCTAAGGTAGAGATTCTACTCAAGCACTTTAACCAAGTCCAAAGAAAACTAAGGCAACCTTCATTACTATAAGTAACTAAGGCCAAACTTACCCTAAGCATGATTTACTTGAGTATCTTACTTAGTCTTGAGCAATCTAAGGCATTCTCATGCATGAGTAATGAAGTCTAATGCACTAAAGTTCAAGGCAACAAGTTAAGTATTTCAACTCTATAGTTTCAATTAAGCCTAAACGATACCAACTAAACCCAAGTCTGGCATTTCATCAATCCAACACCTAGACCCATCCCAAATCCAACACAATATCATAAGAATACTATGACAGCTCAATATAACAAGGGATAAACTTTGTTTACCTCTATGCCAAAGAAAGCTCAACGAACCGCTAAACCTTCGCTTTTCCCTTTTGAGAAGCCTTCCCAAGATGTGAAGCTGTCAAAAATACATTCTAATCATCAACATAAGAATAACGATACTCATATTGCACCATTGTTCTTTGGATCCAAAAATGACATAAAAAACCCCATATCGGTCCTACTTACGAAAATTACATTTTCGAGACCAACCCAATATTCATACTGATCAAGGAATCATAACTCTCAAGAATGGGTCAAAACCAAGCTAAATTAGGGATAAAATCAAGCCCTAAGAATTTTAGAATTTTGAGAAGTTAATCAAGAAATTCAACCATGAATTTAGAGGATTCTTACCTTAAATCCGTAGGAGAATCAATAAGCAAATGGTAATCAAGATTCTCAAGCACTCATAAGCTTTAATTTTAATCTTTCACACTCTTTAGGGTTTAACTTTCAAGAGGCAAAATGAAAAATAAGCTAAAATCATGAAAAATGGGGCTTTATATACCCAGTCCAGGTGCCCGGGTCTTACTATTGCAGACCCGCAATATGTAATTGCACAAGCAGTCACGATAGCTACCATCCAACTGTGATCGCATCACTTTGACTGCCAAGGGTACCATAATCGTGACCCTTGGCTGGCGATCACCGGCACAATAGATAGTAGGAGAAACTTACAAATTTCAAGTTTTCATCATGCCCTTGGATTCAGAATCCCTTATACGCAAAAGAACTATGAAACTAATTTAAATTCGATATTCCAGACCCATGGAGAAATTTGAATTTTCAACCGAGGTTGTTTCGACCAAATGCAGGTCCCACACCTAAATTTTCAATTTCTTCAACTTTTGACCAATATATCGAAATGAGATTGGGTGCATCGGGACCCCAACCATAGGTCCACCTTGCCTAAAATTGATATTTCAGAGTTGATGGCGCAGTCAAAATTTGCATACAAGATTATTTTACTAAAGTTTTTACCTGTGACTATTTGGAACCAACGATGACTTCAAAATAGGGAATTATCTCTAAAAACTAAAAAAACTGCTCGATAATCAAACTGCCAGTCCCAGCAAGTCATAAGTAACTTGGAGAAACTATTGAAAAGCTCTATCGACGAAAATAAGTGAAAATATAGAAAATAGCCTGAAGGATCATTACATATAATTACAAAAATAATTAAATATATTAATGGTTGAAATTCACGAAAAATAATTAATTTTATCCATATTTGTCTCATGTGTGCCTTTAGTTCATATACAAATTATCACAATTCAAGCAAAATGCCTCAAGTTTATGAAAAATGCCTCAAGTTCACCACCTTTCAAATAGGCTAGAATAATGTTTTGATAAGTCAAACACTAGGTGTAAGGGATCTCTTGATAGAGTGTATTTAAAAAAATAATGCATGTATTAGCTTTGTGTATTGCTAATATTTTATTTGGTACACGTTTTTATCCTATATATTACTAATGGTTGCATTTATTATACTCTATATGGGCTTGTTTGGTAGAGTGTATAAGAATACTGTAAAATATAGTGTATTAGTAATGCTTGTATTAGTAGTGCTTGCATTAGTTATGCTTACATTTTTCTTATGCAATATTTAATTTTGTGTATTAAAAATAACATGGAAAGCATATTCTTTTTTTTTAAAAAATATTTTTTTACTAAAAGGCCCTCCATAAATATGGTGGAAAGGATGTAAAAAAGATCTTGCGGGACAATTGTGACTTTAACCATACTTATGCATGCATTAGAATCTATTGAATTACTAATACCATAGATTTTCATGTATTAATATTACACTTTTTAATACCAAATAGAGTGTATAACTAATGCAATTATTAGTAACACATAAGATGACAAAGTGTACCAAATAATGTATTAGTAAAACACAAAACTAATGCATGCATTTTTTAATGCACTCTACCAAATTACCCATATTTGGTATTAAGGAGTGTATTACTAATGTATGGAAATCTATGGTATTACTAACACAATGGAGTCTAATGCATGCATTAGTATAGTTAAAGTCACAATTGTCCCTCAAAATCCTTTTCACATCCTTTTTACAATATTTATGAAGGATATTTTGTAAAAAAATATTTTTTTCTAGAATTATACAATTCATGTTAATTTTAATACATTAAATCAAACACTGCTTAAGAAAAATGCAAGCATAACTAACATAAGCATTACTAATACATCATATTTTGTACTATCCTTATACACCCTACCACACGACCCCTTAATGTATGAACCTCAAACATTGTGTATCTAAAGTTGATTTACCTGTTGAACTTTAGACACTGCAATACTACATATTTAAAATCATTCAAGGGAACACGAATAAAAAAATAAAATTTGTAAGGATATAACTTAGATGAGAATCCTGAAATAGGCTATCATGCACTTCCCTCGTTTGAAGCAGGCATGGGATGACCCCATAGTGAGTATCTTTGATTTTTTATTCCCCATAATAATTTTTTTTTTAAATAGTAGTCATCTTTTTTTTTTTTTATGTATAGAACAATTACCTTTTTATCACTCTACATCTCCAATATTTTTTTCTCTCAACCTCTATTTGTTTTTTCTTCCTTTTTTTTTTTCTCTTTTTTTGTTTTTCTTTTTTCTTTTCCCCCTTTTTTCCTTGTTATAATTTACTTTCTCAAGATTTATTTTTCTTCTCTTTTTTCTCAAATACAATTTATTTTTATTTCTCGTTGTTTTTTTCTTTCTTTCCTTTTTTAATTTATTTTCTCAACCTTTATTTTTTTCTTTTATTTCAATTTTCTCAAGTCTTATTTTTCTTTTTTCTTCTCATTTTTTTTCTCAACCTTTATTTTTTTTTACTCTTCTTTTTTTTCTCTTTTCTCTTTTCTTAACCTTTATTTTTTTTCTTTTTTCTCAGTCTATATTTTTTCTTTCATCTTCCTTTTCCTCAACTTCTATTATTATTTGCTAATGAACAAAAAGTTGGATAATCCACAAAGAGGATTTTATTTCTTTGACATTGAAGGAAACTTAAGGGTGTGACTTATTGTTTGGAAATCCTTTGGATTAAGAATATGTTTGGTATGAAGGAAAATATTTTCTGGATTTTTTTTTTAATTTTCTCATGTTTAGTTGGCTTAAATATTTCAAAAAATATTTTTCAAATGAACTTATTTTGCTCAAATTTTAGGAAAATAACTTTTCTTCAAAAGGTAAGGAAAATATTTTTCAAAACTCTCTTTCATTGTCATACCTCAACTTTTCACCCTAACCCAAGTCTCAGTTCTGATTCTTGACACTAATCCAAGACCCAACTCCCGATCCTGAGTACCGATTCTCCACTTGGGACCAGACTCTGGACCTCAATTTGAAACCCAACTCCCAAGCCCGTCACATAAATCCCAACCCGAGATCAAACTCTCAACCCTGATCTAAGATATAACACTTAGGATCTGACCTCGACTCGAGACCTAACTCTCCCAACCCCTATATCCCTCACTCAACCCCCCTTCTTTAATTTTTCTTAAATTTAATTTTTAATTTTTTAATTTTTCTTAGACCACCCCCACTTCCAAAGAATTAAACCTTTTCAATTGATCTTTTTAAAAAAATTCAAATTTTTTTTCTTACCCGACCCCCTACCACGTACTTTGACCACCATCCCTAAGAAATTAATTTTTTTAAAAAATAAATTTCAATTTTTTTCTTACTCCACCACTACCCCTACTCGATCATGAACTACCCATCCCAATTTTTTTAGCTCTTAAATTTCTAAAATTTATTTTTTGAAAAGAATCAAAAAAAATTCTTACCCGCCCCTTTTACCCTATTTGTTCTTATTTGTGTTAAATATATACAAATACTAAAATATATTTTCCTAAAAAGTATTTTTCTACTCTCTAGCCAAACACAAAAATGTATTTTCTGAAAAAAAATTCATTCACCAATATTTTTTATAAAATATTTTTCGCTCACCAACCAAACATGAGAAACAAGTATAAAAACAATTTGTTTTCCATGAAAAAATTTTCTAGAAAAATATTTTCGATGGAAAATATTTTCCGTCATACCAAACACACCCTAAGTCTTACCTCTAAGGCAAATGTTATAGGACGTCTCATGAATAAGGACACAATATGGCAGTGTCAAGTATTGCTTGTGGTCATAACTTAATACTTCAAAATCCTTGACCCAAGTCTTACCTCTAAGGGAATAGTTATAGAGTATTTCATAAATTAAGACATAATAAGTAGTATTAACTGAAGGAGAGCCTTAAAGTAACTGATAAAGTTATTTTCATACGATCATAAGATCATGAGTTCAAGCCTTGAAAATATCTCCTTGCAAAAATGTTAGGTGAGACTGAGTATAATAGATCCTTGAGATCGGGCCCTTTCCCAGACCCTACACATAATGGGAGCTTAGTGCACCAGGTTGCCTCTTTTGTTTTAATAAAATCGTGTTACCTCTTGCCCATGTGGAATAAATTTTTTTGTGGGAGGTCCTTGGTCTAAGTCTTGCCTTTGTGGCAAGACTTATAGAACATCTCATGAATCAATACACAATGTAGTAGTATCAACTTTTGCCCATGGGGCGTAACTTATTTTTTGAAAGTTATTGGGATAAGTCTTTCCTCTGAGGCAAGGGCCATAAAACAACTTATAAATCAAAACACAATAAGGTAGTGTCAACTCTTTCCCATTAGGAATAACTTATTATTTGAAAGTCCTTGGTCTAAGTATTGCCTCTAAGGAATGAGTTATAGAGCATCTCATAAATCAAGACACAATATGCTAGTATCAAGTCATACTCATAGGGCATAACTTGATTTTTAAAAGTCACTAGGCTAAGTCTTGCCTCTAAGACATGAGTTATAGAGCATCTCATAAGTCAAAACATAATATGGTGGTGTCAACTCTTGATCATGCAACTTCACTTGTTGTTTAAAAGTTATTAGGCTAAGTATTTCCTCTAAGGTAAGGTAATAAAACTTATAATAAATTAAAACATAAAGTGGTTGTTTCAACTCTTGTCTGTGCGGTGTAACTTATTGTTTGAGAGGTCTTAGGCTAAATCTTGCCTCTGGATAAGTCATTAATTTGATGACTTGTTAGCACGTTTTAGTCTTAGGTTATCAAGTTTTTTCCATTTATTTAAGGTATTTCTCATGTTATAATGTTCATTTGTGCAGGTAAAGGTTGAAAATAAAGTTGAGCATATCACATGAGTCAATTAGAGTGTTAAATAAAAGAAAAAAACTTTAAAAGTTCATTTGGACATGCTGGGAGCCACCTGTGCATGTACAAGTAGACCTGCGCACACATATGGACAAATTAAAGAATCCAGTGTCATCTAAGCGAGTGACCTACGTACGCAGGTAAGCCACATGTGCTGGAATCTACTCCTGTTGGTAACCAGTGTGGTGGTATTTTTGTAATTTCTATAGAATGTGAATTTTGGGTCTAAATATGGGTTTTCAGCTTTAAACCATCATTCTTGTACTTCTAAAGCATGAAACATTAGAGTGAGACTCCAAGTGTGAAATTAGTGAATTATTCTCTAGTTTTATTGAATCCAAATCTTCATTATTGCACTAAATTGTGATTTAATGAAATAATTTAAGGAAATTTGAGTAAATCTCTTCTTTCTCTCTTTGTGAGTAGCTAATTTCTTTTTTTTGGGGTTATGCTTGAATAAGTTGTGATTGTTATGTGGGTGTTGATTATTTATCTTCTGAATTAGCTAATTTATATGGGTTTACTCCCATTCTATGTGTTAATTGAGAACTAGAGGTTGCTAACTCTAATTACCCATGAACCCTTATCATCCTTGATAAATGAGATGAGGGTGAGGAATGAGTACAAATAATAACTTGATTTGCATCTTTTAATAGTATCACTTAGACATAAGGATACTAATTGAGGTCATAGATTGCTCAAATTGTTACACTTATGAGGTGTTTGAAAGAACCATTTATGAGATTTTGGTGTTTGATTGACAAATTGATACTAAATACCTATAATCTATCCTACCCATGACTTTTAGCTAAATTAAGATAAATATTCAATTACCCACACATGAACCCACACTTAGAATAGCATAACCTCAAATCTTACTCTATATTTGGTTAAACTCTAGTTATTTGTAATTTTGAAATTTCATTCACACTATGATAAAATTGTTAACTCTAAAAGTGTTAAAATACCCCCGTGCAATTTTACTTTCTTGTTTGATTTATATTGCATTACAATTCAACTTCTAGTTGCTTCTAACACTTAAGCTTGAAATTTATGCTCTCATTCCCTGAGTATTCTACCCCAACTCTTGTTTGGTTAACTATATTAACGATGATCTCTTATACCTTAGGGGTGTAATTTGAGAACCATCAAATTTTGACCTGGTTGTTGGAAAGCATAACATAGTTTTCATTCTTGTAATGTAACTAGTCACTTTGAGACTCTGTAGTGTTTATTTTACATTATTTTTTGTTTTTATTCTTTCTCAGGTGACAACCATAGTTTACACGATACCATGAACCAAAATGATAGCAATCTCAGTTCTTTTGAAGGGTATCTCTAGGATGGTGATCACCTAAGGGATACAGGCTGGGCTAGTGCCATTCATATACCACCAACAACTAGAAATGAAGTGGTTCATCTTACTAACATTATGCTTTATTTTCTATAAAAGAAAGGATCATTTGGGGGTCAACCTCATAAGCATGTCAATGTACACTTGAAGAATTTCATTAATGTGTGTCTTCCATTTGATATCACCCACATATCTTAAGAATCAATCCGTTTGTGTCTTTTACCATTCTTATTGATAGGAGAAATGGTCTTATGGCTGTGAGAGTTACCCGCGGGATCTATAACTTTATGGTTTGAGATTACAGAAGCATTTTTAGATTGGTTCTTTCCCTTTTCACGGATGTTGTAACTAAGGATGAAATCATCAACTTTCTCCAGTTTAATGGTGAACCATTACATGAGGCTTGACAATGATTTAACAAGAATATAATGCAATACCAAAATCATGAGGTCCTAGATAAAATGCTTCTTCAAATCTCGTAGAGGCTTTGGACCAATTTAACAAGACTGTAGCCTATAATGCACTCGAAGGATATATTATTAAATAATCTTATAGTGCTGCCGTGGTTTTACTAGATCAAGTGACCAAGCAAAGTTGAGGTTGTCATATAAGAGATATCGAGGTAGCCATAGAGGATCCCTTCACATCTTTTATGATCCAAGAACAAAGGAAAAATGATGAATAAAGAGATGAGAACATGGCTAAAGTGATGACTCAACTTGATCTTTTCACCAATCATGTAATAGGGGATCCTCCAAAGGTAGTCAATGTCATTGCTTCTAAAAATGTTAAATCATATGATATTTAGGAAATAAAATCTCTTGATGAGGAAATTTGATTCTTTTTGAACCAATTGGGGGGGTGGGTCCCCACCCTACTTATCAAAGACAAAGTGCGAATCAAGGTTGGAAGGGAAGGGATCACGAATAGAAATACCATTATTGAAAGGACAACGATTGTGATAAAGATTGGTGTGATAAAGATTGTAATAAATAGTGTGATTAAAGAGATAAGGAGAGATACCATGATCAAAATATTCCTCCACATGATAGGACCAAGGGCAAGAAGTCAAGCTCCATTGATCCAAAGAAGTTCAAAAGTAAAGATGTCCTTTCTCGTGTCTTAGAGTGTGTTGAAGTAAGTGATATCTTGTTGACAAATATGAAAAGTGATTTTTCACAACTTAATAAAATGGTGACCTCTCGCTCGGCCTCTATAAAGTAACTTGAAACTCAATTGGGCCAAATATCAGCTCATCTCAATGCAAGGATAAAATGTGGATTACCTAGTGACATGGTTGCTAATTCTAAAAATGATGCTCACATCATGGCTATTTTCACTAGGAGTAATCGAGCTCTTGGCAAAAATGTTGTTGATCTTCATGAAGACCCTAATTAAAGAGGTAGTGATGAATAAGCCATTAGAAAGAGAATGCGGCTAGAAAAGTCAAATGATGATGTTCCAAATCTTAATGAGCCATTACTGAAAAGCCAAAGGTAGTGGAAGAAAAGGTTGGGGGTTAGGAAGCACCATAACGGTTGATTTTAACGCTCTAAAATTGAATAAAACTACGATTGTCTCTATGACACAAATCAAAATTCCTTTCCTATTTATGCAAAGACTCAAGAAGAAAGAAGATGATACCAAGTTCAACAAATTTCTTGTAAAATTTAGTGACCTATTGGTGAATATACCATTGTTGGAAACTTTACAAGAGATTCCCAGGTATGTTAAATTCATAAAAGACTTGGTCACAAAGAAATGAGTCATGGATTTTGAAACTATTAAAGTGACACACAATTGTAGTGGAATCATGTCTAGCTAGTGGTTTTGAATAAGAAAGACCCAAATTCATTTAATATTCCTTGTTCTATTGGGGTGTACAAGTTCAAAAAATCATTGTGTGATCTTAGGGCAAGTATTAATGTGATACCATTTTGAAAGATACGTTTGGGTACCCCCAAGCCTACCATAATGAGGTTTTTAATAGATGATCGATCTATCAAGAAGCTCATGTATGTGTTGTATGATATTCTTGTGAAGGTGGACTTCTTTATATTTCTGATCAACTTTATAATTCTATATTGTGAAATAGATCATAAGGTCTCTATCATTATTGTTACTCCATTCTTGGATACATACTGGACCTTAGTTGATGTTGAATATGGTGAAATAAAGTTTTGGGTGAACAATAAATAGGTGTCTTTCAATATGTGTAATTACATAAAACAACCTATGAATTTGCAAGTTGTTTCGGTGATCGATGTGATTGATGATGAGGTGACTAGCACCACGGAGGTGGATCCTTTGAATAACCCCTTGGTGGGTGTATTGTGGAACTTAAAGAGTGAGTTTGTTGAAGAATATGATGAGGTGGTTTCTTCATTGACGAACCTTGGATCTTATACTAAAAATCCTTGTAAGTTGGATCTTGATTTGAAAAATTATGAAAATACACCCACCAAACCTTTTATTATTGAACTACCTCAACTTGAACTTAAGTCGTTGCCTTCAGATCTTGGGAATATTTCTTGGGTGAGAACAATACTTTTCCAATCATTATTGTGGATGATCTATTGCCCTAGCAAGTGGAGGCTATGCAATCTATTATGAAAAAGTTCGTTATTGCTATTGGGTGGAACATAGAGGACATCATAGAGATTTCTCCCAAAATTTGCTCTCATAAAGTCAAATGGGAGGTTGATCATATTCCTAGTGTGGAACAACAAAGAAAGCCTAACCCACCAATGCAAAAGTTAGTCAAAAATGAGATTATCAAATGGCTTGATGTAGATTATCAAATATACGTGGGTTAGTCCGGTCTAATACATTCCCAAGAAAGGTGGTATAATGGTAGTCCCAAATAAAAACAATTATCTTATTCCCGTACATTTGGTCGTGGGTTGGAGAGTATGTATTGATTATCGTAAATTGAATTCTCGTACCGAAAAAGATCATTTTTCTATGTTTTTTATGGACCAAATGTAGGATTGATTAGCCGGGCGTGGATGGTATTATTTTCTTGATGGATATTCGAGTTATAATCAAATTTTTATTGCACCAAAAGATCAAGAAAATACCATATTTACATGTCCCTATATGACCATTACCTTCAAATACATGGCCTTTGCACTATACAATGCACCCACTACCTTTCCATGGTGCATGTTGTCTATATTCTTCGACATGGTAGAGGATACCACAAAAGTGTTCTTGGATGATTTCTACATTGTTGATGAGTCATTCAAATATTGACTCGATCATTTATGTAAGGTACTTGAGTGGTGTGTGGAGACAAGCCTTGTTTTGAATTGGAAAAAAATACCATTTCATTGTCAAAGAAGGCATTGTGCTAGGCCTAAGATCTTGGGTAAGAACATCCAAGTTGATCAAGAAAAAGCTAAAGTGATTGCTAAATTACCTCCACCTGTCTCCGTGAGAGGTGTTAGAAGTTTTCTTGGTCATGTTGGGTTCTAAGTATTTCATTAAGGATTTCTCACTCTTTGCGCAAACTCCTTGAAAAAGAGGTAAAGTTTGAATTTGATGGTGATTGTTTAATAGATTTTAATTTTATCAAGGAGCTTCCTGTGTCGGCTTCTATCATTGTGGCTCCAAATTGGTCTATGCCCTTTGAATTAATATGTGATGCGGGTGTTGTTGCAATAGGTGTGTTGTTGTGTCAAAGAAGAGAAAAGTTGTTCCACCCGATCTAATATTCAAGAAAATCATTAAATGATGCCCAAAGTAATAATATGATTATGGAACAAGAGTTGCTTGCGGTGGTATATGCTTTTGAAATATATTGGGCCTATTTGTTGGGTACAAAATTAGTTACAGACATGGACCACACAACTCTAAGATATCTTATGGCAAAGAAAGAGGTAAAACCTCAATTAGTTAGGTGGATATTACTTTTACAAGAATTTGATTTTGAGGTAAAGAGCTTAAAGGGTTGTGAAAATCAAGTTTCGACCACCTCCCCACCTTGAATCCAATCATGGGAAGTTGGGTTAGATCAAAATTGATGACACCTTCCCCGGTGAACTAATCATGTCACTTTCGAGAAGTATTGAGCCTGGGTATGCAAACTAAGCTAATTACATTATGAGTAGTTTGATTTTTAATGATCTTAATCATTATCAAAATAAGAGGTTCTTATTTGATGTAAAGAAGTACTTTTGGGATGAATGGTACTTTTTTAGAGAGTGCACAAATAGAATAATTTATTGATTTGTTATGGAGTTAGAAATATGGGGTTTGTCACTCTTCTCAATTCATTGGACATTAAGGAGGTATTAGAACGGTTGAAAAGGTTCTTTAACGTGGATACTATTGGCCTAATCTCCATAGATATGCTTATGAGTTGGTCAAGATATGTCTTCAATTCCAACTTCAAGAGCATATTTCAATGAGGCATGAGATGCCTCTCAAGCCTAACCTCAAGTAAAATTATTCGACCTATGAGGCATTGATGTTATGGGACCCTTCGTGAGTTTATATGGTAATAAATATATCTTGTTAGACATCGATTATGTCTCTAAGTAGATGGAGGACATTGTATACCAAACAATAAAAGAAAAAATGTCATTTTCTTCTTGAAAAGTATATCTTTACAAAGTTCAGAACTCAATAGGCAATCAATACTGATGGTGGTTCACATTTTTGTAATAGGGCCTTTGGTGCATTGCTTGATAAGTATGGGGTGAAGCATAAGGTTTCTATCAATATCATCTCCAAACTACTGGCCAAGTTGAGGTTTTAAATCAAGAAAAAAGGTCCATCTTGGAGAAAACCATGAATGTTGGTCGTACAAATTGGGCATAACAACTTGATAATGATGTTTGGGCATATAGGACAATATATAAAAATCCTATTGGAATGTTTCCCTACCAATTGGTTTTTGGAAAGGCTTGTCACTTACCCTTTGATTTGGATCATAAAGCTTTATGGGCCTTACGTAAGTTGAATATGAATTGGGAGGATGCCTCCAAGTTAAGAGTAGATCAACTATATGAGTTGGAAGATTTTTGACTCAAGGCATATGAGATATCGATGTTCTACAAAGATAAATAAAGGTATGACATGATTCTAAGATCTTAAAATGAGAGTTTTGTACAGGTGATGATGTGTTATCTTTAACTCAAGATTGAAACTCTTTACGGGAAAGCTAAAATCTAAGTGGTCGGGCCTATTTACAGTCTCAAATGTCTATCCAAGTGGGGCAATTGAATTAGAGGAACATGAGAAGTGGAGGTTCATTATGAATGGTCAAAGTTTAAAGCATTACTATATGGGTAGACCCAGAGTGGCTAAGGTTGAGTCGCTTCATTTCAAGGATGCCAAGCGATGAAAAATGTTGTGCCATGATGATAAGTATGGAGCTTCTTGGAAGGCAACCCAAGGTTCATTCTTGTTTTTTTAATAGTTGTTTGAGTACTAATTATAGGTTATTTAGGGTGTTTGTAGGTGATATACCAAGGTAGAAAGCATGAAATTAGGTTTAGGTGCTCAAAACCATGTTTCGAAATGATAAAACCACTTGTGAGCACATTCTTTGCACCTGCCTGTGCATGTGTACATGCATGTGGCATTAAAAATTGATCAAAACTGAAATGTAAACTGCCTTGGCATGCGCCAGGATCCTGTGAGCCTAGGCAGGCATATGTGTACGTAGGACAGTCGCGCAGGTGACCTAGTTTCTACCAAGCATACTGCTACCTGTGAAGGCTCCTACCCAAATTACACCTCCAAGAAAGTATAAAGCGACTGTGTGTAAAATATAGAACCCAACCAGGTTGGGTCGATTCCACAAGAAATAGGTTGGAAATCTATCACGAGCTTGCTAATATAATTAGAAATATGGAAAGTAAATAAGGGGGTGGGGGCTGTAAAAATAAGAGTAGTAGTGACAATGTTGATCAATTAGGGTTGTTATCAATATGAGACGATCACTAGGATTGTGTTCCCCCTAACATTATAACTTCATAGACTGTTTGTGCTTATTAGACTATCTCGATGCCTAGCATGCAAAATCTAACTAGTTATATATCCCCTAACCATCTCTCAACTTTGGTTTAGGTGAATTTTACTAATCTCCTGTCGGTCTCTGAGTTTCGCATTACTAACACTTGTTTTATGACCTCATATTAACTATTTTCTCCTGGTCTTAAGTTAATTAGATGAAGTTTGACAGCTTTAAATTACTGTTGTGATATCCTTTTCCTAATCTATTCCTCTATCTTGAGAAAGTATTGAATATGGGTGAGTTTCTAATGTTTACAACCGTTAAGAAAGCAATAAAAGTGAAATAGACCCCAGTACATGTAAGAACACCATTCAAGAATGAATTTGCACTTAACCTGCTTTGTTAATCCATCAGGGTTCCCACAACCCTAAATATGGGGTTTAACTACTCATGGTTGTAAAAACAAACATACATTCCATAGATGAAATCATAATAATGAACTTACGAAGAATAATAATGAAAATCAACAACCTCAAATTAATTGTAAACCATAAAAACCAAGAACAATAATTCCAAGATCAATAATGTATCTCAAAACTCAAAATACTGTCAAAAGAATATAAAGTGCGTAAACTATTGTAAAAGAGTCCAAAAAATCATTAAACCCCATAAGAGTATTTGTAGATACAAAATAAAACCTATCCAAAGCTATGTAGGAAAGTTGGGTCGGCCTCAACTCACGATTGGTAGGTTGGGTCGTAGGTACAACCAACCAATCATAGGTTGATTTATGGAAATCAGAGTAGGCTTAAGTCTTTCAAAATCTCAACTTACTAGACAACTTACGATTGGTAGGTAGCACCTACTACCCGTAGGTTGACTAGTAGAATCAAAATCAACTTGAAATCTGCAGAACTCAACCTACAACTGCTACCTATGATTGGTAGGTTGTACCTACCACTCATAGTTAGACTAGTATATAGACTAGTAGGTTGCTTTTTCAGCAACTCTTTAACCCTTTTTCTGTCTTTGCTCTGAACCCTATTTTTCTAAAATATCAACACAAACAAACTTCATGTCCCACAAGAATACCTACGTACTTGCATAATTGTCTAATTTTAAGCATAAAAAAATTTCATGAAACCATGGCACATCAACACCGCCAACTTAGAACATTTTCATGTCCTTAGGAAACTAACACAAACTAAATAAACATGATGGTTAACTAAAAGAAACCAATAACAGTCACCTCACTTTAGCTTAAATTTCTTACCCCCTCTTATTCATAATTTTCAAAACTACTATGTGTATCCTTTTTGCATAATAGCATGGCACAAAAGAAATCAAGTGATGACATTAGATTAGAAACAAACAACCAAGCATGTATGCAATTGACACTACCCGAACAAATAAGTAGTTAACAATACAACTCATGTACCCTCACGCCAATAAAATCCCAACTCTAATAGTATCATAATACATACAAATACAAGTACTATATCAAAACACTCACGCTCACAATGAAGTTCAAATAATGTGCATGAAATACCATAGGTTTGCCCTTATTTTCTATATTTTAGTTTTTGGGACGGTTGGACTAGGGCCACTATAGAACTTGTCTCAGCTTGTAATGTAGGCTTGGGGGCAGGTATATTACATATGGTAAATGGTGACTCACCCTTCTTGACACTACACGTACATTGTTGGATCCACTACTTAACCATATTTCTTTTATTCTCCCCTTTCTCCTTTATTTTTATTCAAATTGGGCAAGGTTTTGTTCTATTTTTTGTATTTATTATTTTTTTTTCTTTCTACCACACCTAACCTTGTTTCATTCTCTTTTATTCAACACCTTTCTTTATACCCATCTTCAACTACGCACTCTTATGATAGCCACCCTCAACTTACACAATTTCCGTAAGTTGAGGTACACAGTGTCCAAGGAGGGACCATGGCAAATATAGGTTCATCGTACTTAAATGGGGAGGTGAAAAGGTTAAACTAAGAAAATAGGTCACATTAGGGTCAAATTAGGGATCACAAGATACTTGTTCTTATTTGGCCGGGCTTTTAGGCTAAGAGTGGACTTATTTAATCATGGATTATGATCATGTCCCAACCATCTTAAAACCTAAGAAATATTAATTGAGAAATTTCTGGATTAAATACACAAAGTAAACATGGTAAATACCTCATACACACATGGTACAAGATTATATCATCAACTACAACCTATTCGGTTCATGCAATGCTAAGCTATGATTATTTTGTCCCTAATACTAATGTCATAACAAGACTCAACAATGGTCATAATATATATTAACAACACACAGTTCATAAAATTTTTTGGGGGGATATCATTTTCCAAACACATACAAACTCATAAAACACAAAAATCTCATTGCACCAAGGTTTCTTATTTTTTTCCTAATCAAAAAACATAAACCATAACATATATAATGAACACAACTCAAAAAACCTAGACATTCTAGCTCTACTATGAAAACTCACTTTGGGGAAAAAAGACACGATAATAAAAACCCCGAGAGGATATCTAGACCCACAAGTAGCCCTGCCCCCATCAAATAAGCATGCCTTGTCCCTAATGCATTAGGCCACTTCAAAGAAAAAGAGTTAAGAACATATTTATGGCACCTTAGGTGTGTAGATCTAATGCCAATCAGAATAACAAGAATTATCTCAAATGCAGAAATAACAAGACACCTTAGGTTACCTCCCAAGCAGTACCTGATTTAATGTGGCGGCATGATGTGGGGATCTTAACTACATAGACTTCATCAATGTAGCCATAAGTTTGGCTTCCAGGGTCTCAACATTGTTTATTACCAAAAACACCCTCATGTCAGTTGGCTGCTTCACAGTTCTGTGAACATTGAATGTGACTTCTTAATTATTCAGCCTAAACTTTAGTTCACCCCTTCCCATATCCACCAATGCTCTACCTGTGGCTAAAACAGTCACCTTAAAATTATGGGCATCTCAAATCAATCTCACAATCTAAGATAACAAAGTCATCTAGAAATATGAAGTTGTCTACCTTGGCCAAAACATCCAATGATATTCCCACAAGCTTCTTAACTATATGATCTGCCATCAGTAACCGCATCTCATGGGTTCGAGGGGTCTCAAGCCTAATTATTTGAACACTTCCAGTGGTATCAAGTTAATGCTTGCACCTAGGTCACACAAAGCCATGGAAAAATTAGATGACCTAATAGTACAAGGAATAGTAAAAGTCTAGGGTTACTTTTCTTTTGCATAAAATATCAAGATATAATGAGAAAATAATAGTGCAAACCACCAACATCCTTATAAATGATAGTTTTTTTCTTTGTCACCAAATCCTTTATAAATTTTGTATAGCTAGACATCTATTCTAGATATTCAAGAAGAGGTATGTTCATAGTCAACTCCTTTAGCATAAAATAAACTGCTTATACTTCCCTTCTTCGAGTTTCTGCTTTAATCTTTGAGAGACACTTGTGTGCATAGGTTTGGGAACAAGAAACCTTGAAGATATTAAATTTTTGGGCTTACCCAACCCAGTAAGCTCAAATGAAAAGACATAAATTGACCCATTCTCCTTAAACTTAAAATCTTTTCTCTTAATACCCGATTTACCTCTCTTTCCATATTACATTTTCTCTCTCTTCCAAATTCAAAAGTTCTTCGCTTCAAATTTTCTTGTACTTCACCAAAATTTAATGAAACACCTTGAATTTTGGCCCTTGAAAATTTCCTGAGCATTGAGCTCACTACCCTAGTTACGATTAGTTGTAGGGTGTCTTAAAGAGTCATTGGGATGAGTCCTAACCAAACCAGTAAGTTTGTGGCAAAATTCTGCTCTGAGTATGAGTGGCTCACTAAGAGCCGTAATGAGATATTATGAGTCGTTAGGTGTAATCACAGGGTGTCTAGTGTAAGTCCCAAATTTGGTACTGTGTTGACTACGACTAGACCTAAGGAGTTGTAGGGTCCCTATATGAGTGATGCCATTGAGTCATAAGGATAACAATATAGGGTGCCATGGTGGTACTGCCTTGGTTACGACTCATGGTGATGAGCCATAAGGAATGGTTACGAGTCAAGGGGGGCTGACTCATAATCAAAGCCAACACTTTTTAGCTTTTAAGTTGAGGGCATTCTAGACATTTCCCCTCTTAACCAGATAGAACCCTATGACTTATAACCTCTTTTAGGGTGTTATTATCTCTCAGAAACATCTAAGTAAATCCTAAAATACTCCCAAATCCTCAAGGAAAAGAACACTTAGGTTTTCAAAAGATTGATTAATTAGGGCTCTCAAGGGTGATTTCTCTTCGTACATCTTACTATTATAGGCATGTTAGTCTTTCCTCGTTATTAGTTTTGTAAAAACAGGCGATTTAAAGTATTGTTCATGAGATTATTATGATAGTTTAGAAACAAGGGTTGGAGGGTTTTGAACGTTTATGAATTGAATAATGTTTCTCATGGTTTGTGTATGATTTCCATGTTTTAAATATGGTTTTGAACTTGTGGGTGCATGGGTATGGCGAATGAACCGGGGAATTGTGATTTTCCTAAACTTGTGGCTTTTAAAGTGGTAATTAGTTATAGTTATGAGAACTGTTTGAATTTGTAAAATTGAACTAGTCTTGAACTACTACATGATATAAAAAGGTATTTGAAATAAAATGGTATGATTTAATGAGCAAAATAAGTCAGTGTTTTACAATGTGTATTAACGAACAGAGGGAGTTATTCTCCCCAAGTTAATAGGAATTGTTTTGGCATATTGTTGTTGCCTTGAAAGTGTAGTTGGTATGACGATACCAACATTATATGGTTTAGTGTGGAATATGGTTCATTGAATGGAAATGTGTGATACTTATTTTAATTGGGCTATAATAAGAGTTGTATAGCTGAGTCGTGAAAGTGGAGGTTCGGGTGACCGATACTGGAAATCATGTTTGCCGACATGGGGCTATAAATGACTAAGGAGGTTCGTGTCCCCCTTAATACTATTTCATGATTAGAGAGGTTCGATTCCCCTATAAATTATTATATGATTTGGTGCTTAAGTCACCTAGGTATATATTTCAGGGTTTGAGTCCCCCATGTGTATATATATGAGATTATTCTCTGATTCGTGTGGCTACACGCACTGGGGCCCGACCAGGGGTGAGATTTGGGGCCCATATAGCCCATGGTTACTATTATATAAAGGTTGAGCTACATAATTTAGGCTAATATTTTGAAAAAAACATGTTAAGCCTTGTTCCCTATCTTGACATATGATATATACATATATATATACATATATATATACATATATATACATATATATACATATATACATATATATATAAATATATATATATACATATATATATACATATACATATATATACATACATATATATATATATGTTTATGCATTTAATTATGTGATTGGTCTTGAATGATTTCAAATTATTGATCATATCATTATGTTATCCTTATCCCTGAGTTTTAGGCCATCATTTACCCCGCTAACGGTCTTCGGATATTGTATCCCCATGCAATATTGGAACTGGTCATACTTCTACCCCTTCTTCTCAGCGACTTGTAACCCTATTTCATAATTATGGTTTCCTTTACAATTTGACTATTCCTTTGGATTTGGTTTTTGGCTATTGTAGGGGGTTTGTCCCATCACTTTATTGATATTAATTTTTAGAGCATAGTTTAGAAGGCTTTGTTTGGACTACTATGGCTATTGGGAGGTATCAGTTATTTGGTTAGCCGATTGTCGATGGTTGGTTGTGGACATGCATTTAAAATTTTATAGACTATTTTATGCTATCTTGCTATATGCTCAGCCGACCTTAGGGTGTGGTGTGTTTTGTTTGGTTAAGTACACGGGGTGATCTCTGATCCACGTACGAGTTGAGATACCCATAACGTCCAGGCCCTAGTTTGAATAGTGAAAAGGTGGTATCAGAGCCTAGGTTTGGTGTTATTGGGTGTCCAACAAAGCCGTATCGAGTAGAGTATCTTTTATGGGTGTGAAGTGTGCATCACTTATAGGGGAGAAGGTACAAAGTATTTAGGAATATTTCCCTTTCTTGTTATTCTATTTCAAGCTACAGAGTCTAAGGTCTTGAGTCTCTCTAATTTTTGTTTGTTTACTTTTCAGATCATACCTCCCAGATGATATGAAGCTCATGGAAACTCTTCTGTCCCACTTGAGGACAATGTCGATGGGACATGCCCTACTTATGTGGTACAGACCCAGGTTAGGGGTCCAGTTTCTGGTTGCCCTTTTAGAGTTCCACCGGTCCTCTCTAGTCCTTCTCAAGCTCCTTATGATGATGTGTTGAATGCAGAATTTATCAGTCTATTCATATGTTAGCTCAGTTGGTAGCTTCTTAGTCTGAGCGTGTAACTTCTGTTACTCTATCTTCTAAGGCCACAAGGGTTGGCTAGTTTATGAGGATGAGTCTTCCTATGTTCACTGGTTTTAAGGTTGAGGAGGTTCCTCAAGGTTTTATTGATTAAATGGAGAAGATCTTCCAGGTTATGCATGCTACTAATGTGGAAGATATAGAATTTATAGCCTATAGGTGGAAAGATATAGCATACCAATGGTATAAGGAATAAGAACAACCTAGGGAAGATGATGTTGAATCCGCACTGTGGAATGATTTCTCTAGTGTATTTTTTTGGATGGCTTCTTTTCTTGGGAGTTTAGAAAGGTAAAAGCAAAAGAGTTTGGTAATTTGAAGAAAGGAAGGATGATGATCAAGGAGTATGCCTTAAAATTCCATTATTTTTCCCAAATTCTCTCGAGTTAGTATCTAACATGAGGGCTAGAATAAGGAAATATGCTTTTGGGTTGTCCCGTGATTTGATTTTAGAGAGTAAGGTTGCCTTGTTGAATAAAGATAAGGACATCTCCAGATTGGTTATGTATATGCAACCGGTTGAGAAAGAGAAAAAGAAGCAGGCAAAGATAGGGGAAGGCAGAATAAGAAGTTTAGATTTTCCGATCAGGGTGGAGGTCAACAACAGAGTGGTAGAGATGGTGGAAAATGGTCTAAAAATAAGTGGGGAGTTATGGTTCCTACTCTACGGCTAGTTCTTCTTATTCGTAGCCATCAAGTAATCATTATTCCCAGCATGATAATGGGTTTAGGGCAGAGAATGCCCAATCTCAGGCTGGTAGGGCTCAATTTTCTCCATCATATCCTACTTGTAGATTCTATAGGCAGGTACACCGTAGGTATTATGGAGAAGGGAGGAACATATGTTTTAAATATGGTCATATTAGTAACTTACAGAGGAATTTTCCTTTTAAGGTTGCTTTAGGGGAAAATAAGATTCTTATTGCCACTTCATCAGCTCTTACACCAAAGAGTGCGCTTATGCTTTTAGTACCGACACTGGGTGAAATCTCTTGTATGCCCTTGCTACCTACCAGGACTCAGAGGAATCCCCCGATATCGTCACTGGTATGTTATAACTCTTTTCTCGTGATATGTATTGCTTGTTGGATCTAGGCTCTACTCTTTCTTATGTGACCCCATTTTTGGCTATGCATTTTGGTTTTAATCCAGAGTATATCCCCAATCCTTTTTATGTTTCTACCTTGGTGGGTGACTCTGTGGTTACTATAAGAGTCTGTAGGGGTTGTGTGGTATCTGTTGGTAGTAGAGAAACCCTGGTAGATCTAATAGAGTTAGATATAGTTGATTTTGATGTCGTATTGGGGATGGACCGGTTCCATTCGTGCTATGCCTCATTAGATTATCAAACTCGTAGGGTCATGTTTAAATTCCTTAATGAGGCAGTCATTAAGTGGGAAGGAGGTTCTCTGGCACCTAAGGGGAGATTTATATCCATATCTTAGAGACCAAAAGTTGATTTCCAAGGGATGTCTTTATCATTTAGTCCGAGTTAAGGATTCTAACTCAGAGGATTCTTTATTGACGTTCATTCTTATGGTTAATGAATTCCCTAAGGTTTTTCTTGATAGTCTTCCTGGTGTTCCTCCTGATAGGGAGATTGATTTCTGAATTGACCTTGTTTCGGACGCTCGTCTTATCTCTATCCCTCTCTATAGAATGGCTCTAATTGAGTTGAAAAAGCTTAAGAAGTAGTTGAAAGACCTTCTTAATAAGGGTTTTATCTATCACAGTGTGTTGCTGTGGGGTGCTCTTATTTTGTTCGTGCATAAGAAGGATGGTTCCTTTTAAATGTGCATCAATTACCGTCAGTCTAATAAGGATACGATAAAGAATAAGTATCTTGTTCCCCAGATTGATGATTTATTTGACCAACTTTAGGGTGCTAGATATTTCTCTAAGATTTATCTCTGGTCGGGTTATCATCCGCTAAAGATTAGGATGGTGGATATCCCTAAGACTGCCTTTCGAACCTGGTATTCTCATTATAAATTCTTAGTCATGTCTTTTGGTTTGACTAATGTCCGACGACACTCATGGACTTGATGAATAGGGTCTTCCATCAGTTTCTGGATTTGTTTGTTATCATGTTTATAGATGATATTCTGGTGTATTCTAAAAGTGAGGTGGATTATATCGATCACCTCCGTATCGTGTTGTAAACCTTAAAAGATCAACATTTGTATGCTGAATTTTCTAAGTGCAAATTCTGGTTGAAGGCTTTTATTTTCCTGGGTCATGTTATTTCAAGTGAAGGGATCATGGTGGATTCGCAGAAAGTTGCAGTGGTTAAGAAGTGGCCTAGGCCCCCAACTCAAACTGATATTTGGAGTTTCTTAGGTTTAGCTGGTAACTATAGGAGATTTGTGGAAATTTTCTTGACTATAGCTTCCTAGTTGACTAAGCTGACTCAGAAGAAGGTAAAGTTCTTATGGTCTTATACTTGTGAGGGTAGTTTTGAGATGCTAAAAGATAATTTAACTTTAGCTCCGGTTTTGACTCTACTCGAGGGTACTGATGGTTTTGTTATCTCTTGTGATGCATCCTATGTAGGACTTGGTTAGGTGTTGATGTAGCATGGTAGGATAGTAGCCTATGCTTCTAAGCAGCTGAAAGTTCATGAGAAGAATTATCTGACCCATCACCTATAGTTATTGGTTGTGGTGTTCGCATTAAATATTTGGCATCACTATTTGTTGGAGTCTATATAGATATCTTTTTTAATCATAAGAGTTTGTAATTTATATTTACCCAGAAGGAGTTGAATCTTAGGTAGAGGAGGTAGCTTGAGTTGCTGAAAGACTATGACCTGAGTCTCCACTATCACCCAGGTAACGCTAATGTGGTTGTTGATTCTCTTAGCTAGTTATCCATGGGGAGTCTAGCTTGTGTGGGTGAGGATAAGTGTAAGTTGATGAAAAATATTCACCATTTATCTAACCTTGGAGTTTGTCTCTTGAACTCTAAGGATGGTAGTGTGTTTGTACAAGAGGTGGCGAAGTCATCCCTTGTTGCTGAAATAAAGGGGAAACAAATACTGGATGCAGTCTTAATAAGGGTTAAGAGAGATATGGGTCAGCAAAAGGTTGTATCTTTTAAGATTGATTGTGATAGTTTCTTGAGGTACCAAGGCAGATTGTGTGTTCCTGATGTAGATGGGTTGAGAGAGAGGATCTTGGCTGAGGCTCATGAGTCGCATTATGTAATTCATCCCAGTTCGATAAAGATGTATCATGCTATTAAGGAGATTTATTGGTGGAACAATATAAAGTGAGATGTGGCTAGTTTTATGGCTAAAAATGCATGGTGTGTCAACAAGTGAAGGTTGAGCTCTTGAGGACTGCTGGGTTGACTCAAGAGATTGAACTGTTAGTGTGGAAATGGGAGATAATTAGTATGAATTTCGTTACCAATCTTCCTCAGTCTCAGAGTCAGTTTGATTTGATTTGTGTCATCATGGATAGGATAAGTAAGTTTGCTCACTTCTTGCCAGTGAGGACTAGTTATTTGACAAAGGATTATGCAAAGTTGTTCCTCCAAGAGATTGTGAAGTTGCATGGGGTGGATATTTCTATCATATCAGATCGTGTTACTCAGTTCTCATCACACTTTTGGCATTTATTTTAGAGAGGTTTGGGAACTAAAGTGAGCCTTAGTACATGTTACTCTTCCCTCATTGTTAATTTTGTAAAATCATGTGATTTAAAGTATTGTTCATGAGATTATTGTGATGGTTTTAAAACAAGGGTTGGGGGTTTTGAACGTTTGTGGATTAAATAATGTTTCTCATGGTTTATGTATAATTTCCATGTTTTAAATATGGTTTTGAACTTGTGGGTGCATGGGTATGGTAAATGAACTAGGGAATTGTGATTTTCCCAAACTTGTGTCTTCTGAAGTGGTTATAACCCCAACCCTATAATGCAAAATTGGTTTTAGTTAAGAGAACTGTGGGAATTTGTAAAATTGAACTAGTCTTGAACTATTGCATGATATAAAAAGGTATTTGAAATACAATGGTATGATTTAATGAACAAAGGGATTCAGTGTTCTCCAATATGTAATAATGAACAAAGGGAGTTGTTCTCCCAAAGTTAATGGGAATTATTTCAGCATGTTGTTGTTACCTTGCAAGTGTAGTTGGTATGACGATACCAACATTATATGCCTTAATGTGGAATGTGTTTAATTGAATGGGAATGTATCATACTTGTTTAATTGGGCTATAATAAGGGTTGTGTAGCTGAGTTGTGAAATTAGATATCCGAGTGACTATACTGGAAATCACATTTGTCGATGCGGGGGTCAAAGTGACTAGGGATGTTTGAGTCCCACTTAATATTCTTTCATGATTAGGGAGGTTCGTGTCCCTCATAAATCATTATATGTCTAGGTGCTTAAGTCGCCTTGGTACATGTTGGAGGGTTTGAGTTCCCTATGTGCATATATATGAGATTATTCTCCGATTCGTGCTGCTACATGCACTGGGGCTCGACTAGGGGTGAGAGCTGGGGCACATATATCCCATGGGCACTATTATATAACGGTTGAGCTACACAATCCAGGATAAGGTTTTGAAGAAGCTTGTAAGCCTTGTTACCTATCTTGGCATGTGATATATATATATGTGTGTGTATGTGTGCGTGTGTTTATATATATATATATATATATGAATTTGATTATGTGCTTGGTTTTGAATGATTTTAAATTGTTGATCATATCTTTATGTTATCCTTATCCTTGAGTTTCATGTTAGCATTCACCCCGCTAACCATCTTCGGACATTGTATCCCCACACGATGTAGGAACTAGTCATACTTCTACCCCTCCTGCTCAGTGACTTAGATTCGGGATCAACTAGCGAGTCAGATTGAAGTGGTGAGCTTCCATACTTTGGAAGACCCCATTTCATGATTATGGTTTCCTTTACATTTTGACTATTCCTTTGGATTTATTTTTTGGCTATTGTTCGGGGCATGTCCCGACACTTTATTTATATTCGGTTTTGGATCATAGTTTAGAAGGCTTTTCTTAGACTACTATGGCTATTGGGAGGAATTGGTTGGGTTGTTGGCTGATCGTTGGTGGTTAGTTATGGACATACATTTAAACTTTCTTAGACTATTCTACGCTATCTGGACGGTCACGGCTAGGCCCTGATTTGGGTCGTGACATTTAACTCCAGGGATACTAAATTGTGTTTTCTCTCATCCTTTTCATTATCAAATTGAATTAAAAAGGTATGTTCACTTGTGTAAATTTCTTTAAGCTTCTCTTCAATTTTCAATGGTAGTTCATATTTCATGATACTTTGTGGCTATATTTTGATTCATTTAAGTTTCTTTTGATGAAATATGGTTATTGGAATGTAGAATGTCAAATGGGCGAGATGCTTTATATGATTAATAGGGAATTCTTGTTTATCTAAGCTTATGCACCCCATGTGTTTGATGAAATGCTCACATGAATTTTCTTTGCAATTACTTGTGTTGGGTTATCCAATTATGATAGTAGGATTATGTTTGATATCTTTGGTGGTGAATTGCTAAACCTTGCTTTCTTATATGTGCCTTTATCCTATTTTCCAAGTTCATATTTTTAATGATCACCATGTGTTTGCTTAATTTCCAATGAGAAGTTATTGACTTGAATGCTATTGATTGTTGGTGAATTCATTCTTGTGGAATCATTTGCCCATTCCTTGAGCAGGAATTTGAGTTCACTAAGCTTTTAATCATAGCAACCCTGTAGTTTTAATTGAAGTTGTTTGTTGCTCAATATAATGCACCATGACTTTGGTTGATAGAATGGCTTGACATACAATCCACGAGTGAAGTCTAATTAACTTGGTTGACAAGAACGCTTGCCTTGCCCTATGATAGATTGGGTGATGCCATTCTTAAGGGTATATGGTCGTTTTTGGTCAAGTAAGTGTCATGAGTGTTACATATGCTAAGTTGGAAAAGTGTGAAGATTGTATAGAGATGTAGTATTCCAAATGGTTAAATTTTGCTACTTAATTCTCCCATGAGATTCATTTATTATTTTCCATTCCTTCACCCTTGTTCTCTTTATTTTTATTTTCTTTCATACTACATGAAAAATCAAAAAACATGTTTTACCCTTTTCTTTTGTTTGTGTTTGTTTTTTTTCTTTTTTCTTAGGTATGTCTCCAAGAAGAAATTTACTAAGGGATGCAAATAAAGGTACCACAATGGATAAAGGAAAATCAAAAGATACGACCTCAAAAGGAAAAGAACCAACCACCAAAGTAGTTCAAAAAGTTCTCGAGGTACAAAGAACCATTAAGCTTACAATAGGGGTGGTAAAAGAAGTTGATAAAATTTGTTTTGGTGTGGAGGGTGTGCAGGACTTATATGATTATTGGGTGAATACTCGAGATTTCAATCTCGAAAAGGCATTTAGAATGAAAGGTGTTGAAGAATATTTCCCTGAGATTATTGCGAACTCAAATGCGTGTTTGGGATATCTTCACTGATATGGAATCACTTCCCATCCATCAAGTTATCATTCGGAACTAGTGCAAGAATTTTATGCCTCTTATGTTATTTTCCATAACCAACACAAATACAATCCATTGGTAGTGGGACAATCATGCCTTCATAGTGTGGTAGTTTGGGGATTCGAAGTTCAATATACCCCACTAGAAATCAATGAAATTTATTTTTCTTGTGATTAGGTTTTCGGGGTTGAATTCAAGAAGAAGGTGCTTGTTGGTAATAAGGGTTTTCCTTGGATATTCTGGGTGATTGCAAAAGGGCCCCATCTATAGGCCAAATGGCATTGGACAAATCGAGCGGCAGATACTTTCAATCTGAGCTAACATTGGCTTGGATTTGTTAGTAATAGCCTACTTCATTCACAGAATGACCAAGATGTCACTATAGAGCTGGCTATCATTGTTGGTTGCATCATAAATTATATTATATTTAATTTAAAGGAGTTGATTATGGAAATAATCAAGTTAAGGTTAAAGCAACTGGGTAATTCATTTCCATTTCCTTCTCTTATTTCATTGCTTTACGTTAAGTATAAGGTTTTGTTCTTCTGAAAAATTGACCAAAGGGTTATTTGCACTGGTCCGATTGACATTAAACATTGCCAAAATGATAATAATCCCACAGGAATTAAGAGGAAAGCTTCGGTATTGGTGGATTCTTTTGTGGGAGAGTTGCACAGTTTAGAAGGTGTGGATATTCTTTTAGTCCCTTCACTTGCTTCGGATGCTCCCAAATTTCTATTGGTGCTCCTCCTTTTTCAAGCATCTCACCACCCTATCGACCTACCCAACCGCATCAGTCTTCCATAATCACATTTTCCAAAGTTGCTTTTATGAAATTAGCAAACAATAATACTATTATTCAGTTAGTAGCTGACATCCATTAGTTAATTTAGACCGCTATTGAGCAGAGCTTAGCACCTCTATGTGTCTAAATGAAGGAGTATGAGTAGATATTAGCCATAGTAGAGGCTAAAGTAGATTGTGAGGGGGTTGTATCTTGAAACATATCTCGTTAGATTATACATACAATGCATAGGAATAGGTTGCTAGCAAGAACAACGTATGTAGTTATGAAGTTATAGGGAACACAATCCTAGTTCATCATTCTCATTGATTTTCTCAGCATAAAATGATATTTTCTTACTTATTACTTTAATTTACAAACTCTTGATTTGTTTTCTAAATCTCCCCTTTCAAAAATAATAAATTAATAGTCTAAATAACCGCATTGATTTATGTCCTAACCATATTCCTCGTGGAATCGACCCCAACCTAGTTGGGTTCTGTATTTGTTTGATGACTTCTTTTTACTTTATTGTGAGGTGTAATTTGGTTGACATCAATCGATGTGTCATAGAATTACGACACAAAATATGCTTAAATAAAAACTCTTGCAAATCCATAGGTGTTTTTATCTAGATATGATATGTTTATTGAGTTTTTCTAGAAAATAGGGTTGGAAGTGATTGGAATAACAAAAGATGAAAAAATGCACAAGTAATGGAAGACTGCCTGTACAATGAGTCATTGGTTTATGATACGACTCATCATCCAGTTCGTTGTGAGAACAAAAAGGTTAGTGGCTTCAAGGATTAAAAGGTAGGTTGACAACTCGTAGGGTCAGGCTACGAGTCGTAGGGAGAGTTCTTTTGAGAAAATTAGGCAAGGTATTGAGAGATGCTTACTTAATGCCAAAGATGACGAGTGTCGGTGATGACTCATAGGGTATGACTATGACTCGTGTTGACTAATTGTTCTGAGCATTTGAGAAAAAGATTTGAAACCTTGAATATGAGCGTAAAGACCGAATGAGTCAACCTATGACTCATTTAGAGACCCAATAAGTCATCATTAGAAGAAGGAATTTTAGGCTACGATAGAGCTAAAAGGTTAACAATGAGTCGTAGTCAGTCTATATGAATCGTTGTCAAAGGCGTCGTCACTGCCGACTTATGTAGTGCTATTTTATTTAGGAAAACTTTAATGTGTCTATTAATACCCTTGTTTGATCTATTGTTTAGGGTTACATAATTATGTATTATTTTGAGGTACAAAGATACATTATTGCTCTTGGAATCATTGATAATGTTTATTTAGGGTTTCTAATCAATTTCATATTTCAACTTTTCATCTTATTCTTATAAGTACAAAATTATTCTTTCATCTATGGAATGTTCTTGTGTGCTTATGATAATGAGTATCTAAACTCCATAACTAGGGTTGTAGGAACCATTATGAATTAACAAAGTAGGGTTAAGTGTGATGTCCTTCTAGATTAGTGTTCTTGGTATTTCTTTCGTCTTGATTGTTATTCTTGATCGTTACATATGTCAGGAACTTGCCTGTATTCTAAACTTGCTCGGGAGAGTGGTAGAGATTTAGTAAAGGAAATAACAGTAGTAATTTAAAGCTATCAACCTTCATCTAATCAACTTATGCCTAAATTGAAATAGTTAATCTGAGATCACAAAACAAGGGTTAGTAATGTGATGCTCTAAGTCCGAGAGGAGATCAATAAAATTCGTCTAATCCAAGGTTGAGAGATAGTTAGGTGATACGTATCTTGTTAGATGTGTATGAAAGAAATTGGGATAGTTTGCTAAGTACGAATAACCTGTGGAGTTAATAAGTCATGGGGAACACAATCTTAGTACTCGTCTCAAATTGATCATAATAAAATTAACCAACAATTGTTGCTATTACAACTCACTTTTACAAAAAAAAAAACTTCCATTTACATAATTTCCAATTACATCAACAAACTCTTGACAAACTTTTAGCCTTTTTCTCATTGGATTGACCCTAACTAAGTTGGGTTCTATATTTGTTCAACAACCACTTTATACTTCATTGCAAGGTGTAATTTGGGTGACATCAAATTTTGGAACCATTGCTAGAGAATGCAATTACAAATTGATAGATTAAGTTTGCTGAAGATATTGGTTTCATTTGTTGATTTCTGCTTTCCTACAATTTATAGGGAACACGCTGGTATATGCCCAGTACTCAGAGTCAAGGAAATCCCCTAATTCCATTTGATCTTAAGATAACTCTAAGGTAAATTCAAAAGATGAAGAGAGAAAAAATTTATGATCAAGAAGCTCGGCATATAGGGGATCAGGATGACCCAACAATACTGAATCATCCACTTCTGTATGATGTTTAAGAAACTATGGATCAAGTTATTGCTTAATTAATATCTTAGGAAATTTCTAGGAAAGCAGATGCCCAATGAGCATCTAAAGAATAAAGGTCTAGATAGTAAGAGAAAGATTGACTAGCTACATTTGAAAGGAACAAGATGAGAAAAAGTTAGAGAATAATAGCCCATGCAACACTATCTTCAAGTTTATAATGATCTGGAAGATTTAGGGTATGTTGAACCAGTTGAAACAATTCAATCATTTCTCGAGAATTGACCCAAGGGACTAAATTTGATATTATGAGTGAAATGATCCAGTTACTGAACTTGATGAGGGTGTTTTTTGCTTTATCTACTGATAATTCAAGCATGCACATTATGAACTTTATGGGGATTTGCACTTCATACAATGGGGCGAGTCAGGAGGAAATATGACTAAGATTGTTCCCATTCTCCCTGATAGGAGAAGCTACATTATAGTTCGAGGAGCTTCTCTATGGATCTATAACTACTTGGAACGAGTTGAGGACTCAATTTTTGGACTGATTTTCCACCCTTCAAAATATTGTAGTTAAAAGATGAGATATATAACTTCCACCAGTTGCATTTAGATTAATTAAATGAGACATGGTTGAAGTTCAATAAGAAGCTTCATAGCTTGCCAAATTACAAAATTATCGAAATAAACTTTTTTGAGATCTTCTATAAAGTGTTGAATGCCAGTATTACACAAATAGCTGACACGCTCATTAGTGGATCATTCATGAGTAAAAAATGGTAGAAGGTTCTCGAGATCTTTGATCATATTACTAAAACCAACTGAGGGTGGCATACTTGGAAGGCAGATAGGTTAGTTGGTACTTATGCAATTAGTTCCTCTAGTGAGTAGAGAGCATTAGACAAGATAGTAGATCAAGAGGTAGCACAATTGAGAACTGAGATTAGCCTATTTATGAAATAATTGGTAGATATTAGATCAAAAAAGGTAAATGTAGTGGGTTTATAAGTCAAAGCTTCTAGACATGAAGAGCTAGACTCTTAGTAAGAAGCCAAGTATCTTGATAGACAAATAATGGGTTTTTGAGCCAAGGGCCAAAGGTCTAACCAAGACAATTGGAACTCCAGGTAAGGAAATCAAGGTTGGAACTATTATGGAGACAAGTATATGGATAGGAGTAGAGAGTGTGATGGTGACTGGATGAGAAGAGATAACAACAAGGATAAGGGTAGCTTTTATATTCCACCAGAGAACCAAGATACTAAGTATGGGAGTTTGAGAATGGAAACATTACTTGTAAAGCTTGTGAAGGGTTTAGAGAGCCAAAAAAGTTGCCATAAGGAAATTAAGGCAAATATTTTAGGGTTTATCCAAAGGTTGAATTGTATGCAACCACTATTAAGCAACTTGAGAGATAATTTAGGTAGACGTCTATCACCTTAAACTAGTATCAACCAAGCACTCTTCCTCGCAACACTATTCAAAATTCAAAAATGACAATCATTGTGTAGCTATTACTACTCGAAGCAGTAAGGCTTATATTGGCCCATCCATGTCTATGATTGATGACATGAGGAATGACCCTATAGACATTAATGATGCAGACAAAGATGAATAGAAAAATTAATGATGAATGATGAGGCATCTTAGAAGCCTATAGATGTAGAAAAAAGAGTTGACACTACAAAAAAAAGGTAAGGAGTTCACACCAGTATTGAAGGTCGTTCCCCAACCTTCTTCACTTTTTTTCCCAAAGGTTGAAGAAGAAACCCAAAGAAAGAAAGTATTAGAAGTTTACTTCTATGCTAGAAGAGTTATCTATAAATATCCCTCTTATGAAAGCTCTAGATCAAAAGTCGGGTTATGCAAAATTTAAGATGGATTTGGTGACCAAGAAGAGGAGGATGAGTTTTGAGCATGCTGATAATTTACACCACTTTAGCGCCATTGCCTATTGATCTTTAGTTAAAAAAAAGAAAGATCCTAAAGCATTCACCATTCCTTGTACTATTGGGTCTTATAACTTTGCACAAGCTGTATGTGATCTGCAAGCTAGCATTAAATTGATGTTACTAGTCGTCTACAAGCAGTTGGGGTTGGGGTTACCTAATCTGACCTCTATGAGTCTTTTGATAGTGGATCGCACTGTGAAGAAGTCAGTTGGTATCTAGTGTGATGTATTGGTAAATGTATCCTCCTTCATATTTCTAACTAATTTTGTAATTCTTGATTGTGAGGTTGACGTTGAAGTCCCTATCCTATTAGGGAGGCCTTTACTAGCTATGAGTGGGGCATTGGTTGGCATGGATATAGGATAAGTAAAGTTTAAACTTAATGATGAGCAGGTCACATTCAGTGTGTGTCAATTAATAAAGTAGCCAAAGGATATGTGTGTGATTTTTGTGATTGATAATTGTAGAAAAAGATGTATTATTCGCACCCATTAAGACAAGGCTTGGTTACGAGGAATTCATAGCTATAATGATAAATTTTGATAGTGAAGGTATTGATGGATATGATGAGGTAGTGAATTCACTTGTGGGTAGAGGTTAATACTCTTATGTGCTAAAGAAGTTGGAATTTGATATTAAAAATAGAGCGACCCTTCTGTCCAAACCATCTATTGAGGAGCCACAAGTTTTGGAATTGAAAGCCCTTCCTTCTCATTTGTGTTATATGTTCTTAGGGTCCAACAACACCTTTCCGGATATTATTGCAGTAAAATTATTATAGTGGCAGGTTGAGGCTTTAGTATCAGTTTTGTATAGGATTAAGAGGGCTATTGGTTAGACTATTATTGACATAATCATAATTCCATCCAGAATTTGCACTTACAAAATTAAGCTTGAGCCAGAATTATACGTAGAATTTAGCATCAATGTATATTAAATCCACCTCTGTAAGATATTGGGAAGAAAGAAATCATCAAGTAGTTTTATGCAGGTGTGGTTTATCCAATTGCTAACAGCAAATGGGTGAGCCTAATTCAGTGTGATCCAATGAAGGGTGGGATCACTATGGTTCCCAATTAGAAGAATGATCTCATTCTTATGAGACTAGTCACTAGATGGTGAGTAGGCATGGATTATAAGAAGTTGAATGTATGGACCTAGAAGGAACACTTTCTAATTTCATTCATGGATCAGATATTAGACCGTCTTGCGGGTAGAGGATAGTATTTTTTCTTGATGATTATTCAGGGTACAATTAGATTTCTTTTGCTCTTGAGGACCAAGAGAAAACCACTTTCACTTGTCCATATAGAACCTTTGCATTCAAAAAGATGCCATTTGGTCTTTGTAATGCTCCCTCAACTCTTTAACGTTGTATGATTTTTATTTTTTCTTGATATGGTAGAGGACGCTATTGAGGTTTTCATAGATGATTTCTCAGTTGTGGGAGATTCATTTGATGATTGCTTGACTCATTTGTCTAATGCCTTAGAAGGATATAAAGAGTGAAATTTAGTCCTAATTTAGGAGAAGTGTCACTTCATGGTCAAGAAAAGGATACTGCTTGGGTACAAAATTTTGAAGAAGGGGATAGAGGTTGACAAGGCTAAGATTGAGGTGATTGAAAATTTTCTCCTTTAATTTTTGTGAAGGGCATTTGGAAATTCTTAGGTCATGTAGGTTTCTATAGGCGATTCATCAAGAACTTATAGAAAATTGCAAATTCATTATGGAAATTGTTAAAGAAGGTGGTGAAATTTGTGTTTGATATGTTTTTCTTAAAGCTTTTCAATGCTGAAAGAGAGGTTGACTTCAACTCCTATTATTGTGTCCCCTGAATGGACTCAACCATTTTAAGTGATATGTGATGCTAGTGGCATGTCCCTAGGATCAGTTTTATGATAGAGGCGAGAAAAGATACTTCATCCGATCTACTATGCCACGAAATCATTAAATCCCACACAACAAAACTACACGGTGACTGAATAATAATTACTTGAAGTAGTGTTCACTTTTGAAATATTTTGGTCCTACTTGATTGGCACTAAAGTCATTGTGCACACTAATCATGGTGTTCTTAGGTACCTTATGAAGAATAAATATGAAAAGCCGAGGTTGATTTGATGGGTACTTCTACTATAGAAATTTGATTTCGAGGTTAAGAATCAGAAGGGCACTGAAAATCAAGTAGTAGACCATTTGTCATGCCTAGACAAGGAAAAGATGATAAAATTAAGGGATGAGATTGAAATTTATGATACTTTTCTATATGAGCAAGTCTTGGCAGCATCACTAGACATAATCCCTTGGTTTGTAGACTTTGACAATTATTTGTCAAGTGATCTCGTTCAAGAAGATAAGTTGTTTTAGCAGTGCAAGCGATTTATGCATGAGGTGAGAAAGTTCTTTTGGGATAAGCCATAATTTTTTTGGGTGTGTACTAATGGTGTAATTCTGTGGTGTATTCTTAAGATTGAGATGATGAGTATTTTAGAGAAATGTCATTCGTCCCTAGTTGGGGGTCATCATAGAGGTACTCACACTGCCCACAAAATCTTGCAATGTTGTTACTATTTGCCTACTATCTATAAGAGTACACATGATTATGCCAAGTCCTATGACCAATTCCAAAAGCAGGGCAATATTTTAAGAAAGTATGAGCTTTATATGATGCCCATCCTTGAGCTTGAATTGTATGATGTTTGGGGTATTTATTTAAAGGGACTATTTGTGAGTTCACATGGGATGAAAAATATCTTGGTGGTTGTCGAATACATTTCAAAGTGGCCGGAAGTAGTTGTTCTTCTAAACAATGAAGGTAAGAGTGTCACAGTATTCTTAAAGAAGAATATTTTCTCTAGATTTGGTACCCCCGAGCAATCATTAATGATGGTGGATCTCACTTCTGCATTCATCTCTTCAAAGACTTACTTGAGAAATTTGATGTGAAGCATAAAGTTCCAACACCTTAACATCTATAACAAGTAGGCAAGTTGAGGTCTCCAATTAGGAGATAAGGTCTATTTTGGCGAAAACTGTGAATGCAAATAGGAATGACTGGTCTAGAAAGCTATGCGATGCATTATGGTACTACCAGACGGTATATAAGACTCTTATTGGTGCATATCCATATCAACTTGTGTATGAAAAAGCATGTCACTTTCCGGTTGAACTTGAGTATAAGGCACTATAGGCACTGAAAAAGCTAAATTTTGAGTGGAGTGAGCACACTTATTGTAACGACCCGAGACTACCCCCCAGTTGTTACACGGTTCTCATGATCCTGAAGGACCATAATCTAACCTTCTACTGATATCTATACTTGAGCTCTGCATAATATAATATAATAAATATAGAAAACTGGCAGAAAACTTACCATAAGGTTCAAATTATCTAAAATACTCAAAACTGAAAACTGAATACTGATACATCTGTCCGAAAATCCTCTAAACTGTCTGAGCTGTGGAGTTGATGGGAAATGTCCCCAACCAACCCCGTCTACTGAAAATAAAGAAAATCATATGCAATAGTAAAATAAGGATCATCTTCGAATGAAGAGGACTCACTGCTATGTCTACTGCTGCTGACTGGGACAGAGCTGCTAAGAGTACTCTGGATCGCGTGCCTCTAAACCTATGGTGTAAAGTAAAACACCATAGGGCAAATTCGTCAGTATGTGGGAATATACTGAGTATATAAGACGAGGTAAGGCCTAATGCAAGGGCTTATGCATGAACAATTACTTAACTGAATAATCATGAGAGTACTAAATGAGAACATATGCATGAATGCACAAACCATAACTGAAATCATCGTGACTCTGAATACTAAATCTCGGATACTGCTTTACTGACGTCTGAACTCACTACTAATATTGAGATACTGAATAACTGAAACTTCTGATATTGATAACTGAGTACTGAAGTTAAGATCAGTCTTGTCTAGCGAGTGATCTTTGGAACTGATGATACTGAAGATGATTAACTGAATCTACTCATATAAATAAATGAGATCTGAGCTTGCTACAATTGACTGACTAAATCTGGGATCAAACCTCTATAATGGATGATCCCTGAATCTACTACCAATGATAAGAAATGATTATGTTTGAGATCAGACCTATCTAGCGGAAGATCTTTGAATCTGATATGATAATACTCAACTGAATCTAAGACTGAGATCAGTCCTATCTAACGGGTGATCTATGGATTTGATAATACTGATACTAATTAACTTTATGATAGACCAGGCCTATCTAGTGGGTGGTCCATAAATTTATGGAACTATTTGAGTTCCTTACTGAAATGAGTGACTGTATCTGACAGTCCTAATTTTTAAGTTCTACTCTGAAGAATGATACTAAAACTGCAACTGTAGGAGTTCTCACTTAACCGACATGCCCCAAATTTGAACTGGTGGGGTTCAACCTATAACCCCAGCTGGAAGGGTGTCAATACCGTGCCACGGGTAAAGACCTCTACTCTGGTCAAGCCTCTCTGACAGGTGACCCTAAATAGGAAGTCAAGACTAATGCAGTATGATAGTCAAGCCTTAATCTAACGGGTGACTCCTGGTCCTGCGCTGGCTATGTAGTTCTGGAGTTCAGGAATTTCTTCTAGCGACTCTGCCTCTCTAATGGGAAGGTCATCATCCCTGCACTCGCTCGGTGCTAGCTCTTACTCCCAACTGAAGGACTCTGAACTGATTCTTAACTGAACTTAAATTGAGCTGAATTTGTTACTGATCATATTTTTCAAATGATCTGACTGAGTTAAGCTGAGTTCACTTGGTTCCGTTACCTGACGGAATACTACTGAATCTCTGAATAGATTACTTGAATGCTACTAAGGTCTGAACTGAACACTTGAATACAAATAGATCTGAGCTGAGTACTGAATTGAGGATAGAATACTAATGATACTGAGATTTCTTAGATTACTGAGATTACTTAAGTTCTGTAACTGTCTGAGAGTTTTGAGTTCTATAACTCACTGAGTTTTGAGAATCGTGGCTTGACTGAGATTATCGTAAAAACTGACACTGTCTCTAGACTGCAGCTAATTTGTCGAGTATAAATACCCCCAGGACTCGATGACATAAAAGTAAAACATAACCATTCTTGAATAATAATAACCATGGACATTCATTCACCATCACAATCAATAAAGCATCTCTTCAAGCATTTAGAAAACCATAAATATGTGATATTATAGGGAGACATGCTATTGGCTCATAGTCCATTCAACAAGGTCTTTCATCAAACACTTAGCATGCATTAAATAATACATAATTGGGGAATTTAATTCTATCATGTCACAATTCATTCACTAAGTCTTTTCAACAAACACTTGGCATGCATGAGCTTGCACAAAATTGGGGATTTCTAGTCAACATGCTATAATTGTTCTAATTCCTTCACATAAGCATTTTATCAAACATATAGGGAGCATGTTTTCCTTTTTAAAAAATTTCTACACTCAATTGACATAAACGCATCACTTAAAAAGCAACTTGAAGAGGGTTTATTATGAATATCATATACTAGGGCCAAAGCTTGAAACCTTGTAAACAAATCATGAATTAAAACTCAACACTAACATGAACTTCAATTTCAATTCACATGAATCATGAAAACTCATAAACATAAGATCTTTAAATTTATAAAAAGGATTCTTGAACATCTTGGGTGTAAGGGATCTAAGAATCAATATCTGCATACCTTAGGAAACTCTTTCTTGAAGGCTCTTGGAGAGATTCTTGATTTCTTGAGGAAGGGCTCGAATCTTGTTCTTAGGTTTTTAATCTTGAAAGAAACCCTAATTTTTATTTTATGGATGAATGAGGAGTTATGTTCTTTGATTTGACGTTATTGGGTGCTAAATAGGGTGGAAAAAGACCCAAAAGTCCCTTTAAAAAGGCGTTTCAGCGCTGTTTCGGACAAAACTGATGGTCTGAGTGACGACCCATCACTATGGTCACTTACCGTCACTCCAACCGTCATTTTCAGGAAATAAAACGGCCTTACTACTTCAGTTGTGATGGCCAAAGTGATGGTCCGTCACTGACTTGACGGTCCGTCAGCTTGCCCGTCGCTCCTAGGCAGCTCGGACAACTCTCAGTAAAACGGCCATAACCTTTTACTCCGATGCTGAATTTGGGAAAAATTGATATTTTTGGAAATATAATTCAATTATATATCTATTGGTGGGTCATGAGATCAAAAACTCTTTGTATAATGGGTGATATGCTCGTTTGAAGTTGACCATGGCAATGTCCTTCTCAAGAATTCAATCGGTAAGAGATGTTTTGATTTATCTAATATCTAGGACGTATTTAAGGCATTAATATACATCAAACTTGATAATAAAACTACCAAATCACTAATATTTATTTCTAATGATCTTGAATCATGGTTCTACTATCAGTTGGGATTCTCGGGGTATTACAATATCTCCCCCTTGGAAACATTCGTCCTCGAATGAGGTTGGTTATGATGAGAATACTAGCAGGCTGAACTTACTTACTGGAAATGAGAATCTTAAACATGACTATACGACTGGAACGATTTATATTCTAAGTTTTTCTACTGAACATGCATATCTGATGCATGGATGCGTGACTGAGTTACTTTCATGAAAGCCTTTCTGAAACTTCTGATTAGCTGAAATTCTTCTACTGAACATGCATATCTAATGAATGAATGACTGACTCATGAATGCATGACTAAAATTACTAATAAACTAAAATTCTTCTACTTAACATGCATATCTAATGCATGAATACTTGACTGAACTAACTCTTGAATGCTTGACTGAATATGCAATGTTAACTGATGTAAATCTTATAATGAGGATTTGAGCATAAAACTGAATGGGTTTAAGGAATGGAAAACATCGGGGAGTTATAGGGTATCTCCCCCTTGGGACACTATGTCCCTTTAAGAACACTTACTTCATTGACATACTTGAGAAAACTGAGGCGATGCTCAAGGCACCTACGAACTGGATCATAACTGAACCTTGGGAATCTGAAACTAATGCATGACTCATGAACTGAACTTATCTTGCAACTACTAGGACTTTCTTCCTTTGAATAGTTATATTTCCTTGAGATTCCGGATAGAATGATTAGATGGAAAGATGAGAAAACAAACTATAGGAATCTGACTGTCTGACTGCTAAACTGACTTGCTGGCTTTACTAACTAACTCATGCTGAAACTTATACTTAACTGAAGTACTTCTTCTGCACTTTTTCAACTATACTCTCCTTTTTAGCTCCAAGTTATCACCACAAGTCTGTGAACACTTTACTAAACTCTGAACTGAACTACAATCAACCTATTCTTGAGTCTGAGGTATAATAATACACATGAATGATAAACTCATCCAAAAAGTCTGCACTTGAAAGTATAAAACTCACTGCTAATACTAACTTCTGGAATACAATTCTTAATATTCTTTAGTTTCTATAATCATCATCACATACTTACACCCCTTTTCGACACATGCTTGTCTCACTAAAAACATCATCTTCTTCTGTTCCTTCATCGACTACTAGGATCACACCTCCTAACTCACATCCACACCTTCACACTTAGTTTCTGATCAATAACTTTAAATTCTTGCATGTACTATTCAATCCTATTGATTTACCTCTTAAATAACTATCCGCATGAATACATAATCTGTTCGATATGGTTAACGCTATTCCAACTCTACTACTACTAAACTCCTAGGTTTATGCTTATAACTCTAGGTCATATACTATCATAAGATTCTAAGAAAGGATATGATGGAATATTGTTGAGCCTATAGGCGATCCTATAACTGTCTGTAGGGACGGTCTAAGAAAGACCTATCTCTAGGACTTTGAGCTTCACTGTTTCTATTACTTTGAAGGTAAGGTAGAGTTGACATGAGTGGAGCATGCTGAAAATCTAAGTAACTTTCTTAGAGGACCTTTCGATAGCATAATCTGAGACATGAAAGAAGGGAAACTTTTCCTAAAACATCTTATATCCTTTTGTACATAAATGTGGCGCGCAACACACCCATACACAAGACTCTACTAGATGTGGCTTTCAGACTTCCTAGGACACTATTGAACCATAGGCTTTGATACCAAGTTTATAATGACCCGAGACTACCCCCTGGTCGTTACACGGTGCTTATGATCCTGAAGGACCACAAGCTAACCTTCTATTGATATCTATACCTGAACTCTAAATAATATAATATAATAAATATAGAGAACTGGCGGAAAACTTTCCATAGGGTTCAAAATATCTAAAATACTCAAAACTGAAAACTGAATACTGATACATCTGTCTGAAAAACCTCTAAACTGTCTGAGCTATGGAGTTGATGGGACATGTCCCCAAATAACCCTATCTACTGAAAATAAACTAAATTTGATGCGATAATAAAATAAGGATCATCCTTGAATGAAGAGGACTCACAGCTACGTCTATGCTGCTGACTGGGACTGAGCTGCTAAGGGTACTCTGAATATCGTGCCTTTGAACCTATGGTGTAAAGTATAACACCATAGCACAAATGCGTCAGTACGTGGGAATGTACTGAGTATACAAGACGAGGTAAAGCTAAATGCAAGGGCTTATGCACGAACAATTACTTAACTGAATAATCATGAGAGTACTGAATGAGAACATATGCATGAATTCACAAACCATAACTGAAATCATCATGACTCTGAATACTGAATCTCGAATACTGCTTTACTGACGTCTGAACTCACTACTAATACTGAGATACTGAATAACTGAAACTTTTGATATTGATAATTGAGTACTGAAGTTGATATCAGTCTTGTCTAGCAAGTGATCTATGGAACTTATGATACTGAAGATGATTAACTGAATCTACTCATATAAATAAATGAGATCTGAGCTTGCTACAATTGACTGCCTAAATTTGGGATCAAACCTCTATAACGGATGATCCCTGAATCTACTACCAATGATAAGAAATAATTATGTTTGAGATCAGACCTATCTAGCAGAAGATCTTTGAATCTGATATGATAATACTCAACTGAATCTGAGACTGAGATCAGGCCTATCTAACGGGTGATCTCTGGATCTGATAATATTGATACTGATTAACTTTATGAGAGACCAGGACTATCTAGTGGGTGGTCCATAAATATATGGAACTATCTGAGTTCCTTACTGAGATGGGTGACTGTATCTGACAATCCTGATTTCTGAGTTCTACTCTGAAAACTGCTACTAAAACTGCAACTGTGTGAGTTCTCACTTAACCGACATGCCCCAAATCTGAACTGGTGGGGTCCAACCTGTAACCCTAGATGGAAGGGTGTCAATACCATGCCATAGGTAAATACCTCTACTCTGGTCAAGCCTCTCTGATGGGTGATCCTAAACAAGAAGTCAAGCCTTAATCTAACGGGTGACTCTTGGTCCTGCACTGGCTATGTAGTTCTGGAGTTCAGGGATTGCTGCTAACAACTCTGCCTCTCTAATGAGAAGGTCGTCATCCCTGCACTCTCTCGGTTCTAGCTCCTACTCTGAACTGAAGGACTCTAAACTAATTCTTAACTAAACTTAAACTGAGCTGAATCTATTACTGATCAAATTTCTAAAATGATCTGAGTTAAGCTGAGTTCACTTGGTTCCATTAACTGACAGAATACTACTGAATCTCTGAATAGATTACTTGAATGCTACTGAGTTATGAACTGAACACTTGAATACTACTAGATCTGAGCTGAGTACTGAACTGAGGATAGAATACTAACGATACTGAGATTACTGAGATTTCTTAGATTATTGAGATTACTTAAGTTCTGTAACTGTTTTAGAGTTCTGAGTTCTATAACTCACTGAGTTTTGAGAATCGTGGCTTGACTAAGATTATAGTAAAAACTAACACTGGCTCTAGACTGCAGCTAATTTGTCGGGTATAAATACCCCCAGGACTCGATGACATAAAAGTAAAACATAACCATTCTTGAATAATAATAACCATGGACATTCATTCACCATCACAATCACTAAAGCATCTCTTTAAGCATTTAGAAAACCATAAATATGTGATAATATAGGGAGACATGTTATTAGCTCATAGTCCATTCAACAAAGTCTTGCATCAAACACTTAGCATGCATTAAAGAACACATAATTGGGGACTTTCATGCTATCATGTCACAATTCATTCACTACGGCTTTTCAACAAACACTTGGCATGCATGAGCTTGGACACAATTGGGGATTTCTAGTCAACATGCTATAATGGCTCTAATTCCTTCACATAAGCATTTTATCAAACATATGGGAAGCATGTTTTGCTTATTCAACAATTTCTACACTCAATTGACATAAACACATCACTTAACAAGCAACTTAAAGAGGGTTTAACATGAATATCACATACTAGGGCCAAAGCGTGAAACCTTATAAACAAATCATGAATTAAAACTCAATACTAACATGAACTTCAATTTCAATTCACATGAATCATGAAAACTCATAAACATAAGATCTTTGAATTTAGAAAAAGTATTCTTGAACTTCTTGGGTAGAAGAGACCCAAGAATCAACATCTGCATACCTTAGAAAACTTTTTCTTGAAGGCTCTTGGAGAGATTCTTGATTTCTTGAGGAAGGATTTGAATCTTGTTCTTAGGTTTTTAATCTTGAAATAAACCCTAATTTTAATTTTATGGATGAATGAGGAGTTATGTGCTTTGATTTGACATGATTGGATGTTAAATAGGGTGGAAAAAAACACAAAAATCCCTTTAAAACGACATTCAACGCTGTTTCGGACAAAACTAAAGGTCTGAGTGACGGACCATCACTCTGGTGACTGACCGTCACTCCAACCATCATTTTTAGGCCAGAAAACAACCTTACTTCTTCAGTTGCGATGGCCAAAGTGTCGGTCCATCGCTGACTTGACAGGCTGTCAGCTTGCCCGTCGCTCCTGGGTAGCATGACAACTCTCAGTAAAACGGCCATAACTTTTTACTCCGATGCCAGATTTTGGCAAAAATTGGTATAGTTGAAAAGATAATTCAATTATATTTCTATTGGTGGGTCATGAGATCAAAACTTATTTGTAGAATGGGAGATATGCTTGTTTGAAGTTGACTATGGCAATGTCCTTCTCAAGAATTCAATCGGTAAGGGATGTTTTGGTTCATCTAATAGCTAGGACGTATTTATGGCATTAATATACATCAAACTTGATCATAAATCTACCAAATCTCTTAGATTTATTCCTCATGAGCTTGAATCATGGTTCTACTATCGGTTGGGATTCTTGGGGTATTACACTTATGATTGGAAAAGATGAATGAGATAGATGAGTTTTGGATCCATGCTTATAAGAGTTCAGCCTTATACAAGGAAAATATGAAATTGTACCATGATAGAAGAATTAAAAAGAGGGAATTCTAACCTGGTAATTTGATTATGATGTAAAATTCAAGACTTTGCTTGTTTCCTGGCAAGTTGAAGTCTAGATGGTTCGGTCCATTCACTGTGGTGAGAGTATTTATTTCCACATAGTGCAATTGAGATATAACGAGATGGTGATGTACCATTCAAGGTGAAAAAACATTATGTTAAGCATTCTATGGGAAACACAAAAGATTTTAAGTTATGTGGGGATATGAGCCTTGATGATGTCTGAGTAGTCTAAGGAGCTGAGTCATGCTATGACGTTAAATCATATGCTTCATGGGAGGCAATTCATAGGTCAGTTGGTGAAGTCTGAGTACTCAACTTGGCCATATTGTGTTGTGACATTAAATTAAGTGCTTCTTGGGAGGAAACCCATGCTTTGTACTTAATTAAGTTAAAGGGTAACATGTGTGTTCAGATGTGCAGAGCTAGGCTATACAAGAAAAAACATAGGAAGTTTCTGGTGTCAAGATCAAACGAGTGACACTATGACTCGTAGGTCCACTCAGTGACAAGTGACCAGACCTGTTGGTAGGAGGAAAAGATAATCATATCATGGAAAGTCATTGGAGTCCCTACAACTCTCAGAACGAGTCGTAGTCACTGACAACAACTCGTTACCTTGAGTCGTAAAGACTAGGGACCCAGGTAAGTATATTAGCACTAGAAGGAGGTGTTAACAACAAGTTGCAAATGGACACAAGTCATTACCAGAGTAGTGTTCATATTTAAATAACATGGTCTAATTTAAAAACAATAATCCAACCTTCCCATTTTACACGAGATATAAAAGGGAACTCGACCACAATCGATTCTATTTCCTTTTTTGAACGTGTATAACTCCCTCTATCTCCCACAACAGTCTCTTCCACTTAAAATACACTTATATCTTTATTAAATCACCCCATCTAGAATAAAAAATATTCCTAAATCTCTCATTATCTAAAGAACATGGTTAAGTAAAAGCAAAGCATCCAAGCATCATTAGTTGATTTGAAGTAAGTACTCAAAAAATTCCTTCTAATTTCTCATTGTGCTTGATATTTTTGTATAGTTTTTCTTTGGATACTTTGCTTGAACTTGACTAGGTTTTTGGGTTAATCATCTAATATATAAATCAAAGTTGATTTTCACACATAATAGGAGTAGTTATAAGATGGGGATGATTGAAAGTGTGGGTTATTAATAACGCTCAACTTACACGTCAATTTAGTGCAAGGCGGTCGTCGTCAATATATTTACCCAACTTTGGAGTCGGGGTCGAATCCACAGGGAACAATGTGAGTGGCGATTAATTTCATTTGAAACTAAAGCTACAAGTTAAATTCAAACAACTGGCACGAAAAGACAAAATGGGGATTTTTAATGATTGAACAAAAGTTATTAACACTTTAATTTGCCTTAGAACTCAAATCTTAAACTGCAATATTTCAAATCAATGATATAGAGAAACTAGAGTTGTAATCACTATGATTAGTAATCCTCCATTGAATAACAGTTGTAGTATTGGATTCACGTGACTTATGGAAAACACCAAATTATCAGTTTCGACAGTCCATCTAAGTGTTTCTCAACCTACCTAGATGTTGAACTCCCTAATTCTCTTGAACTTAGGAAAGTATTCTATTCATACTGATTTTATCTCAAGTTGATCAATCTTGTTACAACATTAATCATTAGATGAGAACTTAACCTTCCCAAATCCTCGTTGATAATTCACATCTTACTAGGGTTGATTTCTTATATCAAGCAAATCAACTGTAAGAAAGGCCTATTATTTGCAACCAACAGAAAATAATTAATACAAAAGAATTATCAAGATGCTCCCACAATCACTCGAACCCTAACCAAATATTAAATCCATGGAGGAATAATCATAGATCCCACAGCCCTAGTTGTGGGTTTTAGTTCCACATGATAAAGAAAGAGATAGCAACAATTATATTCATCATTCAAAGTAATTAAACTTACAAAAGATGAAGTATGAAGTTGATTTTCTTCCAAGTGCAAGAGAAAATTCCCACAACCAAATAAAAGATTTGAAAATTGAATTCTAAGTTCAGAGCCCCCAAAGAGAGGTGAACTTCTTTGGAATAAGTTTTGTGCCCCCTGATATGTTTAGCCTCCCTAATGAAACCCTAGAAGCTGCTATTTATATCCGTAACTTAAGAAAAATCTGAAATTAAAAATTAAAATTTTTTCTTTTACGTGACGACATGTCTGACGGTTTATCAGAGTTATGATAGCTTATCAGAACATGTCATCAGGCATGCTTTAAATTTTTTCCTTTTGCTTATGTGTGATGACATTCTTGATGGCTTATCAGACACCTGACGAACTATCACAAACGCCATCACATCTTCACTTCAGTTTCTCAAGCACTGCCCAAGCCTGACGACGAGCCTGACGACTTATCACAACTCTGACGGCCTATCACAGGTTGTTGTCACTTCTTCAAGCTGAATCTCATTCTCTATCTAAGGCTGACGTTGAGTCTGATAACTTATCAGGGAGTTGACGACTTATTAGACAAGTCATCAAGTATACTTCCATTCTTATTTTGCTCAAAATTCAACTCTTTTACTTCCACTATTGCTGGTTCTCTTGCATCTTGACTTCCACTGCAAAATCAAAGATAAAACAATCAAAAACGACAGAAGTTGCTTAAGACTTTGCAATTATTCTCAGTTAAAAGCCTCAAATGTGTTAGCATCTTCTCACACATCAACACTCTCAACTTAAAACAATTGCTTGTCTTCAAGCAACTAAAACACAACCAAGAGGATACAAAGTACATTTGACAGTCAATCATCTATATTATCTCAAAACCATCTTTACCTTCTCCAAGGTCAATTAATTCTAAATCAACTGTGTATGCTACTGAGAACAACAATGGGACACACAAGAATCAAGATATGGCATCAATTAAGAAACAACAACCATGCATGTATCAAGCTTACACTATCCAAACAAGTTAGCAACTAGCAACGTATCCAGTGTGCCCTCACTACAAAAAAGTCCCTCCTCACTCATATGTGAACTCAAGCATGTCAATGCAGGGACGGTCAAGAGACACTCACTCTCAGAAAGAAGTTCCAGCCAATATATGCCAAATACCATAAGCTTGCCCTTATTTTCATTACCAAGGTTTTCAGACAGGTAAGCTAGGATCACTATAGGTCTTTTTCTTCGGCTTGTAATGTAGGCTAAGGGCTGGTATGATACTCGATGATATTTAAAGTGACTAACCCTCCTTGGAACTACACTATTTTCTGGGGTCTCACTTATTAACCTTTTTCTATTTTTCTCTTTTATTGATCACACATATTCAGGATGGGTGCGGTCTTTTTGACAATCATTTCTTTTTTTTCACCACTTTTATTTTCTTATTATTTTTCCACCGTACCCAACTTTTTATTCTTTTCTTTTATTCTACTTTTCTTTATACTCATTTTACATCACACACCCCTATGGTAGCCACCCTCAACTTAGGTTATTTACCTAAGTCAAAGTGCACAATGTCCAAGGAGGACCAGGGCTAAAACAGGTTCATTGTGATACAAATAGGAAGGTGATAGGTATAATAAAAAAATAGGCATTCAGGCTCAAAATCAGGATCAAGGGATATTATTTACACACGGAAGGCCATTTAGGCTAAAAGTGGACTAATATCAACAACGGCCTATGATCCTTTCCTAACCGCTATCCTACAATTAAGACAAGACCAACCGACAAGTTCTGGATTTAACACACAATGGGAACTAGGTAGTATCTCACATACACATGGCACAAAGGTACATCACAAGCTACTACCCATTCGGTTCATGCAATTGTTTAGCAATGGTTATCATGTCACTGGTACTAATGCCATAACAAGATGCACAGTGGTCACACATAAATGCATATCACACAGTTATAAAATAGACCATTGGAGAGTTTTTCAAAAGTCAACAAAAACATGTTAACTACCTAAGGTACTTGTATTTCTCTTAGTCAACTACAATATTTTACAACAAATCACAATACACCTAAACATGCAGGATCTACTAGGAACAAGACTCCGGAGAAAAGAGGCACGACAATAAAAACCCCAAGAGGATATCAACACCCATAAGTAGCCCCACCCTCAACTTAAAATCATGCAAGGTCCCCAATGCGTCAAACTAAAACAAGAGAGTTAGAAACATACCTATGGCACCATGGGTGCAAATATCTGATGTCAATCACATAATATGAATACAAATAACAAAATACCTTGGGTTTCCTCTCAAGAAACGCCTAATTTAGTGTCATGGCATGACCCAACTCAGTTTTTTTCTCCACCTTGAGGATATGAATTTCACCCCCAACTTAGAGTCTATCTTCCTGCCTCGCTCGTAGGGGGTGGTACAAAAATTAAGAAGTCGAGTAATGGATTGAGCGTGGTAAACCACCCGGCCTTAAAGTGAGGTGTGTTTTTATGTTGCTTGTCTAATGTAAAATCAAGAATATAGAATTCTTGTTCCTCATCTTCACACTTTTCTACTATTTTAAATGATTCCACATATAAGATATCATCTAAACATAATGTAGAAAAGTTCTTTGAATGAGGCCCAATCAATCCTACTTCAAAATTTACGATATCTACTATACACTCGCTTTTATTTACCTTCTCGACATCTTCACTTCGAAATGGGCTAGAGTCTTTATTAGAGATTTTTTTTGTTTCTTCTTTTGCCTCTAGCACCATGTCCTCAATCTTGGCATCATCTCTCATAGTTGGTTAGGTTGGTTGGGAAATCACTGAGGGTTGCTAAACATCAAACTCAACATCAATATAGGGTTCTTGCTCCTCATTTTCACACTCTTCCATTACTTTAAATGATTCCACAGACAACATATCATCTAAACATAAGATAGAAGAATACTTTGAATGATTGACCTCTATATCTATCTCCTCATGAATGATTGGCTTCATGTCTTGACATATATCACATACGATATCAAATATTTCTTTCTGGAGAAACAATATTCCTTGAAACACAGCTTTAATGCCACTTTTCCCGGTGCTTTGTTCTTTCTTTTCTTGACCATAAAACCTATCAAACTCATAAAAAGAACTAGAATTTGGGTTAGCGCAATAGGGGAAGGGGGCATTTGGGAAATCACTCCAATGTCCATCTTGACCACCATATAAAGAACAATCACACTCCCCGTAGGATGGAGATGGTGCACACATCTCTCTCTGGGGAACATATCTACAATGTTACCAAAAGTAAGGTCCATCACAATATGGACATGGATCATCAAGATAAGATTTCCAACCACCAAGCTCATGTTCATTCCACGATGCCATAGTAATAAGTAAACTAAAATAAAAATCTACCTAACACAAGAAAAAAAAGAAAACTAAAAAAAAATATTTACAAGTTTGAATTCAAGCAAGTAGGCTAAAATTCCAAACCAACTCAATACGCCAAATTGTTCCCCGACAACGGCGCCATTTTTGATAACGCTTAACTTACACGTCAATTTAGTGCAAGACGGTCGTCATCAATATATTTAACGAACTTTAGAGTTGGGGTCGAATTCACAAGGAATAATGTGAGTGGTGATTAAACTCGTTTGAAACTAAAGCTATAAGTTAAATTCAAACAACTGGCACGAAAAGACAAAATGGGGGAGGGGGTTAATGATTGAACAAAAGTTATTAACACTTCAATTCACCTTTGAACTCAAATCTTAAACTGCAATATTTCAAATCAATGATAAAGAGAAACTAGAGTTGCGATCACTATTATTAGTAATCCTCCATTGAATAATAGTTGTAGTATTGGATTCTCGTGACTTATGGGAAACACCAAATTATCAGTTTCAACAGTCCATCTAAGTGTTTCTCAATCTACCTAGATGTTGAACTCCCTAATTCTTTCGAACTTAGGAAAGCATTCTATTCATATTGATTTTATTTCGAGTTGATCAATCTTGTTACAGCATTAATCATTAGATGAGAACTTAACCTTCCCAAATCCTCGTTGATAATTCACTTCTTACTAGGGTTGATTTCTTATCTCAAGAAAATCAACAGTAAGCAAGGCCTATTGTTTGCAACCAACAGAAAATAATTAATACAAAAGAATTATCAAGATGTTTACACAATCACTCGAACCCTAACCAAATATTAAATCCTTGGAGGAATAATCATAGATCTCACAACCCTAGTTGTGGGTTTTAGTTCCACATGAGAAAGAAAGAGATAGAAACAATTATATTCATCATTCAAAGTAATTAAACTTACAAAAGATGAAGTATGAAGTTGATTTTCTTCCAAGTGCAAGAGAAAATTCCCACAACCAAATCAAAGAGTTGAAAATTGAATTCTAAGTTCAGATCCCCCAAAGAGAGGTGAACTCCCTTGGAATAAGTTTTCTACCCACCGATAGGTTCATCCTCCCTAATGAAACCCTAGAAGTTGTTATTTATATCCGTAACTTAAGAAAAATCCAAAATTAAAAATTCAGAATTTTTATTTTAGGTGACGACATGTCTGACGGCTTATCAGAGTTCTGATAGCTTATCAAAATATATCGTCAGACATGCTTTAAATTTTTTCCTTCTGCTTATGTGTGATGACATTCTTGATGGCTTATTAGACACCTGACGGCTTATCACAGACGTCATCACATCTTCACTTCAGTTTCTCAAGCACTGCCTAAGCCTGACGAAGAGCCTAACGGCTTATCACAACTCTGACGGCCTATCATAGGTTGTTGTCACTTCTTCCAGCTGAATGTTATTCTCTGTCTAAGGCTGACGCTGAGTCTGATAACTTATCAGGGAGTTGACGACTTATTAGACAAGTCATCAACTATACTTCCATTCTTATTTTGCTCAAAATTGAACTCTTTTACTTCCATTATTGCTGGTTCTCTTGCATCTTGACTTCCACTGCAAAATCAAAGATAAAACAATCAAAAAACGACAAAAGTTTCTTAAGACTTTGCAATTATTCTCAGTTAAAAGCCTCAAATGTGTTAGTATCTACTCACACATCAGTTATATGTTAACTACCTAAGGGGAAGTCTGAGTACCCTCGAGAAAAAGTGTGATTAAGTAAAGACAATTTGATAACCCATTTTAAATGTTACTACGAGCCATTCTACAAATTTTTGACACATGTGATGAGTCATCTTGTGACTCATAGTGACTAGCAACATGGATGGTCATCAATATTCATTTACTGGTGTCCCTATGAGTGACCCTATGAGTCTTCGTCACACCTTACAACTAATATCTTGACTCATAGTGATTGAGAATGAGTTAACAATTTAAGATTTATTTACTGGTCACCTATAAGCTACCTAACAAATCATCATGTCACTTAATAAGTCATAGGGTGAACCCATAGTGAGTACACCTGCTAGCAGGGTCTTCTATGATGGTTTACCCTACAAGTTGTCTAGTGACCTAACGACTGATAGGGTCACCAACAAAAGTTTCCCAGCATACCCTCACACCCTACGACTATAACAGCGACTCTTAGACGTATGACTACGAGTCGTACCCTAATTCATAGGGATGTAATGCACTTTTAATTTTTAGTTTTTGTTTTGTTTTTCCTTACTCTTTCTAGTGTAAATAATTATATTTCCACCATAGGCATGATGAAACCAAAGAATAATACCACTAAGGGGGCCAGGAAAACTCCCATGAAACAGTCTCAGGCCACTTATCAACTGAAGGACAAGCCATCTAACGAAGAACATGAGTCTAGTGGATCCATTGAGGAATACCCCATCTTAAGATTGATTGAACAATGAAGTACCTTACCTCAAGACTGGAAGGCTAAGACCCGAATGAAGAATAAAAGGCAATCGCCATATATTTTTCTCCCCAGTTTAAAGAGGGAAAAAAGTTTAGGTCTTTCTTGGATAATAAAGAAAGGGGAGAGAAAAGTGCCTCAAAAAGTGGAGATAATGGTGTATTTTGCCATAAATCTGGATATCAAGAATTAGAATCTAGTTCCAAAGAAGCTGAGGGTAACGAGGAAAAAACTATGTGTGACAGTGCCCTAGTTGAGATCCCGCTTCCTTCTCAAGACCAGCCTGGGTTACAAACTGAGGATGTCCCTATGCCAGTTGTTAACTGATGGAGGTACCCAGGTATTCAAGAGTTATATGAGCGATACTATACCATTGTCCCAAAATAGGAAAACAAAAGACAATATTCTATTTGGAGCCAAAAAAAATTATTGGAGGCATATTAAAGATGATAGAGTTTGAGGCCTTATTCAAAAAGTATCACTTCTAATGAATGACACCAGCAGGTAAATTTTTTCCCTACTTTGGGAGATTTATGCTGCCTACTAGATGTAGCTAATGAGGATACATCCGTAAGGTTTTGCATGGAAGGGTGGTGAACCATTGCATTCATTAATGATTTGAGGAATTCAGGTGAGTCTCGAGACAGACAATCTCCCAATTCTTGCATGGTGTTGTGTTCGAGCTTCCCAACAACACTTCAGAAATTGATCACCAAATTAAAGATATAAAAAAGGTTAAAACTAAGCAAATTGAGATGGAAGATAGACTAATGTATTTGAGGTAGATTGCATGTACCTGCACAAGAGAATGCAACATGGGTTATGGGGTCTTCATCATAGATTACTAAGGGTTGTCTTAACTGCGCAGCAAAATCTTGGTGGACACTAGTTTGCCACCGATTGAGTTTGACAATTGGAGACATCGCTCTGAGCCCCAACAAGGGTACACTGGTAGAAGGTATTATGGAGGCCTATGATATTGGCATAGCTAAGATTATTGCTTGGGATATTCATGATAGGGTTATTAGCACCGACACAAGTTTGGCCTTTCCTTGTCTATTGATGAAGATATGCTTAGATGATAGGGATCCTATGTTACCAAATGTGGTTAACTTTGTGACGATCCATTGGACCACTAATTTTGGGATCGATTCGAGATCAGGCTAACCAAATTTTAAAGACAAGGTGAGTGCAATATTACTGCATGGAGAATTTTAATTTAGCATACATAGGGATATTGATACTTCAGGTTTTGCAGACCTTGGGGACACATAGGTTGAAATTGCATGACCCGAGCTACAGGTTTTTATGGATGCTATGGGTTCCACCAATTCTAAGGCACCACAACACCAACTACACCTACCTAGAGTCCATATACACCACTCCCATCTGATGGTGGATATGTTTTTGTCTCTCAAGAGCTTTTGAGTGATGCGCTAAAATGCTTAGTCACCCACGAGAAAAAAGTGGCAAATATTGTTGAAGGAGTCCAATATTGGGTGAATAAGGAGATTAAGGATGACATGTGTGGTATGAAAATGAGGTTTGATAGCTTTGAGCGGTCAAGAAGCTTGAAGGGGTACAGTCCCTAGATTTGGCGGGGATCCATGAGGAGTTGGCTGTATCACAGGCTACCATAGAGGATATAGCCACAAGGCCAGATCCAGTTGAGGATTGCCTAACATTTGAGGTACGAAAGGTAAAGTTTTTGAAGAAGGTGATGAAAGAGCAATTAAAAAGATAAAAATGAGATGGAGAGATAAGAGATGAGAAAAGTCATTACTACAAGCCAGTAGATGTCACAAGACCAGTTGAGTGAGATCCATGAGATAGCACCGAGGGTTGGTAGCTCCCAAAAGGGTGAGACTATGGCTGAAACTGCTGCTGATATAAGTGAGGGTTCAATATTGACCCCCAAGATTACTCCACCAGTGAGTGTACTGGCCACAACCAGTGACCATGTTAATTTGAGCACCTCGGCCACTGTTTGGGCCTCTATTACTGAAAATAGGGCTCAATCTGAGGCACCAATAGAGGAGTCTTTATGATTCAGTTCCTTGTACACCATAAATATGTCTTCACTCCTATGTTTTAGTTTTTTCATATATATACACTAAGGACAATGCATCATCTTAGACTCAAGGGTGGGGGTGTACCACAATTGAGGGTTTTTGTTATCGTGTTTCTTTTACCTTAACTGTACTATCATAGTTACCGACATATTTAGATGTTTTTACTTTTTATTATTTTGTTTTTGTTGTTTGTTTTACTTAGATTAATTTAAAAGAACTTGGTGCAGTCTAATTTAAATAAGCATGCTTACCTGTTTTATCTTTAATTTTAAAATAATACCCCTTCAAAAATCTTATTTATTATGTAGTGTTTGCATGTATTAGGTTGTAACCAATGTAGTATCTAGACATGGCATCAGAAATTATAATAGTATATCCTGGATAATCTAACATGAATTGAATAGGAAGCAATTTAGACAAATCCTTGAGTGAGAAAGGTATGTTACCTACTCGGTGTGTGTTGTGCCATCTAGAACTTACCCAATTTGTCTTGTTACAAGCTATATGATAGAAGGTTAGGAAAGGATCGTAGGTCTTATTTGAATTAGTCCACTTTAGCCTAAACAACCAACCAAATGAAGCAAGTATCCCTTGATCCCAAAATTTAAGCCTTAAAGTGACAAATTTTCATTAACCCATTGACCTTCCCATTTCAAATACAATGAACCTATTTTTGCCCTAGTCCCTCATTGGACACTGTGTATCTCACTCAGGCAAATTTTCTAAATTAGGTTTATTATATGGGTGCTAGATGAATGCGGGTATGGCGAAAGAAGTTCAGAAAAAAAAGGAAAAATATTTGAGTGTGGTATGAGCAAATGAAAAGATGAAAATAAATAAATAAAGGAAAAGTTGATCTAAAAATAAACCAAACCCAAATTTCAAAAAGGAAATAAAATAAAGAAAATAAGAAAGTGGAGGCAAGAGTAGTGTAGTGCCAAGAAGGAATAAGTCATTGTACCCAAATAAATACTTTTATTTGATCTCTTATTTAGGGTTATGAACTTATACATTATTTTGAGGTTCTAAGATACATTATTGCTCTTGAAATCATTGATATTGGTTTTTCTTAAGGCTTTTAATCAATTTTAGAGTTCAATTTTTCTTCTTATTCTTGTAAGTACAAAATTATGCTTTCAATTGTGGAATCTCTTATGTGCTTATGATCATGAGTATCTAAACCTCATAACTAGGGTTGTGGGAATCATGATGAATTAATGAAGAAGTCATTCTAGATCGGTGCTCTTTCATGTATTGGTATTTCCTTCGATTTGATTACTTTTTTGATGATTGAAAATGTCAATAACTCGCATGTATTCTAAAATTTATTGAGAAAAAAGTAGAGATTGGAAAAAATAAATAACAACAGTAATTTGAAGCAACCAACTTTTAGCTAATTAATTTGAGTCTCAACCGAGATTGTTAACTTGATATCACAAAACAAGGATTAGTAATTTGAAGCTCTGAGTCTGAGAGAAGATGAGTAAAATTTATCTAAACCAAGGTTGAGAGATATTTAGGTGATACGTATCTTATTAGATTTTTCTTACAAGACATCAGGATAGTCTACTAAGCACGAATAGCCTATGGAGTTATAACGTCATAGGGAATACAATCTTAATATGCGTCTCATATCAATCATAATTCAAGTAACTAGAATCTAATACTATTACAACTTACATTTACAAAAAACCTCTTTTATTTATATAATTCTCAATTACATCAGCAAACTCTTGATAGAATTTTGGCTTATTTCTCGTGGGATCAACCCCAATCGAGTTGGATTCTATATTTGTTCGATGATCACTTTACACTTTATTATGAGGTGTAATTTAGGTGACATCATGTCATTGAGGGCTGATGTTTATAGACTATGTGCAGAGTTTCACACCCTATAACCCTTATTCGCTCTTGATAAGGCAGAGATTGTTATACCTCTGGATCAGTACTTTCTTTTGCTGATTTTGGTGGATATTCACATATGGTTGATGAGGTTAGAATTGACTTTAGTAAGGGTCTCACCTAAGCCCAATAGGCTGAGATTGCAAAGCAACTATCTGAAGATAATGAGCATGCTAGGATGGTTGGGGCTAGCTTTAGATCCTAACCTGCTGATTAGGTGCCTTTTGTTTTTAACACCAGTTATAGGAGCCTAGTCTGATGAGGCTCCTAGAGTTCTTATACCGCTATCTACAGATGTGGACCTAAGCACATAGTGCACCACAAGTAGTTTTTACCCTCTTCTCTCTCTTTACTTCTGCATTGGGGACAATGTAATGATATTTAATGGGGATGCAACATTCTTATTTCATATTTGATGGTCTATACTTATTTGATCTAATAGATTGTATTAATATACTTTATTTATTATTTGATAGTGATTTAGATTTCACCCTCATAGAGCTTATTTATTTATATTGACATTTATGTGGATCTGGCCCTTATTAGGTATATTGGTGATGATATCGGATATTGCCCTCCTCAATATTATTATATGCACTTGATTAAGATTCGATACCCGATTGTGCTTTTCTTGGAGTTGATTTATATTTTGGGTGATGCCTTTAAACATTTTTTGCATTATTCTTTTATTCTTTTGTAAATACGTGCCTAATAAACTCCAAGGGTTTTCTTCAAAACTAGGTTCTTTCCCACAGAGCAAATTTTGTTTTCTTTTTCTTTTATTTCTTATCTTTACTTTGGTCTATTTTCTTTGTCAAACCGAGTGGTATTTCAGCCGTGATAGATGATGAGGTGAAATTCTTATATGAATACCTAATACCTAGTATTTTGAGTCTAGATTCAAGTTGGAGTCGGCAAAAGTTTGAAAAAATTTCTCAAACAACATTAGCGAGCATTTTAATGATTTTGAAAAAATGAAAAATGTAGTTTTCTTTTTGAAAAAAGCAAGGAGTTTTTTGATCTTTCTCTTGAGTTGAGACTATTAAATTCAATTTATGGATCTTCTTTTTGTAACTCCCCGATTTGCTGAACCGGAATACTACACGGTGCTCATGACCCCAAGGGACCACAAGCTAACCCATGACTAAAATCTGTACCTATATAATGCAAATCATGACATAATAATGCAAAATACATAAAACTGTAAGTCCATAAGGTTCAACTGAATAAAACCATGTCTGGAAATCATAACGTCCATGTGGGTGAAAATACCCAAAACAACTCAATCTGAAAGCTAAGTCTGAACGTAAATCTGAGCATAAATATGAAAGCCTCTAAACTATCTGAATAAGGAGTTGAAGGAACATGTCTCCAACTAACTCTGTAACACTGAACTGAAGAAATAAATAAATATATCAAATCATATTGTCCTTGAATCAATGAGGACTCACTGTGTCTCTGCGACTGGAATGCTACCGCTACTGCTGGGCTAGAGCTCGTGTCTCGGAACCTATGGTGTAACATAAAAAGAAAGTACCATAGCGCAAATGCGTGATAGCATGACCTGTAAGATAATACATGACTTACTAATAACTATCATGACTGATACTGCAAGCTGATAACATGGACGACTGTATCTGATAGTCCTGTATATATTGAAATCAGAAGAACATAACAACTGTATCTGACTGTCCTGTATATACTGAAATCTGAAGAACATAGCGACTATATCTGACAGTCCTGTATACACTGACCACCTTATCTGACGAAGATTGAGTTCTTTCTGGGAAAAGACATACAGGAGGCTTTTATGGTCTGTGAAGACATCTACATGAACTCCATAGAGATAATGCCTCTAAATCTTCAAGGGAAAAACTACCGCTGCTAACTCAAGATCATGAGTAGGATAATTCTTCTCATGTGGCTTTAATTGTTTGGAGGCGTAGGCTATGACCTTACCATGCTGCATGAGGAAACAACCTAAACCCACTCTGGATGCATCATAATAGACTACAAAACCGTCTGAACCATCTGGAAGAGCTAGAACTGCAGCTGAGGTAAGTCGAGTCTTCAACTCTAGAAAGCTCTTCTCGCATGAATCTGACCACTGAAACTTAATCTTCTTCTGAGTCAATCTGGACATGGGAAATGCAATAGAAGAAAATCCCTCAACAAACCATCTGTAATAGCCAGCCAAACCCAAGAAACTCCTGATATCTGATGGAGATACGGGTCAGGGCCAGTTTCTTACTGCCTCAGTTTTCTGAGGATATACTCTAATGCCATCATCAGAAATACTATGGCCAAGGAATGCTACTGATCTTATCCAAAATTCGCACTTGCTGAACTTAGCGAATAACTGGTGATCCCTGGGAGTCTGAAGAACAATCCTGAGATGGTCTGCATGATCATGCTCTGTGCGAGAATAGACCAGAATATCATCTATAAAGACTATGACAAACATGTCCAAGTACTTCTTGAACACTCGGTTCATCAAATCCATGAATGCTGCAGGGTCATTGGTAAGACCAAATGACATGAATAAAAATTTGAAGTGACCATACCAAGTACAAAAAGTTGTCTTCGGAATGTCACATTCTCTAACTCTAAGCTGATGATAGCCTGATCTGAGGTCTATCTTAGAGAAGTAACTGGCACCCTAAAGTTGGTTGAATATATCATCAATCCTGGGAATAGGATATCTTTTCTTTACCGTGACCTTGTTGAGTTGACGTTAATCAATACACATCCTGAGAGAACCGTTTTTCTTGCACACGAATAATATTGGCGCACCCCATGAGGAAACGCTGGGTCTGATGAATCCCTTATCTAAGAGATTCTTCAACTGATCTTTCAGTTCCTTAAGTTCTACTGGTGCCATTCTATATGGCAGAATATAAATAGGTTGAGTATCCGGAAGAAGGTCTATGCCAAAGTCTATTTCCCTTTCGGGAGGAATGCCTGGAAGATTTTCGCGAAAGACATCTGAGTATTCATTAACAACAGGAACTATTTCGAGAATGGGAGATTCAGAACTGGAATCTTTAACATGCACGTGATGATACACACACCCCTTAGAAATCATTTTCCTTGCTCGAAGGTAGGAAACAAGTTGACCCCTGAATGCTGAAATGCTACCCTTTCACACTAGGACGGGCTAATTCGGGAACTGAAACTGAACTATCCTATTTCTGCAGGCGACTGTGGCATAGAAGGAATGAAGTCAATCCATGCCGAGAATGACATCAAAATTAGTCATCTCTAACTTAACTAAATCTGCTGACATGGATTTCTGAGATATCATAACCGGGCAGTCCTTGTATACCCGTCGAGCTATGATGGTTTTACCCACTGGGATAGAGACAAAAAAGGGCTCTGCTAGAATTTTAGGACTGATTCCGAAATCACCTGCTATGTATAAAGTAAAAAAAGACAAGGATACACCTGGGTCTAGCAAAGCATAAATGTGAACATGGAAAATCTGTAACGTACCAGTAACGACATCAGGAGAATTTTCCTAATCCTGCCGGGACTGAAGAGCATAGAGTCTGTTTGGGCGTTGCCCACTGGTAGCACTGGAAATGGCACCCTGTTGGTTCGGGCAACCGGACTGAGCTACAGAATGATTTTGCTGACCCTGAAGACTTGACAGCGGACACTCCCTAATCCTATGGCCTGGCTTTCCACAACTAAAATAGACATCACTACCGGCTCTGTAAATGCCCTTGTGGTTCTTACCACAAGTCTGACAAAGGCAATTCGTTCGGGTACTGCTAACACTGCCCTGAGATTTAGAGCCTGGCTCTTTATCTTTATTGTCGTCTCTGAACTTCGGCACTGGAGTGCTGGCAGAGGAAAGAGCTAGAACGGCTGACTTGGAGTGAAACTGTGAACGGTTTCCTCCATCTGACTTGGGGTGAGCAAAGTTGAAGTTACCTAACCTTGCTCTCTTGTTCTGCCTCTCCCTAGTCATAACCTTCTGCTCTTATACTCTTTGGGCATGGGTCATGAGTCAGGATAAGGCCATATCACTGATCAGCATCGCAGACCTACACTCATTTACCACGCTATCGTTGACCCCTGACACAAACTTGCTCATCTTAGCCCTATTTTCTGCAACCACATGAGGAGCATACCTGGCTAGCTGAGTAAATCTGATAGAATACTCCCTAACCATCATATTCCCCTGCCTGAGGTTGATGAACTCAAGAACTTTTGTTTCCCTCAGCTCTTGGGGAAAGAATCTGTCTAAGAAGGCCGTGACAAATTTCTCCCACTCGATAGGGCCTGCATCATCTAACCTCTCAGACTTTCACTGTTTGTACCAATCATGAGCAACATACTATAATTGGTAGGCGTCTAAGTCGGCACTCTCAATAGAAGTAACACCCATGATGTCAATGACCTTATGGACTTGGTCAATGAACTCCGAGGGTCCTCATCAGACTTAGACCCTTGGAAAGATGGAGGGTTTATCTGGGTGAAGTCCCGAAGCCTAGATGTTATGGGATTGGCTAGAATGACTATTGGCCATTCATTCTGTGTAGCCACGGACTGATCAAGTGAGGTAAATGCGGCTCTAAACTCTTCATGGGAAACATGTTCGCCCAAAGAATCTTCGGGCTGAGGAGCTGGCTGGTTTCTTCTCTTTGGGGCCATGGTCTTGAATAAGAGAAGAATGGATTATACTGAGAGTTTAACTTGTGATTATGCTCACTAGCATGACATGAATATTGAATAAAGGGGACTATTCCTAAAACATCTTCTAGACTCCTGTACATAAATGTGGCGTGCAACACACCCATGTACAAGACTCTACTAGATGCAGCTTTCATACTTCCTAGGACTCTATTGAACCTTAGGCTCTGATACCAAGTTTGTAATTCCCTGATTTGCTGAACCGGAATGCTACATGGTGCTCATGATCCCGAGGGACTACAAGCTAACCCATGACTAATATTTGTAACTGTATACTGTAAATCATGACATAATAATACAGAATACATAAAACTGTAAGGCCATAAGGTTTAACTAAATAAAACTATGTCTGAAAATCATAATATCCATGTGGGTGAAAATACCCAAAACAGCTCAATCTGAAAGCTAAGTCTGAACGTAAATCTGACCATAAATCTGAAAGCCTCTAAACTATCTGAATAAGGAGTTGAAGGAACATGTCTCCAACTAACTCCGTAATAATGAACTGAAGAAATAAATAAATGTATCAAATCATATTGTCCTTGAATCAATGAGGACTCACTGTGTCTCTGCGACTGGAGTTCTACCGCTACTGCTGAGCTGGAGCTCGTGTCTCAGAACCTATGGTGTAACATGAAAAGAAAGCACCATAGCACAAATACGTCAGTACAATTGGAGTACTGAGTATACGAGGAAGATAGGCTGAACATAAAGGGTTTCATGCATGAACAACACTGACTGATTAATATGAACGTGGGAGTGCAAACATACATATATAGAAACTGGAACCGTGAATGCGTGATAGCATGACCTGTAAGCTAATACATGGTTTACTGATAATTGTCATGACTGATACTGCAAGCTGATAACATGGACGGCTGTATCTAAAAGTTCTGTATATACTAAAATCTAAAGAACATAACGACTGTATCTGACAGTCCTGTATATACTAAAATCTAAAGAACGCCCTGGGTTCTTTTACTGAGACTAATACTGAAACTGTGGGAGGTAGTGTTTAACCGAAATGCCCCATGTATTTCGTTATGGCTAAGCTGGGGTCCAATCTCTGCCCCAACTGGAGGGGTGTCAATACTGTGCCATGGGTAAGGACAGCTTGTGAGTGACCCTTATCTGGCAGGTTCTCAATGAGAACAGTGGGAACCCAAAACTAACAGGTTTAAACCACCTCATCAACCCTAATCTGACAAGTTAAGATGTATCAACCTATGCTGGATACGTAGTTCTGGAACACAAGGACTACTTCTAAGATTCACACCCTGAACTGGCGGGTGAGTTCCCATCCTTGGGTTCACTCGGTGCTAACCTCTACTCCCATCTGGAGGGACTGGACATGAACAACTAACTATGCATGACTTAACCTTACTGAATTTCGTTGACTGGCAGAATTTTACTAACAACTGAATGAGATCATGAGGTTTTCCTGAGTCACATGACTGACTGAAGTCTATGGAATCATAGCTTGAGTTCGGATATAGTGAAACATAACATGGCTCTAGGCACACATCAATAGTTTTTGGGTACGAATACCCCCAGCACTCGATAGGAGGAAACTGACACATATGACATGACTTGATCACAAGATTTGAGTCCACAATTCACAATATCATAAGCAGGGGATAGTATACTTCATGTATTTATTCAACATTTCGAACATGATAGGAAAAGCATGGATATATTTTGTGTACATAATTTATATCTCCATTATCATACATGCTTTATACCACAACAATAACAACACGTAATTTGTATGGAAATTCATATTGGAGTGTTTGACTAACATGAACTTGTTATTTAGATATCATGAAATCATGTAAATATGAAGTTCTAACATACTAGGCATTTTATCGAACACCTTGCATGCATTCTTTAAGGCATAGGTGGATTTCATACTTGCATTCTATCAATCCACCTAAAGATCATGTTTTTCAACTAACAACATAACTTTCATGAGATGTACAGTCACGATACTATTATATCGCAAAACAAACAAGCATCAACATGGGCATGATCATATCACCACAACCAACTAAGATTTTGTATTTTAAAGATTGATTCTTGAACTCCACGGATGAAAGGAATCCGTGGATGAACACTACGCATACCTTGGAAGGGAGGTTCTTGATGATTGACGGAGGAATTTCCTTGAAATTTGAACTTCAAGCTTGATTGTGCAACCCTAGTTGTTTTTCTCCTATGGTGCTCTTGGATAATGAGCTTTGAGATGTTAATAGGGTTGTAATATGTTTAGAAGCTATAAATTTCATGAGGTTAGGTTTAGGGACATGTAAGGAGTGTTAAAAGACTTAACTACCCTCAAAATAACTCAAAAACTAAGTGTTTTCGTGGCTAAAATCATACATAGGCGCCTCATATGATATCGCCTATATCTACATAGGCGCCGCATATGATATCACCTATGATTTACATAGGCACCGTATATGATATCACCTATTCTTTACATAGGCGCCGCATATGATATCGCCTATGCTTTCCAGTGGCCATGTGCAATTGGTTAGGTGACGCCTTCTACTTTGAAAGGTCATAACTCCTTTCTCGGGTGTCGGATTTTGATGAAATTGGTATCATTGGAGAGATAATTCGATTCCTTAAAATTTGGTGGGTCTAAATCTGCCAAAATGTCACATATCAATCATGTTATTCTTGTTCAAAGATGACCCTTGCAAAATCGAACACTAAGACTTGATGGATTCAAAAACTCTTAGCTTGCATCACTCTAAGCAATTCATATGAGCATGATTAAGACATCGCAAGCTATCCTATCGCTAGGATATTCATTGTGTCATGCACTAAAATGCTACTCACAGGATAGGAGGTTTCATACATAGGAAAACTTATTTACTTCCTAGCTTAGAAACATGCGGGGTATTACAATATCTCCCCCTTAGGAACATTTGTCCTCGAATGAGAATTTACTGAGAGGGAATACAGGACAATTGAACCTGAAATGAACATGAAGAACTGAAACTTGATAGCATGACTGACATGCTAAACATACTGAACTCGTGCATATTTGATGCACGGACAACTGATACATGAATGTATGACTGAGTATGCAATGGTTAAGAGGTACCAAGTTTATACATGAAACATGAACATGAAACTGAATAAGCTTAAGGAGAACTGTAACCTTGAGCTTGATCTGAATTGGTCGGGAAGAGGTGAGGATACTTGGTATGCATATCTTCTTCTGCTTCCCAAGTATCTCTCTCATGAGACTGATTTCACCAAAGAACCTTGACTAGAGGGACTTCTTTGTTCCTCAATCTACGAGTCTGATAACCTAAGATTTCGACTGGAATCTTTTTATAAGAGAGGCTATTCTGAATGTCATGCTCTGAATAGGGACAACAACTGTTGGGTTACCTATGCACTTCTTTAGCAAAGAGACATGGAAGAATAGATGGACTAAGGCTAGATCTGAAGGCAACTCAAGCTCATAAGCTACCTTGCCGAAGCGACAGAGAATTCTGAAGGGACCGATATATCGGGGACTGAGTTTCCCTTTCTTGACGAACCTCTTCACTTCCTTCATGGGAGATATATTAAGATATACATAGTCATTGACCTCAAACTCGAGATCCTTTCTACGAACATCTGTATAGGAATCTTGTCAGCTCTGAGCATCCCGAAGTCTTCCTCTGATCAACTGAATTTTCTCTAAGGCGTCGAATACTAAGTTAGGACCTATGACTGAGGCCTCACTAACTTCAAACCAACCAATTGGAGATCTATATCTCCTACCATAGAGAGATTTGAATGAAGCCATCTAAATATTAGAATGATAGCTATTGTTGTATGCAAACTCAATCAAAGGCAAATGGTCATCCCAACTTCCCTTGAAGTCAATTGCACACGCCCTTAGCATATATTCAAGAGTCTGAATGGTCCTATCTGCTTGACCATCTGTCTGAGGATTAAACACTGTGCTGAGATGGACTTAGGTACCGAGACCCTTTTGGAATGTTTTCCAAAAGTGAGAGGTGAACTGGGTACCTTTGTCTGAGATGATAGATAGTAGAACACCGTGTAACCTAATTAACTCCCTGATATAGAGTTTTGCATAATCCTCAGTGGAATAAGAAGTACGAACAGGAAGGAAATAAGCTGACTTGGTTATTCTATCTATAATAACCCAGACTGAATCATGCTAATGACGAGTTCTAGGGAAACCCATCACGAAGTCCATGTTCACTTCTTCCCACTTCTAAGTAGGAATGGTGAACTCATGCATGGAATTACTAGGTTTCTGATGCTCTATATTAACCTGCTGACATGTAGAGAACTTAGCCACAAACTCTGCAATATCTCTCTTCATCCAACTCCACCAATAGATCTCCCGCATGTCGCGGTACATCTTAGTGGCCCTTGGATAAATAGAGTATCGCGCACCATGCGCTTCTGTAAGAATTCGCTACCTCAATTCATCTACACATGGAACACATAGACGACCCTGACAATAAATAACACCATCTCCCCCTAAGGAGAAAACCTCGACTTTCTAATTCTGAACTGACTCTTTGAGCTTGACAAGGCTAGGATGCCTATCTTTCTTCTCTTTCACCTCAAAAACTAGAGATGACTCTGAACTACTGTGAACACATACACCACTCTCTGAAGAATCGACTAAGCGAACGCCAAGTATGGCAAGCTTATGGATCTCAAGAGCTATCTTTTTCTTGCTACCCTAAACGTGAGAAATACTACCCATAGAGAGTCTACTGAGAGTGTCGGCCACAACATTGGCCTTGCCCGGATGATAAAGAACACTCATGTTGTAATCCTTCAAGAGCTCTAAGACCCTTCTCTAATAAAGATTGAGATCTTTCTGGGAAAAGACAAACTGGAGGCTTTTATGGTCTGTGAAGACATCTACATGAACTCCATAGAGATAATGCCTCCAAATCCTCAAGTCAAAAACTACCGCTGCTAACTCAAGATCATGAGTAGGATAATTCTTCTCATGTGGCTTTAACTGTCTAGAGGCGTAGGCTATGACCTTACCATGCTGCATGAGGACACAACCTAAACCCACTCTGGATGCATCATAATAGACTACAAAACTGTTTGAACCATCTGGAAGAGCTAGAACTGGAACTGAGGTAAGTCGAGTCTTCAACTCTTGAAAGCTCTTCTCACATGAATCTGACCACTGAAACTTAATCTTCTTCTGAGTCAATATGGACATGGGAGATGCAATAGAAGAAAATCCCTTAACAAACCATCTGTAATAGCCAGCCAAACCCAAGAAACTCCTGATATCTGATGGAGTTACGGGTCTGGGCCAGTCTCTTACTGCCTCAATTTTCTGAGGATCCACTCTAATGCCATCCCCGAAAATAGTATGGCCAAGGAATGCTACTGATCTTATCCAAAATTTGCACTTGCTAAACTTAGCGAATAACTGGTGATCCCTGAGAGTCTGAAGAACAATCCTGAGATGGACTGCATGATCATGCTCTGTGTGAGAATAGACCAGAATATCATCTATAAAGACTATGACAAACATGTCCAAGTACTGCTTGAACACACGGTTCATCAAATTCATGAAAGTTGCAGGGGCATTGGTAAGACTAAATGACATGACTAAAAAATCGAAGTGACCATACCGAGTACAGAAAGTTGTCTTTGGAATGTCACATTCTCTAACTCTTAGCTGATGATAGCTTAATCTGAGGTCTATCTTGGAGAAGTAACTAGCACCCTGAAGATGGTTGAATAGATCATAAATCCTAGGAAGAGGATATTTGTTCTTGACCGTGACCTTGTTGAGTTGACGGTAATTAATACACATCCTGAGAGAACTGTCTTTCTTGCGCATGAATAATACTGGCGCACCCCATGGGGAAACACTGGGTCTGATGAATCCCATATCTAAGAGATCTTTCAACTGATCTTTCAGTTTCTTGAGTTCTGCTGGTGCCATTCTGTATGGCGGAATAGAAATAGATTGAGTATACGAAAGAAGGTCTATGCCAAAGTCTATTTCCCTTTGGGAGAAATGCCTGGAAGATTTTCGGGAAAGACATCTGAGTATTCATTAACAACAGGGACTATTTCAAGAATGGGAGATTCAGAACTGGAATCTTTAACATGCACGAGATGATACACACACCCCTTAGAAATCATTTTCCTTTCCCGAAGGTAGGAAACAAGTTGACCCCTGAATGCTGAAATGCTACCCTTCCACTCTAGGACGGGCTCATTTGAGAACTGAAACTGAACTATCCTATTTCTGCAGTCGACTGTGGCATAGCAGGAATGAAGCTAATTCATGCCGAGAATGGCATCAAAATCAGTCATCTCTAACTCAACTAAATCTGTTGACATGGATTTCTGAGATATCATAACCGGGAAGTCCCAGTATACCCGCCGGGCTATGATGGTTTTACTCACTAAGGTAGAGACTGAAAAGGGCTCTGCTAGAATTTTGGGACTGATTTCGAAATCACCTGCTATGTATGGAGTAACAAGAGACAAGGATACACCTGGGTCTAGCAAAGCATAAACGTGAACATGGAAAATCTGTAACGTGCCAGTAACAACATCAGGATAATTTTCCTGATCCTGCCGAGACTGGAGAGTATAGAGTCTGTTTGGGCGTTGCCCACTGGTAGCACTGGAAATGGCACCCTGCTAGTTCAGGCAACCGGACTGAGCTGCAAAATGATTTTGCTGACCCTGAAGACTTGACAACGGACACTCCCTAATCCTGTGGCCTGGCATGACACAACCAAAATAGACATCACTATCGGCTCTACAAATGCCTTTGTGGTTCTTACCACTAGTCTGACAAAGGGGATTCGTTTGGGAACTGCTAACACTACCTTGAGATTTAGAGACTGGAGCTTTGTCTTTGTTGCTGTCTCTGAACTTTGGTACTGGAGCACTGGCAGAGAAGGAAGCTGGAACGGCTGACTTGGAGCGAAACTGTGAACGGTTTCCTCCATCTGACTTGGGGTGAGCAAAGTTGAAGTTACCTGACCTTTCTCCCTTGTTCTGCCTCTCCCTAGTCTTAACCTTCTGCTCTTCTACTTGTTGGTCATGGGTCATGAGTCTGGCTAAAGTCATATCACCGATCATCATCGCAGACCTATACTCATTTACCACGCTATCGTTGACCCCTGACACAAACTTGATCTTCTTATCCCTATTGTATGCAACCACATGAGGAGCATACCTGGCTAGCTGAGTAAATCTGAGAGAATAATCCCTAACCGTCATATTCCCCTGCCTAAGGTTTATGAACTCAAGAACTTTGGCTTCCCTCATCTCTTAGGGAAAGAATCTTTCTAAGAAGGCCGTGACAAATTCCTCCCACTCGATAGGGCCTGCATCATCTAACCTCTCAGACTTCCACTATTTGTACCAATCATGAGCAACATCTTATAACTGGTAGGCGGATAATTCGGCACTCTTAATAGAAGTAACACCCATGATGTCAATGACCTTCTGGACTTGGTCAATGAACTCCTGAGGGCCCTCATCAGACTTAGACCCATGGAAAGATGGAGGGTTCATTTGGCTGAAGTCCCGAACCCTAGCTTCTATGGGATTGGCCGCTGGATTGGCTGGAATGACTTGTGGCCATTCATTCTGTGCAGCCACGGACTGAGACAGTGTGGTAAATCCGGCTCTAAACTCCACATGGGAAACATGTTCGCCCAAAGGATATTCGGGATGAGGAGATGGTTGGTTTCTTCTCTTTTGGGCCATGGTCTTGAATAAGAGAAGAATGGATTAGACTGAGAGTTTAACTTGTGATTATGCTCACTAGCATGACATGAATACTGAATAAAGGGGACTATTCCTAAAACATCTTATACACTCTTGTACATAAATGTGGCGCGCAACATACCTATGTACAAGACTCTACTAGATGCGGCTTTCAGACTTCCTAGGACTCTATTGAACCTTAGGCTCTGATACCAAGTTTGTAATGCCCCGATTTGCTGGACCGAAATGCTACATGGTGCTCATGACCCCGAGGGACTACAAGCTAACCCATGACTGATATTTTTACCTATTTACTACAAATCATGATATAATAATGTGGAATACGTAAAACTGTAAGGCCATAATATTCACCTGAATAAAACCATGTCTGAAAATCATAATGTCCATGTGGGTGAAAATACCCAAAACAACTCAATCTGAAAGCTAAGTCTGAACGTAAATCTGAGCATAAATCTGAAAGCCTCTAAACTATCTGAATAAGGAGTTGAAGGAACTTGTCTCCAACTAACTCCGTAATGCTGAACTAAAGAAATAAATAAATATATCAAATAGTATTATCCTCTAATCAATAAGGACTCACTGTGTCTTTGTGACTAGATACTACCGCTACTGCTGAGCTGGAGCTCGTGTCTCGGAACCTATGGTGTAACATGAAAAGAAAGCACCATAGTGCAAATACATCAGTACAACTGGAGTACTGAGTATATGAGGAACGTAGGCTGAACATAAAGGGTTTCATACATGAACAACACTGACTGACTAATATGAACGTGGGAGTGCAAACATACATATATAAAAACTGGGACCGTGAATGCGTGATAGCATGACCTGTAGGCTAATACATGGTTTACTGATAACTTTCATTACTGATACTGCAAGCTGATAACATGGACGGCTGTATCTGAAAGTCTTGTATATACTGAAATCTAAAGAACATAACGACTGTATCTGACAGTCCGGTATATACTGAAATCTGAAGAACGCCCTGAGTTTTTTTACTGAGACTGATACAGAAACTGTGGGAGGTAGTGTTTAACTGACATTCCCCATGTATGCCATTATGGCTAAGCTGGGGTCCAATCTCTGCCCCGACTGGAGAGGTGTCAATACCGTGCCATGGGTAAGGACAGCTTGTGAGTGACCCTTATCTGGCAGGTACTCAATGAGAACAGTGGGAACCCTAAACTGATAGGTTTAAACCACCTCATCAATCCTAATCTGATAGGTTAAGATGTCTCAACCTACGCTGGCTACGTAGTTCTGGAACACAAGGACTGCTTCTAAGAATCACACCCTGAACTGGCAGGTGAGTTCCCATCCTTGGGTTCACTTGATGCTAACCTCTACTCCCATCTGGAGGGACTGGACATGAATAACTGACTATACATGACTTAACCTTACTGAATTCTGTTGACTGGCGGAATGTTACTGATATCTGACAACTGATTGAGATCATGAGGTTTTCCTGAGTCACATGACTGACTGAAGTCTATGGAATCATAGCTTGAGTTCGGATATCGTGAAACATTACATGGCTCTAGGCACGCAGCTATAGTTTTCGGGTACAAATACCCCCAGGACTCGATAGGAGGAAACTGACACACATGACATGACTTGATCACAAGATTTGAGTCCACAATTCACAATTTCATAAGTAGGGGATAGTATACTTCATGTATTTATTCAACATTTCGAACATGATAGGAAAAGCATGGATATATTTTATGTACATAATTTATATCTCCATTATCATACATTCTTTATACCACAACAGTAACAATACATAATTTGCATGGAAATTCATATTGGAGTGTATGACTAACATGAACTTGTTATTTAGATATCATGAAATCATGTAAATATGAAGTTCTAACATGCTAGGCATTTTATCGAACACCTTGCATGCATTCTTTAAGGCATAGGTGGATTTCATACTTGCATTCTATCAATCCACCTAAATATCATGTTTTTCAACTAACAACCTAACTTTTATGAGATGTACAGTCACGATACTATTATATAGAAAATCAAACAAGCATCAACATGGGTATGATCATATCACCACAACCAACCAAGCTTTTGTATTTAAAGATTGATTCTTGAACTCCACCAATGAAATGAATTCATGGATGAACACTATGCATACCTTGGAAGGGATGTTCTTGATGATTGACGGAGGAATTTCCTTGAAATTTGATCTTCAAGCTTGATTGTGCAACCCTAGTTGTTTTTCTCCTATGGTGCTCTTGGATAATGAGCTTTGAGATGTTAATAGGGTTTTAATATGTTTAGAAGCTATAAATTTCGTGAGGTTAGGTTTAGGGATATGTAAGGAGTGTTAAAAGACTTAACTACCCTCGAAATAACTCAAAAACTAAGTGTTTTCGTGGCTGAAATCATACATAGGCGCCGCATATGATATCGCCTATATCTACATAGGCGCCACATATGATATCACCTATGATTTACATAGGCGCCACATATGATATCACCTATGCTTTACATAGGCGCCGCATATGATATCGCCTATGCTTTCCTGTGGCCATGTGCAATTGGTTAGGCGACGCCTTCTACTTTGAAAGGCCATAACTCCTTGCTCGGGTGTCGGATTTTGATAAAATTGGTATTGTTGGAAAGCTAATTCAATTATCTACAATTTGGTGGGTATAAATCTGTCAAAATGTCACATATCAATCACGTTATTCTTGTTCAAATATTACCCTTGCAAAATCGAACACTAAGACTTGATGTATTGAAAAACTCTTAGCTTGCATCACTCTAAGCGACTCATATGATCATGGTTAAGAAATTGCAAGCTATCCTATCGCTAGGATATTCATTTTAAGTCATGCACTAAAATACTACTCACAGGATAGGAGGTTTCATACATAGGAAAACTTATTCACTTCCTAGCTTAGAAACATGTGGGGTATTACACCTTTACAAGGATGAGTCTTTGATCGGAGTAACTTATTAAGTTCATTTGCACAAATTGGTGGGCGGGGATATTTTTCCACTTTATGAGTATGATGCCTTGTATAGTGAGGTGTTTGACTAATTCTCATATATACGTGTAGTCTAGGCTTAGCAACACTTATGTACTGACCTTGTAGGTTATTTCCTTAATTTACATGTATTTTTGGCATTTTGAGCCTTTACACAATGGCTACAGGTCATTTGTGACTTACTAGAATAGTTGGTTTTATTATCAAGCAGTTCATTTGGGTTTTAGGCTCATTCCCAATTTTAGATCTTTTTTTTAAGGAATTGGTCTCGGACCAAGACTCCTTATAAACAACCTCAGATAGGAATTTTGATAGTTCCATCAACTTTTGAACATTGATTTTAGGCTAGGGGAACCATTGGTTCAGGTCCCTAGGCTTCCGGACTCGTTTTGGTCTATTAGGTGAATTTTATGAAAAATAGAATTATAGGTGTGGACCCTACATTTAGTCAAAACAATCACGAATAAAAGTTTTGATGGTTTTATTGAGTCTAAAATATTGAATCTAGTATGGTATCAAGTTAGTTTGTGTGCATGGGGTTTTGAATGAATCTCGAGCACTTGATCAGAGTCCAATTAGACTTAGAAAAATTAGGTGCATGACATCAGTTGGTGCAACCGCTTGAGCGGACCTTTGACCGCTTAAGTGGTGGTTGCTTAATCGGCCAGTGGGTTACTTTGCAGCCAGCCTTTTCTGTTCATGGTCACTTAAGAGATTGCCTTATTTCTTAAGTGGAGGTCGCTTAAGAAGCACTCGATCACTTAAGAAAAGACTGGATATTTATGAGGGATTTCTTAAGTGATCATTTGAGCTCTTAAGTGGTGATCTCTTAAGAGATCATTGGGTTGTTTTAGCAACATCTGTATTAAATCCCCTTCTTCACTTATTTTCTCCCTCATTTCTTAACCCCTTTCCACCATTTTGAAATCATGTGACATGAGAATGTATGGGAAATCATCTATTGAAGCTAAGGTAAGTTAACCCAACACTCCTCAGTTATTTCCCATTATTTTGCCCATCAAGTTTCATCCTTTTTCATTGTAAATTCTTATAAATTAGGTCTTAAAATCATTAGACTTTAGGAGATAATTTTAGCCCTGATTTATTCTCCATTTGAGCTCAACTTTTAAGCACATTTCTTGTCCTTTGAGGGTCTACGTGATGGATTTAATTTTGGGTTCCATTTGTGGGCCCAGCAGGATCATTCTTGACCCAAATTATGACTCTACCTTTTATATAGCAATATTGGTCTAGATTTACGCCTATTGACGTATAGGTAATTATTTTAATATTATGGTGGTATTTTAGGGTCATGGAGTAAAGGTGAATGCTCATAAATAATTCAAGACTTATGATTTCAGCATCGAGGTAGTCTTTGATCTAATTTACTTTACGAGATGGTGTACGTGTAGATTGCAAGTTAGAATAGGATTACCGGATGTGATTATAACTAGTACATCATAAATTAGCCTAATTAGGGAGTGTGGGGCTAGAAAGGTGACCCGACCCTTAGGATGAGATGCTTGTTATGGCTATAGAATCCAATCACCCTAAATTATAAGCATGTGATCATAGTTGTATAAGGTTTATTATTTCACTTAGTGAACTGGATCATAGTTTTTCAGAATTATAGTTTTACTATTTATGCTAGTTATATATTATTAGGCCTGAGGATGTGGATACGATACTTTTTGGTTTAATTTGTAATTTTATTCATCAATCAAATTAAAGTCCACATAAAGATGGACCAACCCATCCAATAATCTAACAACAAAAATAACTAACAAAATAAGAAAATCGGACTAGCCCACTAGTTGAACTGGCCTAAAAAAATAACATATATAGTGAGTAGGGTTTCCAAAACTGAGCTAAGAGTTAAGATCCACTCCTTTCCACCTCCTTCATCATGTTTACTTGTGAGAATCATTAATTTGTTCTGCTTCAGCTATAGGTAGTTAACACAGTTCCCTGGTTGTGTTTGATTGAATCTTGTTCCAGCTTACAAGAGTAAGAAACTTCTTCCCTTTTGATGTCTATAGCTTAAACTTGTGCTTTGTCCCTTATGGATAGGATGGAGATTCTGAGATGCTCGAACCCACATGTTATTGGATAGTAACAAACGTCTCAGACATTTACAGTTAAGATCTGACCTTGTGACCCCCTAATTTGCAGAGTCCATTTTTGTTGGTTGGTTTAGTTAGGATAAGTAGCAATTATAATACCCCGGGAAATTTTTCGTTGAAATTTTGTGCGTAAACGTGTTGGGTTCTATCTTCTAGAATGAATTATAAATTTTCCGTGTGGAATGTCTTAGATTATGACCCACCATTACACAGAGTATCGAATAAGATTTCCAACGATATATGGATCATCCAAAACTAACACCCGAGCGACGAGTTATGAACATTTCGATCGAACCGTGAATAGTAATGAACAGTAAAACATGCAGGAAAAAAAGTACTGAGGCCTGGCATATTTTTTCTTCAACTTTAAATGATCATAACTCCTTGTACATAATGATCTAGGTGATTTACTATATATCAACGTAAATCTCTGCGAGTCTTCTTTCCGATGAAATTGGTTTCACCCAATTTGTCTATCTGAGCAAAAAGTTATGGTCGATCTACTTCAGCCTATCAAAAGTAAATTTTTAGGGCAACTTCAAACAATCATTACTACTCATACAAAATGATCTAGGTGAGATACTATATATCAACAGAAATATATGAGAGTCCTCTTTCTAATGAAATTGGTTTCATCCAATTTGGATATCGAAGTAAAACGTTATGGTTAATCTACTTTAGACTATCAAAAGAGTCCACCAAAGGACAAATGCGAGAATTATTTGATTTTTAGGGGCGTTTTGGTCATTCTCCCTCACCCAAAATCCGTCCAAACCCTATATTAAAGCATATTAGAAGCATTATATGTTATATTTCATCAAATTCCCTTAAAAAGAAAACCCTAAGCTCCTACATCCAACTTCAAGAACCTCCAAAGTTCACCATTAATTCTGCAAATTTATTCAAGATTCTAAGTTCCTAGTTCAAGAACTCCAAGAACCATCATTCAAAGGAACGATTAACATCTCAAAAATGTGTATCGATCTAAAGTTCATCATTCAAGGTATGTGGGGTTTTTCAACAAGAACTCTCTTTCGTTCTTGTGCCCAAATTGATTTTTCTTTTATGAATATACATGATTTTACATGTTTTGATATGAATTTATACCCTATATGATTTTACATGAGATTATGATACTCTCTATGTTTTGAAAGTTGAACTGAATGAGAATGATGACATTTTTGTACATAAAGCTGAATTTTCCAGATTTTAATGTAAGTTATATATATTTATGATGAAAAGCATGAATCTTGAGAAAATTTAATATGATTTTGATGTATGAGACCTTGAGTCCTAATTGGAATTGTACTTTGAGAAATTATGTGCTATAAGCACAATGAGATTTGAATCCCAAAGATAATTTTCTTTACCAAAATGTATGATTATAAAGCTGAAATTTTAAGTTTTAAGTGATTATTTTTGTGCTTATGTCATAAAGTATGAAACTTTGGAAGGTTTTATGGTGATATTGATATATGGGTTTTTGGAACCCTATTTGAGATTATTATTTTGAGAAAATGTGTGTTATAAGCACGTTGATGTTGAATATTTGAGATGTTTTGAATAATTTGACCTTTTGGTCGTGAATGAGTTATTTTGAACTCGGCTGTGAAAGAAATCCACATTTTTATTGATTATGATAAAGGGGTAGCAAATTGGCTCCCGATAAAAATTGTTGAAGTGTTTATTGTGGATTTTCTTTAATGTGAGCCTGAGGCTGATTTAAATTTCTGAGCTAAGTCCGGGAGTAATCTTTAGCACCGAGTGGGAGGTATAAAGTGAACTTACTTCCCTAGAACTACATGCCCCCGCAGGATGTGAGACTGAGGCTGATTTATACAGTGATCACTAGTGTTTTTGAATTGATACTGGAAGTCCTACTCTGATGGCAAGGATAGGACGGCTCTCCCCAACGTGGTTTGTACGTTGGACTCCATGTAGCTCACATGGTTTATGTCAGTTATAGGATCTCCCAGTGTGTGTATGTTTCCTTGTGTCTATGGTGAATAGTAAAGTGATTTGAAAGTGGAATTGTGAAAGTTATACTTTCGAAAGATTTAAATGATATTTACATTATGAGAATTGATATTCTTGATGAACTGAAAGTGATTGACAAATTATATGATGACTCACATGTGTTATTATACTTATTTCATCCTCTCATGATTATGATGATTTTCTTCGGGCTATATGAGTCTTTCATACATCCTGTATATTTCTTATAAATATTTATGATGATGATGTTTATACAACTGCACACACCCCCATATACTCGATTCCTTTCCAGGGTACTGACCCACATCTTTGGATGTGGGCTGCATTTTCTCAGAATGTAGGTACAAGGTATAGTTGCACCTTCGGATCCAGTCAGTTCGTGGTATCCAGTCAGCAGGTGATGAGTCCTTTTGATTCAAGGGCTTGGGTTAGTTATGTAGAGTTATAGTGTTGTATTTTCTTTATTCAGTCGTATTTAGTTGGGGTAGTCGGGAGTCATGACCCGGCTACCTACAGTTAGTACTAGTAGAGGCTTCATAGACAGTCAGTAGAAGTTGATGTATTTTGTTTCAATTTTGGTTGTAAAGGCAGAATTGTGATCCTGTAAAATTCCATTTTTGTATCGATCAGATTCAGAAAAGAGTTAATTTCTGCTGATTTGTATGGATTTGTGTTTTTATTCAGTTGCTTATGAGTTATGCCAGTAGAAGGGTTAGCTTGGGGTCACTTGTGACCCTAAGCACCGTGTGACGTCTCGGGATCCAATTTCGGGGCATTACAAACTTGGTATCAGAGCACAGAGTTCAAGTGTCCTAGGGTGTCTATGAAGTCGTGTCTAGTAGATTTTTATGGAACGGTACGAAGACGTCTGTACTTTTCTTCGAGAGGCTACAGGGCATTTAGGAAATGTTTCCCTTCTTTCAAGTCTAAGATCGTGCTATAAAAAGGTTCTCTAAGAAGCTTATATAGATTCTCATCTTACTCTATTCTGGCCAACTCTGCCTCATTTTTAAGGTAATAATAACAGTTAAACTTAATTCTCCATAGATAGTTATGGGATTGTAAGAGAGCTAGAAAGTATCCTGCCAGTGCTTTTGAGTTCCAAAGATTGAAGTACTTTATTCATGTTCATAAAAGTCGTGAACTAAGCCTAGGTTAGATGTGCTTTCAGATTCCTCCTCAGAATCTACAATGTTAATCTATACTTCTCCCTCTATGTATTATTTTTGAGATAACATGATTCGCAAGCTCCAGCTCTTCCCCAGGTAATGCTTCTATATTTTCTAGAAGAAATTTCAAAAGTTACACAAAGGGCTTGAGAGGATCTCTCTAGTGTGTTAAGTTCCTTAAGTTGAAAGTTATGCCCTCATTCTTATGAGTTATTTAATTAAGATAGAGTAAGGTGTATTCTTAGATCGTTGAATGTTATGTGTCAAGTTTCTATCTCTTGTATTATGTAATCTTGTTATCATTATGTTTGTGAAAAATCAAAGTCTAGTGAAGCCGTGTGGGGCTCTTTCGATTCACTAGCATAGCTTCTTTGTTATTCATCTCATTTTCTTATTCAAAATATAAACCAAAGTCTAGTTAAGCCGTGTGGGGCCTATTGCGATTCACTAGCATAGTTACTTTGTTATTCATATAACTTTTTTGATCAAAACACAAAACCAAAGTCTAGTGAAGCCGTGTGAGGCCTATTTCGATTCACTAGCAATTTGTTATTTATCTTGTCGTTCCTGGGTTAGTTGAAAGTGTGGGTTTAGAAGTGTAGTGACAAGAAAGGTGGTAAGGGAGATTTATTGAATATGTATATCTGAATTTTTGCTTATGATTGAATTAGTAATGAAGTGATATACCCTTGTTTGTTAGTTTAGTGAAAGTTAGAGGAGGAGTTATTAGTTAAGGTGGATTGTTGTTTGCTTAGGGTAAGGAAAGAGTTATTGATGGTATTTGTGGTGTTAGAAAAGTATAGGTTATTGATGAAAGTACTTGGTGGGTAAGTGTTGTTAATCTAGGCGCTCTCCAGATTGCAAGAGGAAGTTAAGTTAATACGTAGAGAGCTATAAACTATGTTAAGTTATGTATAAAGGATAGATAGTAGTGACGGGTGAAAGAAGGATGTGTTAATGGATTGTGAATAGGATGGGCTATATGATTAGGAACAATTATTATTGTTATGAAGTTTAAGTGGGCTAGTGTTCATGGATGTGTTGTTTTATAATATTCACGTGGGAGTTATGCATGAGATGGAGTTGTAAATTATGTGAAGTGTGAGACCTTAAGTTTGAACGATTGGTGATCATGAAGCCGAATATGACGGTTTTCAGATTAATGGTATTAGTTGTCGGAAGTGACCTAATAGGCTTGAACAGTGTACACAAGAGTTTAAGTGTAGTTGACTTGTAATTAAGTTTACTATTATATTATGATGAGAAAGTTCACCTAGGATATTATGGGACTGCTTTAATTTCGAGGATTAGTGTATGTGGTGTAGTGAGTTGTGCCATGGGATTGTTAGATGGATAAATACTAGTTAGATGATGGATGATGTTTTGATGGCTAAGTTAAGGCGAGCCGTATGACTGGAAATGTTGAGCCTCTTAAGTGTGATTTTGATTCTTATGGGTTAGAAACATAAGTTCATAGGCATGGTATTAGGGGGAGAAGATAGAAGTAGCATGGACTATCAAAAGGTTAGAAACTATTCAAGTTGAGCTAATAGAAATAAGAGTTGAAGCACTAGATGGTGTACATTTCGGCGATAGAGATGTTCGTGGAGATTCGAAATTAGTAAGCATTTGAGAATTTGAGTGGTGGCTTAAAGCTAAGGGGGAGATGATAGAACAAGTAGTCAAGTCAAGCTTTTACATTTTAGTAGAAGTACCAGTAAGTTGTAAATTTGTTGTGAGAAAGATCGGTGTTTGACCCAACGTTATTTCAGAATTTTTAGTTGTCCCAAAACCTACTCATGCTTTACATTTCAGTTCCATGATCTTAATTCATGTTCATACACGTGATGGAGAATTAAATACTCTTCTAGTTTCCAAAAATGAGAAATTCCAGTTCTTCTAGCAGTTGGAATCACATTCCATAAGTTATGAGCTCTAAATTCAGGGCATGCCGCCCATGACTCATATACTCAAGTTTTACAGTATGTTCAGTTCCAGTACTCAGGCAATACTCTTATTGATCAGTGAGATTCAATTTCCGTTATGGGTATCTTCAGTTTTGATACTTTAATGAACCCATTGTATTTGATATTTTATTCCTAAGGCCTCAATAGAGAGAGTCAAGTTATTTACATTATCCCTTTATGTTTCAGGTCTTCATGATTTAAAATTTTGTGACCTTTTCATTAAGTCAAGCTAATGGTGTTGAGCAGTTGTCTAGAAGGGAGAGAAGATACTTCCTTATCTATGATAGAAGGTGGTGTGCTCACGGCGGTGAAGTGAAGTTAGATTGAGTCTAAGTCCTTGATACATGTCATGGTTAGTTGAAGTTTTAAATGTTTATTTGGAAAGATTGTTGTGCGTTGGTTTTATGCACTTCTATGAGGTTGTAGGAATTGTAATACAGAGTTTTTGTGTATAGTTCAATTGGTTGAGAAAATATTATGTGTGCCGTTTAAAGAATTGACTAGTATGTGTGAATGATGTAGTTGATGGAATCTTAGAGAAAGAGAGGAAGATGCTTTATGAGTGTTCGTTTAGAGGTGCATGTGCGAAGTGTGTATGTGGTTATGAGTCTAGGCTTGAATGTTATGGTTGTATATCTAAAAGAATGCACCGCAAGTTAGAGGATCCCTAGTATAAGATTGTATGTGGTTGTTGGAGTAGCAATAAGAGTTATGTTTGAAGTGAGGAGTTGTGAGGCTCAGTGTGTATTGAGGTTCATGATATAGATTAATATTATAGTGTTATGTGGCGTATCTCATAAGTACTTGGAGTTAGGCTTGAACATAGTCGAGGGAGTAGTTGGGAAGTGTTTCTAAGTTTGGAAGCAAGGAGTTACGTTTCCCAAGACCTAGAAATTCCTATCTTAATTTATGCCATATGGGTCCTTGTCCCATACGGTAGGATTGTATCAAATTATGGTTCATTTTCTCCCCGAACAATGTCATTTGAATCTTTTGGAGGGAGTGTTGAGGGACGTTTCATTTGGGTGCAAGTGTTTCTTCTTTTGATGAGATCCCCTTCGAGACGTTTGATTCTCAGTCTCTGAATAAACCAAAGATATCGATTCCTTAAAATCAGTCTCCTTTGTTTAAGATCCAACTATGTGACCATTCTCATTATGAATCGCATGTTTTATGAAGTATTCGAAAGTTTGGAGCGAAGTAAGTGGATTGACTTCATTATCCCAGCCTTTTGTCCTAATTTCCATGGTATTTTGTACTTATTCATCGACATTTGAGGACGAATGTTTCCAAGAGGGAGATGATGTAATACCCCGGGAAATTTTTCGTTGAAATTTTGAGCGTAAACGTGTTGGGTTCTATCTTCTAGAATGAATTATAAATTTTTGGTGCGGAATGTCTTAGATTATGACCCACCATTGCGTAGAGTATCGACTAATCTTTCCAACGATATGTGGATCATCCAAAATGGACACTCGAGCAACGAGTTATGAACATTCTGATCGAACCGTGAATAGTAGTGAACAGTAAAACGTGCAGGAAAAAAAGTACTGAGGCCTGGTGTATTCTTGCTCCAATTTAGACGATCATAACTCCTTGTACATAATGATCTGGGTGATCTACTATATATCAATAGAAATATCTGTGAGTCCTCTTTCCGATGAAATTGGTTTCATCCAATTTGTCTATCGGAGCAAAAAGTTATGGTCGATCTACTTCAGCCTATCAAAAGTGAATTTTTGGGTCAAATTCAAACGATCATAACTACTTGTACACAATGATCTGGGTGAGATACTATATATCAACGGAAAGATATGAGAGTCCTCTTTCTAATGAATTTGGTTTCATCCAATTTGGATATCGTAGTAAAACTTTATGGTTAATCTACTTCAGACTATCAAAACAGTCCATCAAAGGACAGATGCGAGAATTATTTGATTTTAGGGGCGTTTTCGTCATTCTCCCTCACCCAAAATCCGTCCAAACCCTATATTAAAGCATATTAGAAGCATTATATGTTATATTTCATCAAATTCCCTCAAAAATAAAACCCTAAGCTCCTACATCCAACTTCAAGAACCTCCAAAGTTCACCATTAATTTTGCAAATTTATTCAAGATTCCAAGTTCCTAGTTCAAGAACTCCAAGAACCATCATTCAAAGGCACGATTAACATCTCAAAAATGAGTATCGATCTAAAGTTCATCATTCAAGGTATGTGGGGGTTTTCAACAAGAACTCTCTTTCGTTCTTGTGCCCAAATTGATTTTTGTTTTATGAATATACATGATTTTACATGTTTTGATATGAATTTGAAGAATGAATTTATACCCTATATGATTTTACATGAGATTATGATACTCTCTATGTTTTGAAAGTTGAATTGAATGAGAATGATGACATTTTTGTACATAAAGCTGAATTTTTCAGATTTTAAAGTAAGTTATATATATTTATGATGAAAAGCATGAATCTTGAGAAAATTTAATATGATTTTGATGTATGATACCTTGAGTCCTAATTGGAATTGTACTTTGAGAAATTATGTGTTATAAGCACAATGAGATTTGAATCCCAAAGCTAATTTTCTTTACCAAGATGTATGATTATAAAGCTAAAATTTTAAGTTTTAAGTGCTTATTTTTGTGCTTGTCATAAAGTATGAAACTTTGGAAGGTTTTATGGTGATATTGATGTATGGGTTTTTGGAACCCTATTTGAGATTATTATTTTGAGAAAATGTGTGTTATAAGCACGTTGATGTTGAATATTTGAGATGTTTTGAATGATTTGACCTTTTGGTCGTGAATGAGTTATTTTGAACTCGACTGTGAAAGAAATCCACGTTTTTATTGATTATGATAAAGGGGTAGCAAATTGGCTCCCGATGAAAATTGTTGAAGTGTTTATTGTGGATTTTCTTTAATGTGAGCCTGAGGCTGATTTAAATTTCTAAGCTAAGTCCGGGAGTAATCTTTAGCACCGAGTGGGAGGTATAAAGTGACCTTACTTCCCTAGAACTACGTGCCCCCATAGGATGTGATCCTGAGCCTGATTTATATAGTGATCACTAGTGTTTTTGAATTGATACTGGAAGTCCTACTCCGATGGAAAGGATAGGACAGCTCTCCCCAACGTGGGTTGTAAGTTGGACTCCATGTAGCTCACATGGTTTATGTCGGTTATAGGATCTCCCAGTGTGTGTGTGTTTCCTTGTGTCTATGGTGAATGGTGAAGTGATTTGAAAGTGGAATTGTTAAAGTTATACCTTCGAAAGATTTAAATGATATTTACATTATGAGAATTGATATTCTTGATGAACTGAAAGTGATTGACAAATTATATGATGACTCACATGTGTTATTATACTTATTTCATCCTCTCATGATTATGATGATTTTCTTCAGGCAATGTGAGTCTTTCATACATCCTGCATATTTCTTATAAATATTTATGATGATTATATTTATACAACTGCACACACCCCCATATACTCGGTTCCTTTCCATGGTACTGACCCACGTCTTCGGATGTGGGCTGCATTTTCTCGGAATGTAGGTACAAGGTATAGTTGTACCTTCGAATCCAGTCAGTTCGTGGTATCCAGTCAGTAGGTGATGAGTCTTTTTGATTCAAGGGCTTGGGTTAGTTATGTAGAGTTATAGTGTTGTATTTTCTTTATTCAGTCGTATTGAGTTGGGGTAGTTGGGAGTCATGACCCGGCTACCTACAGTCAGTACTAGTAGAGGCTTCATAGACAGTCAGTAGAAGTTGATGTATTTTGTTTTAATTTTGGTTGTAAAGGCCGAATTGTAATCCTGTAAAATTCCATTTTTGTATCGATCGGATTCGGAAAAGAGTTAATTTCTGCTGAGTTGTATGGATTTGTGTTTTTATTCAGTTGCTTATGAGTTATGCCAGTAGAAGGGTTAGCTTGGGGTCACTTGTGACCCTAAGCACCGTGTGACGTCTCGGGACCCAATTTTGGGGCGTTACAGCAATTTCACTTTTTTTACCTTCTCAGGTTGTAAATGTAATGCATGTGAATTAACTTACTTTATCCATTCCAATCGTTTTACCTTTTTCATGGTGCTAACCTAAAATATGGACATTATTTTTTATCACTGTCTAGAATCTTCGTGCCTGCACTTGGTATCTGATGGAAAGATGTATATTTTAACTCTCTTTGTTCCAATGCTAAGTTAGCCAGATAGTCTGCTAATTGATTACCTTCTCTGAATATATGTTGTATCTGTACTTGCTTAGCTGAAAGTAGTTTCCACATTCGACTGATTTTTCTGCTATGTTCCATGGTATATCCCATTCCTTCCTTAAAAGCTTTTGCATGACTAAAGAATCTGTGGCTACGATACCAGTTAGACTCTAGGTGTGTAATCTATCCTTATAAAGGACATGGATTTAGTCTATTGACACCTAGATGATATAATTGTATTGTCTGGATACTGGTGATGGCATGCATACATTATGGCAGATTAAGGCTCACTTAGTGGTACGATTCCAACCAAAACTATTATTTCACTATTATTTTCTGAAAAAGGATTTATTCTTGTATTTCACTTTTATTCTTTAATAAAGGGAATCATACCACCTTACTTAATGATTTATGAGCTTTTAGAACTAAATTAATGTTTTGTAAATTAGATCGAGATTGATTTCGGTCCATGGTTTAGCCAATCTTTGATCACTATTATTTACTTCGGTCTAGTGAGATTCCAACCCTTTCAATGCCATTATACTGATCTAGTCCCGAAATTACTCTTGATTAATGGATTTACAGACTTATACTCTTTTAGCCAAGGTTAGAGTTTGTGCATTTATTATATAGACATCTCTCCAATACGAGATAAAGTAGATTTATAATAATGATGATTAGAAATCCTAGATCAGAATCAGGTGGTGTAGACAAATATTCTTGAATCTCCTAGGGTTCTCTTTGTCTATGAGCCACATTTTTTAAGAAGAAAGGTCATTGTAGGTCCTACCTTTGCGAGATGGTAAGCTGGAGGAGATGTATACACTTAGTACATTATGACTCTTAGATCAAATATGGTACTATGGATTTACTTTGCATTTATTCCTTCATATGCATTTCCTATCACCAGCATTTTTTTTGTACTTACATTTATCAGCCTTTTGAGGGTTGCATAGGTATAGGCTATGATTGTTGTTTGTTGAGTGTTAATTGAACCTTCTGGGTTTATGAGGACCTAGTTAAGTATTGTTTGTATGGACGATCTGGTTACTTTATTGTTGTTATCTTTGTTAGTTCATGGCAAGTTGATTATAGATTGGTACCCGAGGTTGTTGTTATGAATCTGAGCATTTACTTTGTTATAGTAAATTGCATTATGGTCAGTGTATTCATGGATAGACATTTTGACTATAGGTCCTGATCATGCTAGTATTATCTTTCTTACTTGGTTAGAATTCTCTAGAGAAGTTAGGTTGTTACCTTTGACTTAGTCAAATATACTTATATATATGTGTGTGTGTGTGTTCTTACTGTATATCCCTCTCTTTCCTTGTTCATTCATATTGTATATGTATTTTTTGGCCTTGTATATTACTATATATCATTCTTTCATTCTTCATTGGTATATTGGTTGGTGATATATGGTATTGCACTTTAGACCATAGTTACTATTATGATATGATAGTTTATCCTTATTGCCTCACTAGCTTTATTATGTTTATCTTCTTGAATAGTTTCTTGTAGCTTATATTCCTGCTTTATATATTTTTTATGTTTGCATTATCTTTAGAGCTCAATCGGTCGATGCCTACTAAGTACCACGTCTTTGGTACTCATACTACACATCTACAGCATATGAGTTCTCATTGTTGTTGTGTGCATTGTGTAGAGCAGCTATGGATCGGATATTTAGGGTGACCTCCTAGCATTTAGAGTATTACTACTCTCCCTCTTATGGATTGGGCTAATCTAATATTGTATTTATAGACAACCTATATTTATATTCACTCTGTATTTCACTTTATGCTCCTGTTGTATTAGAGGATCTTGTATTAACTTCACCAGGTCTTGGGGTTGCTTTATATATATTAGCCCTTTTATTATATTTATTCCACTATTTCCCTTCATTTCTTTTGAGATTCTATTATCATAGGTCCTGACGATGGGACGACTTACCTACTGGTAGGTTATAGCAGGTGCCATCATTATATGAGAAATTGGAACAACACAACTTCTCAACTATGTCTTCCCACTTGAATAACACATTTTATCATTTACAAATTACAATTCTCACATGTTCACATAGAGATACTAAAGTTGAGTCTTACTACATGTGCTTACCATGTTAGATCCCAATTCAAAGATAAAAAGTGATACATCTAAGGAGATCATGCTAGTATGAATTATAGGATATTTTATTCTATTTCTCTTAGGAACATTCATTTTGATCGGTGATATGCTCTTAGGCTTGTTCTAAAACTTAACAAAGTCTCTTTTGTATCAAGAGTTATCCCAAGAATAATAATTCTTCTTATCATGTAAATCAACTAATCTCGAGCTTTGATCAAGAGGTCACTAGTCACATAATGCAAACATCAACGTGTTTATCAATAATGACATTCAAGCAAATTCTAGATTCACTTTTAAACATTTTGGTAACTAAACCTATCTAAGAATATTCTTGAGCATTCCTACAATCAGCAACTTCCAAAATTTCTACCAAGAGTCACATCATAAATCCACTATCTAACTATTACACAAGAAATTGTCATCTCGCCCCTTCTTCATTATTAGAACCTTAGATGGAATAAGCACATCACAATTGTAACAAAAAATCTACTTTCTCCCATCTAAACCACTATCATCTCACTTCTCCATGCTTATAACCTTAGATGGAATAAGCACGTCACAATTGTCACAAAAAAATCTACTTTCTCTCATCTTAATCATTACTTATTTGCTTTCATCACCACTTAACACATCATTGATGGGAATATAGAGGAAAAAAAGGATGAGTAGAAACTATTTGGAATACAAATAAAAGCCTATCTTTTCCTTGTATTAATAGGTCATGAACTGAGCATCATTATGTAAAGGACGAGTATTAAGAATAAGAGGAATATTATCTGCTCTTGACTATTACTTATCATAAGATGGATATTCAAAATGAGGCCTATGATGTAAGGTATAATAGGAGCGAATACTTATTATTTAAAACATATAAAGAATGGATAGAGATTCATTCTAAGCATAGATATGACATAATCATCCATTACCATCGTAGGTGGACATACATAGGGCTTAGAGCAAAGAAATCATAAGCATGAACTATTCGAGACATCTAATATGAGCATATGCACAATGTAGCATGATTTAACTATCTATTAAGGGCATATCATGAGTTCATAAGATTGAGCATATTAGAAAGTATAAGTTCATATACCAGGAGTTGTATAATAGAAGACTTGGATTTCTAGAATCATAGAATAGAATTAGGATCATTATTTGAAGTTCTTGCTTCTTACTCTAGAAACTGAGCATGGAGTTAAATTTGCATGGATTGCATGAACCGGGGTCTTAGGCATAACACTAATAAGCAAGAACTGAGTAGAGTGTCATCTTATCTGAAGTATAAGGAATATGTTGATATAAAAATGGTCATTGTTTCATCATGGTTCTTTTTGAAACTCTGTATTGTATGAATCTCAAGACCTAATTAAGAATTTATTCTATCATCTCCACCTGAGCTTAAAAGTTGATGATGTAAGTCTATGGACTTCTTCTCTAAACTTAGTTATAACTAAATTACTCTGCATAACTGTTGTGCCACTATACATCTAAATGTTACACTCTCTCTTATGGACTATACTAGATGACCCGAGCTCATGCGATGCACGAGCGAGATTTTAATGGTAAAGAAAGCAGTAAAAGTAAGTGAAGTAGTAAGTCATAGCATAGCATAGTTAAATGATACAATGTTATGCTTCATATTATGTGGAACAAAGATTACGTTGTGCAGATTCTAAAAGTATTACATTGACATAACATTTGTTGATACAAAAAGTGCCAAATGTGAATTCATATAGTTGTTGGTACCAAAGTCGCATCTGTGCATTAACTAGGAAAATAAAAGAAAAGTATTAATAATGATAAATTAAGCAATACTTGAGATAGGAGGCAGACAGTCATTTGCAAAGCAACCAAATAGAGGGTCTATGAAAATTCATTCCACTTACAGAAGAGAGTAGCTGAAGTAAGTGATCTCTTTATACATACCAGAGAAAGAGAGAGAGTTGTTGCAACACTAAGTCTCCCATGGAACCAGCCTACATCGCATATTCAATATTTGTAATTATAAGAAACTGGATAAGATTCAATGGCATAAAAAATAGATATAATGCAAAAGTAACCAAGAAGAATCAACAAAATAGATGGTAGTATTTTTATAGTACAAAGATCATTAAATATTTGTTAATTCTTAGTCAAGCTAGTAACCTTCTCAAGTGGATATTCAATTAAATATTTAACTTGTTTGACCTCGAGACACTATAACACACTCTTAAGACTATGCAGATACACATGTGCTGGTCTATAAAATAATATTTTAACAAATATGTTTGATCAACTTCAGAGTGACTCCACTTCAAACAATATTTTTGAATGAGAAGGTATGAAAAAAATATTGGGAAGCCACAATTCCATAGCAGCTAGATTTGAGCCAACTGATTTAGTGGTCTCCCTCTCTTCTATAGTTTGAACCAAAACTCTAGTAGCCTGTGAAGTAACACAACAGTAGGGAAAATGAATAAAATCCCTTGATCATGATTCCAGATTAGTGAGGCATTCTGACATGACCCGAACTGGGTCCTAGTCATTTCAGGTATCTCAAGTCTAACCAGGACTGGAGACCACCCCAATACCCTATCGTTAACCATCCTACACCCCCATGTCGAATGAATTTCGAATATATAACAAGATAATACAATATATTAAATACAATAAAATAAGTTTATAACCATAGCCAAACAACCATAACCACATGTCCAACCAATACCAATACCAATCCCAATGTCAATACCAATACCAATGCTAACACTAATTTCAACACTGCTCATGCCCATAGTAGTCCGATAAAGCCTCTAACTAGAATCAAAGAACATTCGGTCAGGACATGCCCCCGACCATATCCAAAACCATAACCAAAGGAATAACAATAATGAAAAGAAGTCCATAGCATGAATGGAGCCTTCCAGAGGATGAAAGCTCACCACTTCAATCTAGCTCAAAATTTGTCCCCAAATCCAAGTCATTGAGCAGGAGGAATGGTAATATAGCCAGTTCCTACATCGCGAGGGTATATGGTGCTCGAAAATGGTTAGCGGGATAAACACTAGCATGTAACTTAGGGATAAATATAAGATAATGCAATCATTCAAAACCAAATCAAACAACCATATGCAATCATATATTTACATATATACCGTGCCGGGATAGGGAACAAGGTTTAGCATGCATTGAAAATCTTAACCTGGGTTATGTAGCTTGGCCGTCCTAAAACCACCCATGGGCTATATAGGTTCATCTCCCCCTGCTGAAAGGTCCCCAATGCGTGTTAGCCGCATATCAGAGAAAAAAACTTGAGATGAATAGTACATCCTAAAAATATAAAGTGTGTCATCATGCACACGGTCACCGAGACCATCCTCACATCGGCAAACGTGAGTTTCCAATGTCGGTCGCCCCAAGACCTCTACCTTCCATGGCTTTTCTACTCAACCCCCTTTAATCCCATATTAAATCATTTACATATTTCTAATCATTTACCAAGGAGTCTTTTAATTAGGCATTAACCATTGGTATCGTCATACCAAAATTAGAGTTTGCAAGTTTATTACCTTATGCCATATCTACCACTCAACCAAATTAGGCTGCACCATTTCTAATTATATATTTATTTTGTATATAACTGTACATAAGTATTTTCTATACAAATGCATAAACTAATCTAGTTACTATATTTTTTAGTGAACAATGTACCTGGACCATTGAAGTAAGTGGTAAGTTAGCAATCTGGTTAGGCTTCTAGTTTCAACAGTTGTAATTAGTGATGATAGTAAGATTTTGAGTACTAAAGTTGTAGTAAGAAGATCGTTCCTTAGTAATAGGAAATAAATTTTTTCTTTACTAATGGTATAAAGAGATTTCCTACATAAATTTTTGGTCTATGGCTGTAGTTTAGCAGTAGATTGATGCCTTGAAAGGAGAACACATAAGAAGGGACATTGATAAGTAAATTAAATGCCAAAAACATAAAATTAGTATAATGGCACATTGAATAAAGAACCACTTGATAGGAACTTCAGATTGTGCATTTTGTAAAGAGGAAAATAATAAAAAATTATACCCGAAGATAGAAACATAATGCTTGACATTCTCCTGCAAAGAAAATCTGATAGTGCAGACCAAGTAAGTAGTAGAATCACAGATTTTAGCAATAAAGGACACTCATCTTGGTGTAATATCCATTACTGGGCATTTTGTTGTTTTTGTTGTTGTTGTTGTTGGTTTTGGAGTAGGCTCAGATTTGGCCTTTCTTAGACAAAGTCAAAGCGCTTCTCAGAAAAACTGGAATGGTTGTAAGAATCAATTAGGCTTATGAGATAGAAAAGAAATACTAACAATTAAACTTTCTTCTCTACTTCTCACAGCCTCATTGACCAACCAAGTGAAGATACTATTTTTTTCTAGTGTAATGGATATATATCTGATTCATCTTCCAAAAAAGATAGGGTTTGGATTCTTCATCACCTTATTGAAGAAAATTTACAATCTAAGAGAGTAACAGGAAAAAGAAAAAGAGATATGATGGTTTAATCTAATGCATAATTAGAAATTATTGGCCAAGTTAACTTATGTGAAAGAAATATGGATTAAATGTTCCCTCTCTGTAAAAATAAAAGGCAATCCAATACAACTATGTGTAGAATTCTAAAAGGTAGTCATCCAAATATGCAAGAAAGGATAAAAATAGGATTAATTCTCAAGATATAATCAATTAAGTAACCAAACTTTATCATTATTCAAGATTAAAGCAAACATAAAACACGAAAAAAGAAAATTAAAGGTGCAAGCAAGATGAAGGACAAACAATAGGATAAAAAATACAACAGAATTTCTTTGTAGAAATACAAGGCAAAGAAAGATTTGTGAAGTAGAAAAGACAATCCATAAATGCATTTCTATACATCATGGATAAACACGTTTGTAATAACACCGATATACACCAATAGCATGTGAAGAAGAGAGTTATATACTCCACTTATCTCAGACCTATTTGATCAACCAAGCGAAAATACAGGTATTTTAGAGCTTAATGGATACATGGTTAATTCATCTCTGTAGAAGATAGTTTTTCAATTCTTCATTGCCTCATTGAATATAATTTAGAAACAGAAGAAAAACATGATTAATATAGCTACAACATTACAACGTTATAGCTAGTAATACCTATGAGAATGATAAATCAAGTAACAGTAGTATAAATATTTCACCTTTTCTAATACAAAAATTATCAACTTGAAAGAAGCAGTGGTAAAGAATAAAGAAAAGTTATAATTTTGCTTACCTTGTTTCATTGGTACAACTTTTGTCAGAATGTAGGAGTTCAAAAAGTGATTGCAAAAGATACTTAATTAACCTTCAGAAATTTTCATATACAAAACAATGAATCAAGGTACATTAAAATTATATGTAGATAAACCTAAACTTATTATTATTGAAATGTATTTTCAATAGTCCAGTGGTACTTTACTAAGGCGAGGACTCTATAGAAGCAAATCCTAGACGAACATAGTACTACAGGATTGCTCAAATTAGTAATTTTTTTAAGAGATATCAAAGTATATATCAAGTACAAGATTGAGCAAGATAATCAGAAAATATAAAATAAAAGTCGACCAAAAAAGGAAGTAGAGGTAAGAACAGAAACTTAACACACACAGAGCAACAAGAATGAAAAGACAAGGAATAGTCTATAATAAACTAAATATGTAGATGAACCTAAACTTATTATTATTGATATGTATTTTCAATAGTACAGTGGTGCTTTACTAAGGCGGGGACTCTAAAGCTGCAAATCCTAAATGAATGTAGTACTAAAGGATTGCTCAAAAAGCAGAATAATCAAAAAAAATTAAAATTAAAGTATACCAAAAAAGAAAGTTGAGGGAAGAAAAAAAACACAACACACAAAGAGAAAGAAGAATGAAGAGATGGGGAATAGTTTACAAGGTTACACAAAAGAAAGCAAAGTTGATAAAATGAATCCCTAGAAAACAAAGTGGACAAATTGCATATATGGATCTGCTTACTTCATACATGTATATTATGATCCAAAAATATCAAAGATAAAAGTGAGTCAACTATGCATTTCTTGTTTAAAATAATATGACATGAACTTGGGATAAGAGTTGGAGCTATCCAGAAATAACAGAATTTGCTTTATCAGTACTACATAGTTGACAAAAAATGAGAACTTAGCAAATAGATAGAGGAAAGTAAAGATGATGAATGTAGGGAAAACATAAAAGTTGGGTAAAATTTATGCTAAAAGCGTGAATGCAGGTTTGAGCAAAAAATGCAGGAGTAAAAGCAACATTGGCTCAAGAAAAATAATAGTTAATAATTGTAGAAAAAGGAATGGTAAAGAATAGTGAGAAGGTGTAATTTCGATTACCTTGTTTCATCAGTGTGACTATTACTAGAACATGACGTGCATAGAGTAAAATTTAGCAGAAAGCAGCAAAAAGGGGTCACCAAAAATTTCATAGATGAAGGAATAAGGTATTAATTCATGTTATGGACTAATTTATAGAGAATTATTTAATTATAAATTATTGATGGAAGAACTTCCTTAAAAGAGACTTGCATAATCATGGATTGGGGAATGAAAAATTATTGATAATTATTACCTTTGTTCCATAAATTCCAAAACTGATTGCAAAAAGAAAGTTGATGAACCTACAAATATATTTATCAAGAATGAAAGAGGGTGAAATATAGATAGATGGAAAATATTATAGTAATTATATTGAAGGTATTATTAGTATTGAGAGAAAGAATAAGAAAGGAGTTTATTGGAGATATTTAATTCATCTTCATTGGAGTTGGTGGATCCATTTTTTGTTTCATCTTGAGCATGTCACGTTGTTTATTTTGTTTTTCAGTTTGTTCAGCAGAATTGAATTTATTTTTTGCCTCTTGTTTTCTTTTTTGGTGTGAGTTGTGGACGGTGCAGGAAAATGAGATCTGATGTCTCCTTTTTAATATAGGATAAAATAAAGATTTTTCTAGAGATTTTGCGATTGGTGGGGGAAGGTGTTTCTTTCACTTGAATCGTGAACAAATTTTGATTCAATTTGATTTGATCATTCTGTGTTAACTGAGACTCATTCTATGGAGAAATACATTTAGTTTTTCTATTTGTTGAATAATTAAGTTGATATGTTTATTGAATGGTTAAATTTTTTACCTCAGTTGAACCAAGCTCATAGATTTGTTCTGGTGTAAGAGATAATATTTTTTTTCCTTCTTTGCCACTAACTTTCCCAATTATTGAGCTTGTTTTATCTTCAAGATTCACATCAAATCGACACTTGTAGTAATACGTGTTAATACTTTGGTTGATAAAAAGAGATATCTTACTAATATTGTGGCTAAATGTGTGTATAATATTAGTATAGAAGTACCTGGAAACCAACATATTTCATTGATGACAATTCAAATATTGAAATTTTCTCTTTGCTGAATTTTTAACTTCTTGTGGATAGTTTGGATGGGTTAAACATAACAACATTTGGGCCTGTTTGGCAGGGTTATTTTTGCTTCGATGGTGAAGGCGAGGCCCTATCGGAAAAGGTGATAGTAAGCATCATAAGGCTAAATTTTGCTGCAAATTATAAATCAAGTGAATAGAAATTATACTAACATCTTGTTGTGACTGAATGATGGTGATTAACACTATTTCTTTGTCTACTGGAGCAGAGACCAAATATCCAAATTGGGAAGTGCTTCTTGCAGCAAAGGAGTTGAGTATTTCACTATTTTCCGTAACCCTATTTGAGTTGGTATTGAAGATAGTTTAGCATAATAATAATAAGGTAGAAGTCAGTATAAAGTAGAGTATAGTAAGTTGATACCATGATTGTAGTTGTAGGCATTCTGGATAAGGTGGATCAATCAGTATCGTTGTGTTAAATTTGATTGTCAACAATATCCCTACATTAATTATAATAATAATGAAGTTAGTGAAGAAAATAGAATTTGATATAAATAAATTAATTACAGTAATGGTTGATTCAAGAAAAATAAAATTTTATGTAGCTGCCACGTACAAGATGGGTGGTTGATGTTGTTTGCAAAATTGTACTATTTATCTTACCATTGAATTTGGATACCCAATACGTCTGATACATATGATCGGATGTTGTTGAAACCGCGTAAGGAGTTTCTTGCCTTCAGCTTTGATAAGTGCTTTCTTCCCATAGTGTGAATGTGTAAGCTTGTTAGCTTTGTATAACAAAATAAGTAATATGTTGTATATTTTATATTGTGAAGAAATAAGAATTGTGGAAAATTTGGCTAATATACTTACTTGGTGTCAATAACAATTAGTTCTTGTAGTCTTTTTTGAACTTCTGTAACATATCTTGGTGGAAAGCAGTTAACAACTATTGCTAGTGCATCTGTTGAGGGGAAAATACATGTTAGCTCGTGCTGAAGCAGATATTTAGTGGCACAAAGAGTGAAATAATCATACTGTATTTGCATTCTTAAGTTGTTCTTTGGCATCTCGGGAGGCTTGATTATTGATATCTTGAAATGATGTAGCATTGACCATTCTAGGTAGTGGCAACTCATTTTTATCTGAGTCATCTCTGTCAGTTGGATCCTCTATGGTATTTTTATCAATAATTCATTCAAATATATGTAAAGGTTTTCATATCTTAAAGTTGGTTATCGTGCGCGTGTATCCATTATCAAATATGTGTGAAACAGTTGGAACATATCTTGATAAGGGGAAGCATCATATCACCTAGACAATTATTTTTACTTGATTGTCCTGTAGGTAATTTTATGGGTAAGAATATGAGAGGCGGAAGTAAGGAATGTAAGTAGTAGATTTGATTTTCATAATAGGAAATTACTTGTTCATCTTGAAACATCATGTTCATAGATTTTATATTTTATTCTCTATCCTTTCCTCCTAGCCTACATATATCTACAACTTGCACTTTTCATATCTAGTCTGATATTTCAAGAGTGACTGCATGTATATTTAGTCTTTCTGTCATCTTTTGTATAGCCTGCGAAATAATTAAAGATGATTAATACAATAAAAGATCATAATAGTAGGACCGTGGTATATGAGAAACATAAATACAAGTTTTGATTAGTATTTATACAACAAGCAATGTTGGTTTAACAACTTGAATAACTCAACGTTTTTAAAAGAGGAAAAGAAACAATTATATTAACAGGCTTCTTCATTGTACAAATACTAATAATTGGAAGCAAAGAGCAGGCTTGGACAGCTCAAAAGGCATGTCGTTAAGGGGTAGAGGGGGAAAGAGTATTAGTAAAGGCACGGGGTATGCAATCATTTGGCTGGAGTGAGACAGTGAAACAGAACTTGTTCAACATAACAAAGATCAAAAGTGAAGGGTATAATTGGTGATGATATCAAGTTTTGAGTACTGTTGTTGCAACTAGTACATAAAGAAATTGACACAGTGAAAGGGATAGTGAATTGATATCATCAACTTAACAAACTCCAATTTGGCAAAATAAAGCATTTAAAACTTTTGCAACCAATGCAATGACCAACAGGACCAAATCAATCAACAGGGAGGTATGAGTTCTCATTGTAATAGCAAACTTCCCACAAAATGTAATGTTGATTCTGGAATCCAAAATCAACAACCCCAACCCCATGATAATGATCATACAGCTGGTGATGCCAAGCCATAAAATTCTATGGAAAATGGAAATAATCACACAAGAAAAAGTTGAAAAATGCAGCAGCAAAAGATGTGCAAATAGATGCTGAGAAGAGGGCTAATTCAATGGTTGTGGATGTAGAAAATGTCCCAAAAGGGACCCAAATTGCTAGTGATGATAATATTCTAAAAAGAGGCTCAGATATTGACTCAATGTTCCATGAAACCATCTAGATAATTTTACTATTTTTTTTGGGACTGCAATTGAAGTTAATGGGTTTAAGAATGATGGTCAGGAGAAGACTACTAATGGAATGACCTAATCCCGGGCCTGGCTATGGTGGGTATCTCAAGCCCATAGTGGGCCGGAGACCACCCCTAGAGTCTGTCCAATCTAAACATGATATAGTATAATAGCAAAAAAAATTCAATTAAACATATGGAAGATAAATAACCAATACAAAGGTTCTAAGATCTCAAACAAACATCCCAATCCATAGTTGTCCACAAACACCTCTAAAACAACCCGAATATCAACTAGGTTGGGACATGCCCACAATCGTGGCAAAAAAGGAATCCAAAATATGAAAAAAAAACGATAGGATTTCTATACTCATAAAGAAAACAATGAAATGTTTGTCCTTTCGGAAGATGGAGGCTCACCTCTTCAATGTAGACCAACCGACGAACCAAAATCCATATAATGCTACATATGGGCAAAAGAGGAATCTGCAGACCCTACATTAACAATGTAGCATATTAGGACGATTAGCAGGGTGAGCACTGGCATGTAATAGGGATAAAATAATGCCATTTCAAAATCAAGTTCGACTTATTTTACATGTTCACATACATGCGTACATACATATAAAAGATGTTGAGATAGGAAACAGGGTTTAGCATAAGATTTAAAATCATTAACCTGGACTATGTATCTCTGTCTTCCATAAAAACACCCACGAGCTATATAGGTCTGGCTTTCCTCACCAAAAGGGTCCCAGTGCGTGTTAGTCATACGAACTGGAGGTATCAAGGACAGCCAAGGAATCCATGACCCTACGCTACTCATGGATAGAAATATATATAAAAAAGTGTGACACATGCACACGATCATTAAGACCAACCCTATATCGGCAAACATGGTTTCCAGTATTGGTGCCTTGGGGACCTCTACCTTCACGACAAGTTACACAACCCCCTTTATTCCTAATTAAAGCCTTTACACAAAAACCCATCCATTTAACCAAGGAATCATCCATTAAGGCATTATCAATGGTATCGTCATACCAATTACGCTTGCAAGCTAATATCATTATGCCATTTTAATTATCCATCAACATAGGGAAATCGACCCCCAAGGTCCAATTTAAAATCAAAACATGTTCCATTAACCCTTTTATGCTATGCAAGGTTTCAAAAATTAGTTTCAATATGCATATATCCATGCTTTAAAGCCAATTTCATAAGGTGGTTTGAGGTTATTACCAATTCCAATACCAAATTCATTTATGTGGGGGAATCCATGAACCCCATCCCAATTCCCATGATCATCCACAAATTCAATTCATAAACCATGATATAAAGCATGAATAAATATTTCCAAAACCATGGGAAAACCAACCAAGTAGTAGTCATTCAAAACCCTCAACCATCATTCAAAACCCAACAAGTAAATCCATATAAACCATAATTAAGCATATGTTTTTCATAAGGCAAGTTTTAGGGAAGATATAAATGCCTGGGATACCAAGAATTTAAAGGAGAAATCACAAATTGAGCCCTAGATGACCAATCCCTAGAAATCCTAAGCTTGCTTTTGATTAGGGAATTTGAGAGAGAAGAGAAGTGTATATTGGCTAAATGATAAAAATAGGGACCCTTAGGTGTTTTATGTTTGTGGGTAATATTTAGAGTGGGAGGGAAATGTCCAAAGTGCCCCAAATTAAAATATAGGAAAACTTTTGCCAGTGGCTATGAGTCATCTCATGACTCGTGAGGACTGATCACGAGTTGTCACCATGACTCATGGTAAGGGGAAAAGGTTTTGGCCAATATACTGGTTTGGTCATGAGTCCCTCATCACGACTCCTAACCTCACCATATGACTCGTGAGGTCCAAATCGTGACCTCAACAAAAATCATGGACAAACTTACTGGTTAGGCTACGATTAGTACCCTATGACTTGTGAGGAGTATTCACGACTCGTCAACTAAGTCGTAGGCTAAGCAGTGAGCACAACAAAAAGAGAATTTTTTAGAGTTTAGAACCTGGGGTGTTACATTACCCCTCCCCCTCCAAAGATTATTTATCCCCAAATGAGGAATCAACGTACTCATTAGCACGATACAAGTAAGAATGTAACCACAAAACCTAAAGACAAATTCAAAAGGCCACAAGAAAAAAATGGGAATCATACCTCAAGGATTGTCATGCAATGCAGGGAAACAAGAATGGATATTATGACTTTGTGTCTTCTTCGGCTTCCCAAGTAGCTTCCTGTACCTTTTGATTCCTCCAAAGGACTTTTACCAAAGCCATATACTTAGTCCTCAATCTCCAGACTTCCCTATCTAAAACCATAACCAGGATTTCCTTATAGGACAAGGAATCCAAAATACCAACACTTTACAAAGGAACAATCAATGAGGGATCACCCATGCACTTCTTCAACATCGACATATGGAATCTCGGGTGAATAGAACTCAAACTCACAGACAACTCCAATTCATAAGAAACATTCCCTACTCTCTTAAAAATGAAACACAGACCAACATAACGGGAACTAAGTTTCCCCTTCCTCCTAAACCTCATCACTCTCTTCATAGGAGAAACTTTCAAGAATACCCAATCACCTACATCAAACTCAAACTCCCTTTGCCTCATATCTTCATAGGACTTTTGGCGACATTGGGCCATCTTACGTCTCTCACTAATCACCTTTACCTTTTCCATGGCTTGGTGAACCAAATCAAGACCAAATAACCTAGTATCGTCAACCTCAAACTACTTAATGGGAGACCTACACCTCCAACCATAAAAAGACTCAAAAAGAGTCATCATAATACTAGAGTGACAACTGTTATTATATGCAAACTCAATGAAAAGCAAATGATCAACCCATCTGCCTCCAAAATCAGTAACACAAGCCCTTAGCATATTCTTCAAAGTCTAAATAGTCTGCTCTGCTTGTCCATCCATTTGAGGATAGAAAGCGATGCTAAGGTTCACCTTAGTCCCCAAACCATTCTATAACGAGCGTCAAAAGTGAGAGGAAAATTATGTACCCTGTTCCAAAAGAATGGACATCGGTGCTTCATGAAATTTAAATATCTCCTTAATGAATAACTTAGCATAGTCCTCTCTAGTGTAGGTAGTCCTCACAGGAAAAAAATAAGCAAACTTAGTCATCCTATCCATAATGACGCAAATCAAACCATACTGATTGTGAGACCATGGAAAACCCATAACAAAATCCATATTGATCATCTCCTACTTCCACATAGGAATACCTATCTATTGAGAGCCTCAAGTTCTCAACCTTTACTTGCTGATAGACCATACACTAAACCACGAAGTTAGCCACATCCCTCTTCATATTATTCCACTAATAAATCTCCTTTAAATTGTGATACATCTTTGTCAAACCTGGATGAAGTGTGTACCTCGACTCATGAGCCTCAGTCAAAATCCTCTCTCACAGCCTATCAACATCAGGAACACACAACCTACCTTGGTAACTCAGGATACCACACCACCAATCTCAAAGGCCATAACTTTTTACTGACCCACATCACTCTTAATCTGCATAAAAATAGGATCTAAAGCTTACTTCTCCTTTACCTAAGCACCAAGAGATGATTTAACCACTTCTTGCACAATTTTCCTCCTTACTCAGAGTCCAATAGATGAACTCCCAAATTAGCCAGTCAGTGAATGTCCCTCACCAGTCCTCTTTTCTCTTCATCCACATGATATAAGTTCCCCATAGACAACCTGCTAAGAGCATCAGCAACCACTATAGCTTTACCTAGATGGTAGTGAAGACTCATATCATAGTCTTTTAGTAACTCAAGCCACCACCTCTATTGAAGATTCAACTCCTTCTGAGTAAACACATACTACAATCTCTTATGATCTGAATAAACATCTACATGCACTCTATACATATAATGACGCCAAATCTTTAAAGAAAAAATTATATCCACCAACTCCAAATCATGAGTAAAGTGATTCTTCTCATGAACCTTAAGTTTCCTTAAAGCATAATCCATAACCTTCCCACGTTGCATCAAAACACAACCAAGTCCCGCACGGGATACATCACAATAACAACAAACCAATAGTACCCATCAGGCAGGGTTAGAACTGGCGTGGAAGCCAACTTATCCTTTAAATTCTAAAAGTTGCCCTCACACACATCAGACCACAAGAATTTTACCTTTTTTGTGTCAACTTCATCAATGGAGAAATAATTGATGAAAAGATCTCTAAAAACCTCCTATGATACCCAGCCAAGCCCAAGAAGCTCTAAATGTTGGTTGGAGTTGTGGGTCTAGGCCACCTTTTTACCATCTCAACTTTCTGTGGATCTACTTTGATCCCCTCACTAGAAACAACATGCCCAAGGAAAGTCACAATATCCAGCCAAAACTCATACTTAGAGAATTTAGCATACAACTTATGATCCTTAAGAGTCTGCAACATAATTTGAAGGTGATTGGCATGATCCTCCTTACTCTTGGAATACACCAAAATATCATTAATAAATATAATAACAAATAAGTCTAAGAGTTGTCTGAACACTCAATTCATAAGATCTATGAAAGCATCCAAAGCATTATTCAATCCAAATGACATCACTAAAAACTGATAGTGACCATATCGGGTTCGTAAAGCAGTCTTAGGAATATCAATCTCCCTAATCTTTAATTGATGATAACCCAAATGAAGATCAATCTTAGAAAAATATCTAGCACCCTAGAGCTGGTCAAAGAGATCATAAACCCTAGGTAGAGGGTATTTATTCTTCACGGTAACCTTATTCAACTATCGTTAATCTATACACATCCAAAGAGACCCATCTTTCTTACACATAAAAAGCATGGGAGCACCCCACGGAGAGATACTAGGACAAATAAAACCCTTATTAAAAAAATCTTTAAATTGCATCTTTATCTCCTTTAACTTAGCCAAAGCCATTTTATATGGAGAAATAGAGATATGACGGGTATCCATTAAAAGATCAATCCAAAAGTCTATTTCCCTATCAGTAGAAATACTAGGAAGATCCTCGAGAAACACTTCAGGGAACTCATTAACCACATGTATAAATAAATGATAAAGACTCCCCTTGGAGATCAACTTACGAGCTCTAAGATAGGAAATAAATCTCTCTTTAGGTATTAAGGAATTTCCCTCTTATTCAGCTATCATTAATTAGGGAATTGGAAGTTGAGTTTACGAGTCCTTCAATCCAAGGAAGCATAGCACGAATAGAGCCAATCCATCCCTAAGATAACATCAAAATCCACCATGTCCAACTCTATCAAATCCACCAAGGTCTCCCTATAAAATATGGACACCATACAATCCCTATATACCTTTCTAACCATAATAAAATCACCCACCAGGGTAGACACAAAGAAAGAAGCAGGAATAGTCTTGGGACCAAAACCTAAATGCACAGCTATATAAGGGGTCACATAAGAAAGGGTAGACCCTAGATTAAGAACACAATAGACAACACGAGAGAAGAGTTGTAATGTACCAGTAACCATGTAAGGAGATGCCTCAAATTCCTGGCGAGTAGCTAGATAATAAAGATGATTCTGGCCAGTGATGGTACCCGAAGTAGAACCCTTTGGTGCAAGAACTGAAGAAGTAGCAATCAGGACCTTATTAGCTCCGGTGTTAACCTTAGCTATTGAAAAATATCATTGCATATGACCGGGCTGCCCATAAATATAGCGCTAATTCCTCATCTCATCACACTGACCAGGGTGAAGTTATCCACGAAATCAACAGGGAGGATATGATGGGGCTGACTGAGCTACACTAACTTGATTTGGGCACCCTATGCCTTAAAACTACTATCAGCCTAAAAGCGATGATCACCAAACGGCTTAGGATAAGGAGCAATAGACAACGAATATAAACCAGAATTTCCCCAAGTCTTCTTCGTGCCCCACTGTCTACCATCCCTTCCACTAGTTTGTTGACCTCTACTCTGCTCTGAATACCTGAACTTATAATTCTGCCTCTCTTCTATCTCTGCCTATTTCTTTTTTTCCTCCTCTACCTGTTGCATATAAACCATAAACTTTAGAGATATCCATATCATTATTCAATATTATGGCCTTACATTCCAATACCAAGTCATGAGACAAACCAGAAGCAAACTTTCTCATTTTGTCTCTCATGCTAGACACTAACTCCAAAGCATAGCAAGACAACTGATGAAATTTCAAAGCATATTCATTCACACTCATCCTACGCTTCTTCAAATTTACAAACGTCTCTGCCTTAGCTTCTCTAAACTCCTAAGCAAAGAAATAATCAAGGAAGGCACTAGAGAACTCCTTCCATAAAGCCTACCCAGCATCATCACCCCTCGACTTCCCCACTCCTCATAACACTGATATGACATATCCTTTAACTGATATGCAGTAAACTCCACACCCTAAGAATCAAAAACATGTATCACCCTAAAGATTTTCTCCATCTCATAAATGAATCCTTGAGGATCCTCATCAACCTTAGAGATGGTGAATGTTGGGGAATTCAACCTCATTAAATGACCAACTCGATAACCTCTAAATAAGGAGCAACAGAACTACCCTGACCTAACTAAAAAGTCACCAACTGAGTCAATAGATGAATAGAGTGGTGAAACTATGCATTGGAGATATCTTTTTGAGGTGACTGAGCATGAGTGTCACTGACCAAAGGAAGGATAGTTGGGATAGATGGAACTCTATGTGGGGCAGTATAATAAGAAGTAGGGATCTTAGACCAGGTTTGCACCCTATAAGAAGGTCGAGTTCCATCGACATTGTCCTCATGTAAGACAAAGGGTCCGGCAGAATTTCTACGAGCATTAAATCTTCGTGGAGGCATGATTTGAAATGCGAGTAAGGCAGAGATTAGAGGAATTTTCAAGACACCAAAAATAGAACACAAGAAAGGGAAACATTCCTAAATACCTTGTAGCCTCTCCTTTATAAATGTGGAGTGCTACAAATCCATAAAAGAGACTCTTCTTGATATAGATTTGTGGACACCTTAATGACCCTAAACCTAGTGCTCCGATACCACGCTTGTCACGACTCTACCCTGTTCCTAGATGTGATGGGTATCTCAAGCCCACCATGGGCCGAAGACCACACCCATATTCTATCAAATCTAAACATGATATAGTATAATAGAGGAAATAATTCAAGAAAACATATGGAAGATAATAACCAAGATAAAAGTTCTAAGATCTCAAACAAATATCCCAATCCAAAGTTGTCCACAAAAGCCTTTAAAAGAACCCGAATATCAACTAGGTCGGTACATACCCCCAATTGTGGAAAAAAAGGAATCCAAATAAAAAAACTGATAGGATTTTAATTTTCATAAGGAAAATAATAAAATATTCGGCCTTTCGAAAGATGGAGTCTCACCACTTCAATGCAGACAAACCAGAACCATCTAATACTGCACATGGGTAAAAGAGGCATCCTCGAACCCTACATTATGAAACAATGTAGCATCCTAGGACGGTTAATGGGGTGAGCGCTAGCATGTAATTCAGGATAGGGATAAAATAATGCCATTTCAAAATCAAGTTTGACTCATTGTACATGTTCACATATATTCATACATAAATATATAAGATGTTAAGATAGGGAATAAAGTTTATCATGAGATTTAAAATCACTAGCCTGGACTATGTAGCTTCGTCCATGATAAAAATACCCATGGGCTATATGGTTTTGGCTCTCCCCACTGGAAGGGCCCCAGTGTATGTTATCCAAACGAACCAGAGGTATCAAGGAAGGCTAGGGAATCCACGACCCTACACCACTCATGGATAAAAATATATATATAAAAAGTGTCACACATGAACACGGTCATTAAGAACACCCTCACGCCAGCAAACATGGTTTCTATTATTGGTCCCCCGAGGACCTCCACCTTCATAGTAAGCTACACAACCCCCTTTAATCCCAATTAGAACCTTCACACATAGACCCATCCATTTAACCAAGGAATCATCCCTTAAGGCATTATCAATAGTATCGTCATACTAATTACGCTTACAAGCTAATATCATTATGCCATTTCAATTACCCATCAACTTGGAGGAATCCACAACCCCCAAGGTCTAATTTAAAATCAAACATGTTCCATTTATACTTTTATGCATTGAAATGTTTCAAAAATTAGTTTTAATATGTATATATCCATGCTTCAAAGCCAATTTCATAAGGTGGGTTGAGGTTATTACCAATTCCAATACCAAAATTAATTAATTTAGGGGAATCCATGACCACCATCCTAATTCCCATGCCCATAAAAAAATTTAGTCCATAATCCATGTGATAAAGCATGAATAACAATTTCCAAAACCATGGAAAAACCAATCACGTAGTAGTCATTCAAAACCTTCAACCCATCATTCAAAACCTAACAAGTAAATCCACATAAACTATAATTAAACACATATTTTTAATAAGACAAGTTTTAGGGAAGATATACAATCTTGGAATACCAAGAATTTGAAGGAGACACCACAAATTGAGCCTTAGATAACCAAACCCTAGAAACCCTAAGCTTTTTTTTATTGGGGAATTTGTGAGAGAAGAGAAGTGTTTGTGTTGGATAAGTGATGAAGATAGGTACCCTTAGTTGTTTTATGGTCGTGGGTCATATTTAGAGTAGGAGGGAAATATCTAAAGTATCCCCATTTAAACTGCAGAAAAAATAACACTACTGGCTATGAGTCACCTCATAACTCGTGAGGACTGGTCACGAGTCATCACCATGACTCATGGTATGGGAAGAAGGTATGATTAATTATAATGGTTTGGTCATGAGTCCCTCATCATAACTCATGACATCACTATACAACCATTGAAGACAAATCGTGACCTTAACAGAAACCATGGACAAACTTACTGGTCAGGCTACAATTAGTACCCTACGACTCAGGAGGAGTCTTCGTGACTCATCAACTGAGTCATAGCTTGATTAGTGAGAACAACACCAAGAGAACTTTTTATAGTTCAGATCTTGGGATGTTACAACTAACTGCAGGAAGGGGTGTCCAAAGGTGGAGGGCTAAACTTCAATACTCCTACAACCACTTTACCTAAACAACATGCAACTAAAATAAATATTACTACAGAAGTTCTAACTAGCTTGATTGATAAGTGGTGGGGTGCTGAAATGAATAATAAAGTTCAAGATTCTAATTATGTCCAGAAAAATGTATGAATGCTGATTTTGATGCAGAAAGGGTTGATATTAACGATCAAAATTTTGCATAATTTTATTTTGGTAACTAGGTTCAGTGTATGGATTTTGATACTAGTCAGAGAGACGAATATCAGATTATTACTCGTATACAAGTGCAAGATTCTTCAGGGATTAGGAACTTGAATATTGATACTCAAAGGGTTGATTATGATGTTTATTCTGTAGAAATTCAAAACTATTCTATTCATAGTCTCAATAATAAATCTACTCTTGCTCTCAGTCAAAAGAGGAGATGTTATTAAAAAAATCAAGAAAAAGGGGAACAACAACACCAAAAGGGTCAACAAAATTTTGTATTAGTGCAACAGCAAGTTGGTCTTGATATGTGTCACGCCTCAAATTCTATTGGGGCAGACAGGCACCCGTGGCCGTGAAGGACCGAGAGACCTAATCCATAATATTGTAATTATCATACATGTAACTATAATAACCAAAGGTTTTTCCATACATGGATATAATGGACTGATGAGAAATAAATGACAAGCCCAAAACTATATATACCAGATTGGTCATTGGGGTCATAACATGTAAAAGATAAGAAGTTATCATTCTTAACTTTACATTGGTATACAAAGCCTCTAAAAGATACATAGAAACTTGGTTAAGGTTGGTACAAACCCCCACCTTACTCTTAACTACTATACAGTACCAAAATATATAAAACAAACTCAGAAAGCTCCCAATCAAACTGGATCTCACCAATAGTCATTGGATATCCCTGCAACTACTGAGGGGGTATATGAGCTAAAGTACCTATTCCTGTAGCATGAAATATAGGTCCCCCGTGAGGGACATCAGTACAAAAATATGTACTGAATATGTAAGGCTGAAGGTACTACACATGATACAAAAGCTTAATAGAAATCAAGTACAGTGCATAAATAGTGCTAGTAGACCACCTTTATAAATACTTGTGGGACTGGGTACATTACATTGTTTTATTCATTTTTACCCTTCTTAATTCATAATCTTTATAAGCCATATAATATAAAAGACTAGCTGATCAGTGGTAAATAGACAAATCAAGATCGGCCCATGCTAGGCTTACGCCTTGAGCTGCCACCCACATATGAACATTGGGATCAGTCCATGCTAGGCTTTTGCCCCTGAGATTTCACCCACATATAAGGTATCGAGATCGTCCCATGCTAGGCTTATACCCCTGAGCTACCATCCATTTTATAGATTTATGTTACTTAGTTTATTTAGCCTTTGAGATTGTTACCTTGGTGGTCATAACATTATGGCACCTTAAAACAATAATCTATCAATAAGGGACATATGAATAAATACTTAATGCAATGTCAAATAGGTATGGGGAAAATTGTACATAAATGAAATATTTAGGAGATGAAAATAACATACAGGTCTTATTTGACTTAAAGGAGAACTCTTGAGACTTGCTAGTGATTGTAAAAATACAGAATTGATAATAAGCATGTGGTGAGATATTTTAACACATTAGAGAGTGTGAACAAATTTCTTAGCTACATGGTAGATCATATGCTTCCATTATGTATCACCTACTATGGGAGGGCTTTAGAAGCTTACTTTGTACCACAAATGACATAGAGTAGCCTTACATACCTGGTCAGACAACTCCAATGTTAACCCAATTAACATCCTGACTTTAAGATTTCTTATCTACAATAAAGTATATAGCAAAACTAGTATTACTAACCAACCGACACATTTGGGCTACTTAGCTTCACAAAATAGTAGTCAGGCAGTATGCCCTTAGTTTATTAATCAAGGGTGTTATTTTAACCCTTTTATCCTCCAATTACATCCACATACTATACATATTCTTATAAGATTCTTCAAAATAACTTTGGCTTCATTACACCCTCCAAAAGATGAACAAATTAGAATGGGCAATAAACGTATACAATAATTGATTCAGTGGTGTACCACCACACATTTCTTCTATATTTCAATAAGAAATAATCACACCTTTAACCAACATCAACTTGGAAACCCTCAACATATACACATAAAATAGTCTACAAAATAGCCCCAAATTAGCCTTTGTCACAATAACCAAATATTAAACTCATCATCCGTTGAGTTCTCAATAACAACACATCCATAATTCTTTCCAAAATTCATATATAAGGAGGAAAAAATGGATCATTCACCTTATCTTAATCGTATGCAACTTGTCCATTTAATTTGAACTCTTCAAGAACTTCAACTTTCCTTCACACTTTAAACCAAAGAAAAAAAAGATATCTCTTAATAAAAAAGAAAAGTAAGCAGGTAGATTGTTTGATATTTTACCATACATTTACAATTAGGCATGTATAGCCTGTTTTCCTAACTTCCATGAAAGAATTAAGCTAAACTTTAAGTGTTTTCACTTACCTTGGCTTGCAAAGGTTGGGGTTTCTTCAAGAACCCTAGAAAGAAAAATAGGGCTGCTCCTTGTTATTTTAGAGAGAGTGGAGAGAATTTGTTAAATATAATCCTTTTTGTGACTTAGAAATGAAGGAAAATGACCAGCAACTTGGCCTTATAAAGGCCCTATTTTGGCCACCTCCTTAGCTGCATTTTGGACCTTAAAATTAGTCAAATTAGTCTAAGTAGGTGATGCTCCTACTTAAGGAGTCCAAGCTGCTCAAAAGGTCAAAGTAGGTGATGTACCTACTTGCTTAATTCTTAGTTGGGCTTAATTAAATTCGGCCTTGGCAGACTTAAGCATTGGGCATTTTCTCCATTTTCTTTCTTCTTTTACTTAATCTGAGCCCAAATAAGTATACTAATAAAGGCCCAAATCTGATCCATGAACTTGGTCCATTAACTTGGATCATATAACTCAAGTAGGTGACTCACCTAATAGCTTAATTAAGTCAAGAAATCACCTCAACAAATTACTCCATTTTCAATTCTTAATCCCTTTAATCTAGCTTAAAACTTGTATACACTTGGTTACTTCAAACTTTAGATTCAAATACTAGCTTACGATCCCAACCGTAAATAGTTGTATCAATGTTAACTTGGTAGCATCATATTAAAACATACGGGAAGCATCTAGAATTCCATCTACGCCATTAATACTCATGTAAAAAATCTCGTCCAATACCTATACACAAGGCTATACAAAGTTCCATATGAATAGAACTAGAACATTCAAAATACTGGGTGTTATATTGTAATATCCCGTAAAGTTTCCCCATAGTTTGAGCCTTTAGAACATGTCAAGTTAAACCTTATTCCATCTCTAAAAGATTTAGGAATGACTTCTAAAGTGATTAGTATTTAAATCATATAAAGTTTTCCTAAAAATAACCTTTTATCATGTAGGAAATTGAATTATCTTTCCAACAATTTCCATTTTATCAAAATACGACATCGGAAAAGAAAGATATGGCTAAATTACAGAAAGCAGTCTGAACTACCTAGGTGCGATGGAGAGGTCGACAGACCGTCGAGCTAGCGACGGACCATAGCCCAAACCATCATAGAGGAGGAAGTGAGACCTCAGTCTGTTTAGGCGCAATGGTAAGGCCGACGGACCATCGATTCAATGACAGAACGTCGACCCAGCCATTGCAGGCAAGGTAGAAAGTCCAAATCTAGCCCAGGTACGACTGTCAGGACCGACGAACCATCGATCCAACGACGGACCATCGTACCCACCATTGCATATTTCGTTCAGTGATTATAAGTTATTTTTAAAAGGGGCTTTTTGATTTTTTCCACCCTTTTTACATCTTAATATACCCAAATGAACCAGATAACTTCAGTTCATCCAAATGTATCCCAAAGCTAGGGTTTCTTCCTCAAGAACAAACCCAAATTCCTTCTCTAAGAAATTCAAGAACTTACCATAATTTCTTTAAATTGAGTTAAGATTCAAAGTCCCCAAGTCAAAGGCTTCAAGAACCTTCCCTTAAGAGTTCCAAAAAAGAGTCTCAAGCAAGCTTATTCATCCAATTTCACAATCTAAGGTATGTGGGGTTTGAACAAAGGTAATCCTTTCACCCTTATGCCCAAAGGCTTATTTTAAAAATTACAAATTTTCTGTAATTTCTGTGATTTTACATGAAATTGAGTTAGGGTTTTTCACCTGTTATCATTAGTTGTAAGGTTTTGATACTTCCCATGAATTGAAAGTCAATTGGCATGATTTGCATATGTTTTTATTCTTATTGATGAGACTTACAGATTTCAAGATACCTTATGAGTAATTGCATTCTTAAGCATGAATTTTGAGATGTTGACTTGAGATTTACTGTTTGGGTCAATAGACCCCCATTTTAAGAGTTATTGTTCAAGACTGTTTGGGTCACGAGTACCGCATAACTAAGAAATTTTCATATTTTAGTTAAAGATTTGACCCCTTGGGTCTAAGCTAAGATAGGAATCTATATTTGATTATGATTTAAATTAAAGAAGAATATATATTTGTTATTTATTATAGACCCTTGAATTATTTTAAGGTGAATTTCCTAAAAGTTCTGAGCTTAAGTATAGGAGTAGTATTTAGCACCGAGTTGGGTATGATTCCAAGATCTCATGTCCCAGAACTACGTGCCCCCGTAGGTTTTTGATTTACCCCAAGTGGGTTAAGATAAGTGATCACTTAAGTTAAGGTTCTATTCTGATGGTAAGGGTAGAACAGCTCTCCCCAATATGGTCAAGACGTTGGTCTCCATGTAGCTCACATAGTTTATGTCTGTTAGAAGAAACTCCCGAGTTCCAAGTGTCCCGAGTCTAAAAGAGTTCCAGAGTTCCCAAGTGTTAAAAGTTCCTAAAAGTTCTATAAGCTCTAAGTTTTAAAGAAGTTTTACTCTCCACAAGATAAAAGCATGAGTTTGAAAGTATTGTTTACAGCTTCCTTTAGCCTTCAAGTACTGAGAATAAGAGGAGAGTATAGATTTTAAAGTTAAGTATAATGACTCACGAGATTTGTGTTACATGTTTCACTATTTATGATTTATGACTTTTATATTTTAAACTTATTCAAGCCATGTGAGTCATTCCTATTTGCATGCATGATTTTATTAAAGAGTATTGATATTGTTTTATGTAAATGTATACACCCCCATATACTCAGTACATTCTCAAAGTGCTGACCCACATAAACATCTGTGTGCTACATTGTCTCATAAGATAGGTTCAGGTGCTCAGTCTCAGCAGTGACAGTGATTCTCGATTACCTTTGTCTATATTCCACAGTTGGTGAGTCCTCATGGTTCAAGGAGACCTATATTTGCAGCTTTCCCATTTTTATAGTATTTTGAGTTTTACTTTTAGGTCATAGTGAGTCAGTTGGGGGTCTGTCCCAATGGCTCTCTAGTTTAAATAGTAGACTAAACTGTCAGTTGAAATTATATTCCAGATCATTAATATTTTTGCTATTCAGACATTATTTCCAGTTATTTAGGATTATAGTTGACCCAATAAAGTATCATTGTTTAGCTTATTTATCCTAAAGCAAGTGTTAGAAGTAGTAATAGGCTCAAAGGGTTAGATTAGGGCTACTTGTAGCCTTAAGCACTGTGTGATGTCTCGGGATGAGATTTTGGGGCATTACATACATCCTCCCCCCTTAGGAACATTCGTCCTTTAATGTTAGCATAATTATCCAACCAAAACAAGTTCAAGACTAAGTTTAATATTCCCGTTATAACATAGTACTTATATATTATACTTACTTGTTATTTCTCCAAATCAATATCTTGGACTTTTTCTTTGTATACGAATAAATGGAGGTACTTAGATTTCATCGCTTCTTCTTCTTCCCATGTGATCTATTCTACTTGTTGGTTTCTCTAAAGTACTTTCACAGCAGCTATTTCCTTATTTCTTAACATCTTGACTTGTCGATCTAGAATAGCAATAGGTATTTCCTCATAGGTGAGATCTTTCGTAACTTATACATCTTTAGTAGGAGTAATATGATATGGATCTCTGATGCACTTTTGAAGCATTGAGGGGTAGAACACTTGATGGAATGTTGAAAGCTCTTGGAGTAGTTCTAACTCATATGAGACTTGGCCAAACCTTTGAATAATCTTATACGGGCCTATATAATGTGGACTTATTTTTTCTTTCTTACCAAATCTTATTACCCCTTTCATTGGTGATACTTTTAAGAATACTCAATCACTGATAGCAAACTCTAATCCCCTTCTTCAAATATCCACATATGATTTGTGTCGACTTTGGGCTATCTCCAGCTGTTGTTGGATCACTTTAACCTTTTCCATAGCTTGGTGAACAAGATCTGGCCCGAACAAGGTAGTTTCACCCACTTCAAACCATCTAATTGGTGATATATACTTTCTTCCATACAAAGCTTCATATGGTGCCATTTTGATACTTGAATATTAGCTATTATTATAGGTGAACTCGATAAGCAGTACATGATTATCCTGACTACCTTTAAAGTCTAATACACAAGCTCATAACATATCTTCAAGTGTTTGGATGGTACGTTATCCTTGTCCATCTATTTGAGGGTGAAAAGCAGTACTTAAATTCACTTGTGTTCCCAAATTTCTTTGCAAAGACTTCCAAAAATTTCCAGTAAATTGAGCTCCCTGATATGATATAATAGAGATTGGAACTCTGTGTAGCCGAACTATCTCTTTAATATACAATTTCTCATACTCTTCAACTGTGTAAGTGGTCTTAACTGCAGGAAGTGTGCTGATTAGGTAAGCATATCAACTATTACCCATATGGAATCAAACTTCAAAGATGGGGGAGGCAAACCAGCGATAAAATCCATGTTGATCATGTCCCACTTCCAGATTGGAAGATCTATACATTGCATATAACCCCCGAGATTTTAGTTCTCTACTTTAACTCTTTGACAATTTGGATATTCGGCTATAAATTCTGCAATGTTCTTCTTCATGTCACCCTACCAATATATTTTTTTCAAATCATGATACATTTTAGTTGATCTCGGATGGATGGAATATCTTGAATAATGTGTCTCTATCATAATCCTTTTTCTTAGAATATCTATATTCGGCACACACAATCTATTTTGGCACCGAAGTACTCCTTCTTGTGTAAGCTCAAATGCCTTTATCATACCATATTGTACATTCTTATTAAGATATAATAGTATGGGATCTGCAAATTGCTTCTCTTTCACTTCAGTTACTAATGAAGATTCTGCCTCATTATGCACAATAAGCCCCTCATCTGGAGTTTTAAGAAGGTGAACCCCAAAATTGGCTAGTTGGTATAGATCCTTAGTCATCCTTTGTCTTTCTGTAGACGGCGCCATAGCCTTACGACTTAATGCATCTTCTACCATATTTTCTTTCCTCAGATGATACAAGATATCAACATCATAGTGTTTTAATAGTTCAAGCCACCTTCCTTGCCTCAAATTTAGGTCCTTTTGTCTAAAGATATATTGAAAACTATAATAGTCGGTATATATTTCAACATGAATCCCATACAAGTAGTGGCACCATATTTTTATAGAAAATATAACTGTTGCTAGCTCAAGATAATGTATAGGATAATTTTTCTCATATGGATGCAATTGTCTTGAGGCTTATGCTATTACTTTACCATGCTACATACACACATCCTAAGGCAATTCTTGAAGTATCACAATACACGGTATACCCTTCTGTACCTTCTGGAAGTACCAATATAGGTGTAGAAGTCAACTTATTCCATTAGAACTTGGATGCTTTATGTGTTAGCTTTGTTAAAGGTGCCAAAATTGAAGAAAACCCTTTAACAAATCTCCTATAATAACCTGCCAACCCAAGGAAACTAAGAACCTCTGTAGGTGTTATAGGTCTTGACCAGTTCTTCACAGCTTCTATCTTTTGAGTATCAACCTTTATTCCTTCATTAGATACAATGTGACGCAAGAATGCCACGGATTTTAACCAAAACTCACATTTAGAGAACTTTACACATAACTTATGATCACGACGAATCTGTAACACCTATAATAAATAAATAGCATGATCCTCTTTTGATCTTGAATAAACCAGGATATCTTTAATAAAAACTATCCCAACACATCTAAGAATGGCTTAAACACCCTATTCATCAAATCCATAAAAGTTGTAGGTGCATTAGTTAGTCCAAAGGAAATGACTAGAAACTCGTAATGACCGTACCGTGTTCAAAAATTTGTCTTGGGTATATCCTTCTCTTTGACCCTCACTTGGTGGTAACCTGGCCTCAAATCAATATTTGAGAAACACTTGGAGCCTTGTAACTGATCAAATAAGTCATCAATTCTCAGAAGGGGATATTTGTTCTTAATAGTCACCTTATTCAGTTGATGGTAGTCAATACACATTATTAATGATCCATCTTTGTTATGCACAAATAACACTGGTGCGCCCCAATGGGACATACTGGGCAATATGAATCCTTTTTCTAGCAAGTCTTTTAATTTCTCTTTCAACTCTCATAATTCTGTTGGGGCCATTCTATACAGAGGAATTGAGATTGTATGAGTACCAGGAATCACATCAATACCAAACTATATTTCTTATTCTGGATGCAAACCTGGAAAATCTTCAGGAAATACATCAAGAAATTCATTTACCACTGGAATAGTTTGAAGAGTTGGTGGCTCCGCATCCGTATCCTTCACTCTAACTAGATGGTATATGTAACCCTTGGAAATAATACTTTTTGCCTTGAAATAAGAAATAAATTTACCTCTTGGCATACTAATGTTACCCCTCCATTCAAGGACTGCCTCCCTTGGAAAATGGAAATACACCCTCTTAGTTTGGCAATCTACTGTGGCATAATAAGAAGTCATCCAATCCATACCCATTATAGCATCAAAATCTACCATTTCTAACTTAACCAGGCCATCCATTGTATCATGACCACAAATAGTTATTATACAGTTTTGATGCACTCTCCTAGCTAAAATAGATTCACCAACCGGAGTAGATACTTGAAATGGCTTAACTAGTAATTTCAGTGTTCTTTTGAACTTTCCAGCAACCAATGGAGTGACATATGATAATGTAGAACCCGAATCAATTAATGCATATACATTATATGAAAAGATGGACAATGTGCCTGTAACCACATCCAGAGAAGCCTCTAAATTTTGTCAATCCACTAGAGCATATGTATGATTATGAACTCCACTAGAGCTAGCTGCTCCTTTAGCACCTCTACCATGACCTATAGGTTGTACACCTCTTCCTGAAGAAGGTACTGATGATGATGATGCAATGGCTAATCCAGTAGGTCATGCCATACCACCCATGTCTCTTTGTGGGTATTCTCTCATCATATGCCTCGACATACTACAACAAAAGCAAGCATTTATCCCAAACCGACATACACCTAAATAAATCTTTCCATATTACTTACATATCTGCCGAGGAGGTCTTAATTGATTCATACTCTCTTGCTCTTGATACCCCGCAATTCGTGAACTCTGACTCACTTCTCTGCCCAAACTAATTGCCTTTGGACCACTGAAACTGTGGTGGAGCACTAGCTGTAGAGTAAGAAAATGATGGTCTTGGCGGTCTAGCATAAAATCAAGGTCTAAACTCTCCTTGGGATGCCACAAAGTACCCTATAGATCTGGCCCTCTTGGAATACCCTCTTTTTAATTCTTGTGTTCTTCTTCTTTGCCTTTGATCCTACATTTTTTGTACAAAATCTTGTATCTTTGCTATATCCATTTCTTTGTTCAAAGAAGCAATAGTACAATCTCTAACCAGATATGGATATAATCTATCCACATATAGATGAACTCTATCATCCATAGTAGCTACTATATTAGGAGCATACCTAGACAAAGAGTTAAACCAGAGGTTGTACACCCTCACACTCATATTCCCTTGGAGAAGATTTAGGAACTGATCTACACGATCCTCTTAAATCACAAATAGAAGGTAATGATCAAGAAATACCTATTTAAAATCTTTCCAAGTAGGGAAGGTGCATTGATACCCCTAGATTATTTCCAATCATCATACCAAAATATAGCCTTCCCTTTGAATATATATGCTTCTAGCTCAACTGTTTCTTTACCCGATATATGCACGACATCGAGAGCCCTTTGGATTTGATCAATAAAGTCCTATGAGTCTTCATTAAGACCAGATCCGGTGAATGTGGGAGGATCTAATTTAAGAAAATCCTATGTTCGTAGGCTAGCTTCCCTATCTGCACCACTAGAACCTGCGATTGGAATAGATTGTCCTTGAACTTGTCTAGCAACTATACGATCCAACAACTATACCGTATTTCTTAGATCTTGGTCAGTAGCATTAATAGGTGGTTCTGAGCATGTTGTTCTTCCCATTCTTAGCTCTTCTGGAGATTGAAGAGTAGAAGAGATTTATGATACAAACTCAACTTGATCCTCACTTTGATTAGCTTGTCTATGTGGTGACTTGCTGGTCCCTTATCCGGTAGCCACGTCTACTCGCTCACCTATATTCTTACTCCTTCTTGTAATCGGCATCTTTACTATAGTAAAAAAAATAGATTTAATGGTTGAATATGACTTCACCTATGACTCAGGTTCTATTGCACGATCTAAGTTGTGAAGAAAAAGAGACAACCACTAAATTTACCAAAGCCTCTTATTTATAGATGTGGTCCACAACACACCCATAAGCAAGACTCTACATAGACACGGCTTTGGAAACTCACTAGGATGACCTGCTCTTATACCACTTTTGTCACTCCTCAAATTCTATTGGAGAGGACAGGCACCCATTGTTGTGGCCCGAGAGAACCAATCCATAACCTTGTACTTCTTATGCATGTAACTACAATAACCAAAGTTTTTCCATACATGGATATAATGAATTGATTATAAATAAATGAAAAGCCCAAAACTATATAAACCAGACTTGGTTGTTGGGGCCATAACATCTAAAAGATAAGACACTATCATGCTTAACTTTACATTGGTCTACCAAGCCTCTAAAAGATACATATACACTTAGTTAAGGTAGGGACATACCCCCTCCTTACTCTTGACTACTATACAACACTAAAATATATAAAACTAACTAGAAAAGCCCCGAATCAAACTGGAGTTCACCAATAGTCACTGGATATCCGAGCTCTTACTAGGGAGGTGTATGAGCTAAAGTGTAGGTGCTTGTAGCATGAAATACAAGTACCCTGTGAGGGACATCAGTATGAAAATATGTATTGAATATGTAAGGCTGGAGGTACTACACATGATACAAAAGCTCAATAGAAATCAAATACAAGTGCATAAATAATGCTAGTAGACTATCTTTATATATACTTGTGGGTCTGGGTACATTACATTCTTTTAATTTTTACCCTTCTTACTTCATAATCTTTATAAGCCTTTAATGCAAATGACCAGTTGATCCGTGGTAAATAGACAAATCAGGATTGGCACATGCTAGGCTTACGCCCCTGAGCTTCCACTCACATATGAACATTAGGATCGTCCTATGCTAGGATTTTTCCCTTGATCTTCCACCCATATATAAGGTATCGATATTAGCCCATGCTAGGCTTATACCCCTGAGCTTCCACCCATTTTACAAATTTATGTTACTTAGTTTATTTAGCCTTTGAGATTGTTACCTTGGTAGTCATAACATTATGGTACCTTGAAACAATAATCTACTAATAAGTCATATATGAATAAACACTTAATGCAATGTCAAAGAGGTATGGGGAAGACTAAATACGGATGAGATGTTTAGGAGCTGAAAATAACATACGGGTCTTATTTGACTTAAAGGAGAACTCTTGAGACTTGCTAGTGAATGTAAAAATGCAAACTTGATAAAAAACATGTGGTGAGGTTATTTAACACATTAGAGAGTGGGAACAATGTGGTTAGCTACATGGGAGATCATATGTTGCCATTATGTATCATCTATTATGGGAGGGCTTTAGAAGCTTACTTTGTACCACAAATGTTGGATTTCATGCCAAAGAATATGACATAGAGTAGACTTACATACCTGGTCGTACAACTCCAATGTTAACCCAATTAACTTACTGACTTTAAGATTGCTTATCTACAATAAAGTATATAGTAAAACTAGTATTAGTAACCAACGAACACATTTAGGTTACATAGCTTCACAAAACAATAGTCAGGCAGTAAGCCCTTAGTTTATTAATCAAGAGTGTTATTTTAACCCTTTTCTCCTCCAATTATATCCACATACCATACATATTCTTATAATATTCCCCAAAACAACTTTATATTTATTACACCCTCCAAATGATGCACAAAATAGAATGGGCAATAAATAAATACAATAATTAATTCGGTGGTGTACCACCACACCTTTCTTCTATATATCAATTCGAACTAATCACACCTTTCCCCAACATCAACCTGGCATCCCCCAATATATACATAAAAAATAGTCCACAAAATAGCCCCAAATTAACCTATGTCGCAACAACCAAATATTGAACTCATCATCCGTTAAGTTCTCAATAACAACACATCCATAATTCTTTCCAAAATTCGTATATAAGGAGGACGAAATGGAGCAGTCACCTTACCTTAATCTTCTGCAACTTGTCCTTTTAATATGAACTCTTCAAGAACTTCAACTTTCCTTCACACTTTAAACCTAAGAAGAAAAGAGATGTCTCTTAATAACAAAGAAAAGTGAGCAGGTAGCTTATTTTATGTTCTGCCATATATTTACAATTAGGCATGTATAGCATGTTTTCCTAATCTTTCATGAAATAATTAAGCTAAGCCTTAAGTGTTTTTACTTACCTTGGCTTGCAAAGGTTGGGGGGTTTTCAAGAACCCTAGAAAGAAAAATAGGGTTGCTCCTTGTTGTTTTAGAGAGAGTAGAGAGAATTTGAGAATATAATCTTTTTTGTGACTTAGAAATGAAGGAAAATGACCAGCAACTTGGCCTTATAAAGTCCCTATTTTTACCACCTCCTTAGCTGCATTTTGGACCTAAAAATTGGTCAAATTGGTCCAAGTAGGTGATGCACCTACTTAAGGAGTTCAAGCTGCTCAAAAGGTCAAAGTGGGTGATGCACCTACTTGCTTAATTCTTAGTTGGTCTTAATTAAATTGGGCCTTGGCAGACAAGCATTAGGCCTTTTCTCCATTTATATATATATATATATTCCTTCTTTTTTTACTTAATTTGAGCCCAAATATACATACTAATAAAGGCCCAAATCTGATCCATGGACTTGGTCCATTAACTTGGCTCATATAACTCAAGTATGTGACTCACCTACTAGCTTAATTAAGTCAAGCAAGAACCTCAACAAATTGCTCCATTTTCAATTCTTAATCCGTTTCGTCTAACTTAAAACTTGTATACACTTGGTCACTTCAAACATTAGATTCAAATACTAGCATATGATCCCAAGATCAAATAGTTGTATCAATGTTAACTTGGTAGAATCACATTAAAACATACGGACATCATCTAGAATACCATCTACGCCATTAATACTCACATAACAAATCTCATCCATTACCTATACACAAGGCTATATAAAGTTCCATATGAATAGAACCAAAACATGTGAAATACGGGGTGTTACAATATTCATCCATTACAACATGATCTTGGGCATATTTATACGTCCAAGTGCCAATATTTACCCATGTTTATACTTGTTCTATGAGCTAAAACTTGTAAAATTTATTGAGTTTGACCCTAAAATGTATTCTTTAGCTAATGGACATAATTAGTGTTATAGGGCTTGATTTTGGTGCAATTGGACATGGTTTTATGCAATAATAAAGAGATTTTGGACCATGGAAGCATTTGGAGTGACATACTAGACATGAAGAAGCTGGGAAGAAAATTCATAAAGCATGGAATGAAGTGGCAAACCATAAGCATTAAATGAAAAAAATCCAGTGAGGGTCTACGATAGCTCTGCATTGCGGTCCCTGGTCTTTGCTTTTACCTATGTGCTACAGAGGATGATGATTCCAAGATGTCAAATTCCAGTGAGGCTCCGTGATAAGCCCGCATCATAGACCCTAGTGTTCGTGATTACCTCAGCGTTGCAGAGGCGGATTATTTTTGAAAAATTTAGAGGATGATGATTCCAAGATGTCAAATTCCAGTGAGGCTCCGTGATAAGCCCGCATCATAGACCCTAGTGTTCGTGATTACCTCAGCGTTGCAGAGGCGGATTATTTTTGAAAAATTTAAATCCAGTAGTCTTCCTTTATAAGCCTGTATCATGGACCTTAGCCTATGCAATAAGCTCCACGACACGGTGAAGAGGAAATTATGGGTAATTATATCCTAATATAAGAGAAACACTTGAAATCAATTTGGACACCTTGGCATACGTGCAGCAGAGGCCAAAACAATTACAATACTTCTCTTAGGGTTCTTTGAACTTTCATCTTTCATCATTTATTTTTGTATGATTAATTATATTTCATTGATGATGATTTCGAACATGAGTGGATAAACACCCTTGTTCTGGTGTTGAGGCCAAGAATATGATTATATTTTGATATTCATAGAGTGGTTAATGTTGATTTATCATATGGGTTATTCTTATTCTCTTGTTTCTACTATTTTAATTAATGACCACCATTAGAATAAATCTATAATTCCTTTGTGAACCCGGAAGGAGAATCTTAGGATTGATCAAAGAGTTTTAAGGAGCAAGTTTATATTTTTCTACATAACAAAGAAGGTGAAGTAGCTAATAGGATAGGAATATACCTAAGAGCCTTGTTTGGTTCAATTGAAGGAAGATAACTTAAAACATCTAACTGGATTATTGCATCCTCGCTCAATGATGTAGTTGCAATGTATATTTAAGTAGAGGATTAGAGATTCGGAAGACCCTGATCATAACCTAAACCCTATAAATCGATAACCCAATAATCAACACGACAATAATAAGGATAGAGATTTATAACATTGTTAATAGTGTCTCAATCCTTGAACTCTCACTCATATTATTTACATCCTTACTTACGTTGCTATTGACACACTTTGTTATTTATTTATTTAGTAAAGTATACATTAAATTATCACAATAACCTTGATAATCTAAAATACTTGAATAAATTATTGTCGAAACTAAAGTAGATTAAATTACTAATAAAGTAGTCCTCATGGGTACGATATCTGATTCTTTGAGTCCTTATATTACTTGTAAGATCACGTGCACTTGTGTGTGAAATAAACCACAACAAGTTTTTGGCGCCGTTGTCGAGGACTCAATTAATTAGTAATTTTCTAAATTTTTGGATTTTGATAATAAATTTAAGTGTTAACGACTTGATCGTAGTGGCCGACTTTTGTAGGAAAAGCGAAGTATCAGACTGGCAAGATCAAAATAATTGATTGAGTTGTATTTGGAACCTGAATAGATATTCCATCAAAGGCGAAGAGCAGCAGTACTTTATTACCCAATTCAGCAAATTCAAATAGCAGATCCAGTGGATCCTGTTGATCCTAATGCTCTAATTTCTCCTGCTTCATCAATTCCAGCTGCTCCTACACGTGCAGAATCTAGACTTGTTCATGAAGTGGCAATCCCACTTACAAATAATGCTACTAATTGTATTCGCAAGCCAGATATGGGTGGTCAAATTTAACTGAAGCAGAATATAGTGCAACTCTTGCACACGAGTGGGCAGTTCAAAGGTTTATATCACGAGGACCCACAGTAGAACAAATAGAACTTTGTTGAGATAAGTGATACATATATTCCTGTTAGGGTATCTACTAATTATGTTTCTCTCTGCTGAGGGAAGCAAAGAGGGGGTTATGTGCTGAACCACCAAACTCCATCACTTCCTGGGATGATTTGGCTCAGAAATTCCTTATTAGATTCTTTTTATCTAAGAAGACAACATATTTGAGAAGTGAGATTCTGAGTCTCAGGCAAAAAGATGGAGAGAATCTTTGCCAAGCTTGGGAAAGATTCAAGGTTATGCTCAGGAATTGCCCTCATCATTATCAGACTAATGATGTATTTGTACACACTTTCATTGAGGGTCTTGAGCAAAACACCGAGATTCTCTAGGATTCAGAAGTACGTAGGGAAGCTCTAGATAAGACTTTTGTTGAATTATATACAATACTGAATTAGATTTCATAGGGGAATCCTGCGTGGTATGCTGACACAAGAGGTACTCCAAAGAAGGTTGCAGGTGTGTTGGAGGTTTATTAGTGTATGGCTATATCAACCCAAATTAATGCACTATATAATCAACTAACTACACAACTCAGCAATATGAATCTGGGAGTCACACGGTCTACACCAATAATAGAAAATGTAGTTTATTAGGCTCATACTTGGTGCGAGGTTTGTAGGAGCAATGAACATAAAGCTAATGCTTACACAGCAAATCCAGATTCTATCAATTATGTGAGGAATGATAATCATCAAGGACATTAGAATTTTGGTAATACTTACAATCCTAACAGACAGAACCATCCCAATTTTTCATGGGGTGGAAATCAGGAACAAAATGCTAATCAATACTATAGGCTAGTAAATCAGAATCAGCAGCAGCATACTTCAGGGAATAGGTACACTACTCAAACAAAAAATATTAAAGGGATGATGAAGCAGATCATGGCTACTCAAGCACAGTTGGTAGAAGATATGAAGATCAGTAGATGATTACAAAGAACTTGGAGGTTCAAATTGGTCAGATTACAGGAGCACAGAGTATGAGGCCTCAGGAAGGTCTACCGAGTGATTTTGAGCCAAACCTAAAATAGGTTAATGTAGTCATTACTCAAAGTAAGGTGCAGCTGAAGAAGTTAGAAACCAAGAAGGTGAATCATAGGAATATTAATAGTGAAATGGTAAAGGAGAAAGAGAAAGTTGTAGATGACAAAGCTGAGAGCAAGGGAACTAAGGTGAAAATTGCAATGCCACCTCCACCTTTCACAAAAAGACTATGGAAACACTAAGAACAGGATTGTTACAAAAAATTTATTGATATATTAAAATAGGTTCACATTAACTTGCCTCTCATTGATGTTTTGCAAAATGTTCCAAAGTACGCTAAGTAGATAAAGGATATCATGGATAACAAGAACTGACTAACTGAATATGCTACTATAACACTTACTAAGGAGTGTACATCACGAATCCAGAATAGGTTTCCCACAAATCTAAAATATCCAGGGAGCTTCACCATTTAGATTATAATCGGGCAATCAATAAGCGCTCGGGGTCTATGCGATATTGGGGAAAGCATCAATCTTATGCCCATATTTTTATTTTAAAGGATGGGGTTAGACAACCCAAAACCCACCATAGTTGTTTTGCAGCTAGCTGACCGGTCGCTTGCCAGACCAGATGGTATAGATGAAGATGTATTGGTGCAAATTAGGCCACTCATCTTCTTGGTGAATTTCATTATTCTTGATTTCAATGTTGATCCAGAAGTTCCATTTATTTTGGGACATCCCTTTTTAACAATAGAGCATTCATTGATTGATGTAGCTGCAGAACAGTTGACTATGCATGCTCATAACAAATTTGAGGTGTTCAATGTATACAAGGTAATAAAGTTATCTGTAATATATGAAGAATTGTCCACTATTACTATCTTGGATCTTGAGACGGACTTTCTCCTTATTATATCCAAGGATCCCTTAGAAAGAGCATTGGTGGGATATGATCTGTTTGATGATATTAAAGTAGTTAAAATGGTGCAGATTTTGGATGTGGAAAGCTTTGTTACCTGGAAGATCAAATTTGAGCCTTTGAATAGACCAATTAGCCCATCTCCCAAGTTTTCTATTGATGTAGCACCAAAGTTAGAGCTCAAAGATCTACCCTCTTAATTGAATTACACTTTTCTTGCAAAGGATGATACTTTGTCTATGATTTTATCTACAGGTTTATCTAATGCATAGGTGAGAGAGGCATTGATAGTATCGAAAATAAGGAAGAAAGTAATTGGATGGAAAATACCAAATAAAACAAGAACCAATCTTGCATTCTGGATGCACAAAATATTCATGGAGGAAGGATATAAAGCAAGTGTACAACACTAGTAGATACTAAATCCTTTGATAAGAGAATTAGTCAAAAAGAAGTCATCAAATGGCTTGTTGCTAGGATAATTTATCCCATATTTGATAGTAAATGGGTCAGCCCTATGCATTGTGTGCCAAATAAAGCAGGGATGACTGTTGTGACCAATGATGATAATTAGTTGATTCCAACTCGTACAGTGACTGGGTGGAGGATCTGTATTGATTATAGGAAGTTTAATGATGCCACCTGGAGGGATCGTTATCCCATTCTTTTTATTAATCAAATGTTGGACATGTTGGCGGTACATGAATATTACTGCTTTCTGTATGGGTATTCAGGGTATAATCAGATAACTATAGCACTATAATATCAAGAGAATACCACATTTACCTGTCCTTATTGTACTTGTGCATTCAAACGTATGCCCTTTGGTCTTTGCAACACACTAGCAACTTTCCATAGATGCATGATGGCTATCTTCTACGATATGGTGAAATATTTTGTTAAGATATTTATGGATGATTTTTTCACTTTTGGTAATTCATTTGACGTGTGCTTGCAGAACTTAGATAGGGTGTTGGCTCACTGTGAAGAAACAAACCTCATATTAAATTAGGAGAAGTGACACTTTTTGGTCAAGAAAGGTATCATTCTTGGTCATAAGGTGTCACTCAAAGGATTTGAGGTAGACAAAGCTAAGGTAGAGGTCATTGAAAAGTTATCGTATCCGGTGTCAGTGAAAGGTGTGAGAAGCTTTCTTGGGCATTCAGGGTCTTACAAATGCTTTATCAAAGACTTCTCAAAGATGGCATGCCTCATGTGCAAGTTGGTGGATAAAGAGGTAAAGTTTGATTTTTGGACAGAGGGTCAGAAGGCATATGAGTATTTGAAAAGAAAATTGATGGAAGTACCCATTCTGATTGCTTCTGATTGGGCATTACCGTTCAGTTGATGTGTGATATGAGTGACGTGGCTGTTGAAGCAGTATTGGGGTAGTACAAAGAGAAGGTATTTCACTCTATCTACTATGCAAGTTAAATCTTAGATGCAGCCCTGGTAAATTATACATTCACAAAGAAGGAGATTCTGGTACTTATATATGCATTTGATAAATTTAGAGCTTACTTGGTAGGCATGAAGGTGATTGTACATACTGATCATGATATCATCCTATATTTGTTCAAAAAGAAAAAAGCAAATCCAAGGTTGATCAGGTGAATTCTTTGGCTCCAAGAATTTGATTTAGAATTTCATAACAGAAAAGGAGCTGAAAATAAAGTGGCTGGCCATTTGTCGAGGCTTGAGAGTCATGCTTATGTTGTTGATGATACACTATGTATTCAGGAGGAGTTTTTAAATAAGCAATTAATGGCACTGGATATAGTAGAGGTTCCCTAGTATGCTGATGTAGTGAATTTGCTAGTAAGTGGAATTTATCCTCCGGAGGCCACAAGTCAACAGAAGAAGAAGTTGTTTTGTGATTCCCGCTCATACATGTGGGATGAGCTCTATTTATTCAAACAAGGTGCTGATAGAATTGTGCAAAGATGTGTTTCAAAAGCTAAATCTAAATAGGTGTTGGAAAATTATCATTCATCACCTTATAGAGGTCATTATAGAGGTGAACGAACAGCAAGAAAGGTATTATTGTTTGGTTTCTTTTAGTCTTCATTATTAGGAGACGCTATAGATTTTATCAGGAAATATGATCAATGCTAGAGAATAGGCACCATGAAATGCCCCTAACTAATATTCTTGAAGTAGATATTTTTCATGTGTGGGGAATTGATTTCATGGGCCATTTTCACCATTGAATGGTAATTTGTATATTCTGGTAGTCGTAGATTATGTGTCAAAATGGTAGAGGCTATAGCACTCCCCACTAATGATGCTAGGGTGGTGATGAAATTTGTGAAGAAGAATATATTTTCCCATTTTAGAGCACTCAAAGCAATCATTAGTAATGTAGGAACATATTTTGTGAATCATTGGTTCAAGAACTTATTGGCAAAGTATGGAGTCTGACACAGGGTGTCCATGGCATACCAACTCCAGATGAGTGGTCAAGTGGAATTATCTAACAGAGAGATCAAATTGATTTTGCAGAAAACTGTTAATAGATAGCGTAAGGATTGGTCAATTAAGCTAGATGATGCACTATGGGCATATAGGACAGCCTATATAACTCCCATTGGGACCTCTCCTTATTGCTTAGTATATGGGAAAGTGTTAACGAATTGATCGTAGTGGACGACTTTTGTAGGAAAAGCGAAGTATCAGAATGGCAAGATCAAAAGAATTGGTTGTGCAGTATTTGGAACCTGAATAGCTATTCCATCAAAGGCGAAGAGTAGCAACACTTCATTACCCAATTCAGTAGATTCAAATGGCAGATCCAGTGGATCCTATTGATCCTAATGCTCTAATTACTCCAGCTTCATCGATTCTAGCTACTCCTGCGCGAGCAGATTCTATACCTATTCGTGAAGTCGCAATCCCACTTACAAATAATGCTAGTAATCATATCCGCAAGCCAAATGCGGGTGGTCAAATTTAACTGAAGCAGAATATGGTGCAACTCTTGCACACAAGTGACATCATCTTGTATTTGTTCAATAAGAAAGATGTGAATCCACGGTTGATCAGGTGAATTCTTTGGCTCCAAGAATTTGATTTAGAATTTCATAACAGAAAAGGAGCTGAAAATAAAGTGGCTGACCATTTGTCGAGGCTTGAGAGTCATGCTTATGTTGTTGATGATACACTATGTATTCAGGAGGAGTTTTCAAATAAGCAATTAATAGCAGTGGATATAGTAGAGGTTCCCCGGTATGCTGATATAGTGAATTTTCTAGTAAGTGGCATTTATCCTCTGCAGGCCACAAATCAACAGAAGAAGAAGTTATTTCGTGATTCCTGCTCATACATGTGGGATGAGCCCTATTTATTCAAATAAGGTGCTGATAGAATTATGCAAAGATGTGTTTCAGAAGCTAAATCTAAATAGGTGTTGGAAAATTGTCATTCATCACCTTATGGAGGTCATCATAGAGATGAATGAACAGCAAAAAATGTATTATAGTCTGGTTTCTTTTGGCCTACATTATTCAGAGATGCAATAGCCTTTATCAGGAAATATGATCAATGCTAGAGAATGGACACTATCTCGAGGCACCATGAAATGCCCCTAACTAATATTCTTGAAGTTGAGATTTTTTAAGTACGGGGAATTGATTTCATGGGCCATTTCCACCATTGAATGGTAATCTGTATATTCTGGTAGTCGTAGATTATGTGTCCGAATAAGTAGGGCTGTAGCACTCCCCTCTAATGATACTAGGGTGGTGATGAAATTTGTGAAGAAGAATATGTTTTCTCATTTTGGTAAACTCAGGGCAATCATTTATGATGGAGGAACATATTTTGTAAATCATTGGTTCAAGAACCTATTGGAAAAGTATGGAGTCTGACATAGGGTGACCACGATATACCAATTCCAAATGAGTGGTCAGGTGGAAATATCTAACAAAGAGATTAAGATGATTTTGCAGAAGACTATTAATAGTCAACGTAAGGATTGGTCAATTAATTTGGATGATGCACTACGGGAATATAGGACAACCTATAAAAAGCCCATTGGGACCTCTTCTTATTGCTTGGTATATGGGAAAGTGTTAACGTCTTGATCATTGGCCGACTTTTGTAGGAAAAGTGAAGTATCAACCTGGCAAGATTAAAAGAATTGGTTGAGCCGTATTTTGAACCTGAACAGATATTTCATCAAAGGTAAAGAGAAGCAGCACTTCATTACCCAATTCAGCAGATTCAAATGGCAGATCCAGTGGATCCTGTAGATCCTAAGTCTCTAATTGTTCCAGCTTTATTAATTCCAGTTGCTCCTACATGAGCAAAAGCTAGACCTATTCGTGAAGTGGCAATCAACCTTTTAAATAATGCTACTAATCTTATCCGCAAGCCACAAGCAGGTGGTTAGATTTAACTAAAGGAGAATATGGTGCAACTCTTGCACACGAGTGGGCAGTTCATAGGTTTATATAACAAGTACCAACAGAAGCACATAAAGAACTTTGTTGAGATCAGTGATACATACATTCCTGGTGGGTATCTACCAATTATGACAGACTGACTCTCTTCCCTTTCTCTCTGTTCGGGAAGCAATGAGGGGGTTATATGTTGAACAACCAAACTCCATCACTTCCTGGGAAGATCTGACTCAGAAATTCCCTATTAGATTATTTTTATCTGGGAAGACAACACATTTGAGAAGTGAGATTCTGAGTCTCAGGCAAAAAGATGGAGAAAATCTTTACCAAGCTTGGATAGATTTAAGATTATGCTCAGGAATCGCCCTCGTCATCACCAGACTAATGATGTATTTATTCACACTTTCATTGAGGGTCTGGAGCCAAACACCAAGATTCTCTTAGATTAAGCAACGCGTGGGCAAGCTCTAGATAAGGCTTATGCTAAATTATATACACTGTTAAATCAGATTTCATAGGGAAATCCTAAGTGGCATGCTGACACAAAAGGTGATCCAAATAAGGTTGCAGGTGTGTTGGAGGTTTATTAGTTCATGGCTATATCAGCCCAAATTAATACACTATAGAATCAACTAACTACACAACTCAGCAATATGAATCTGGGAGTCACACGGTCTACACTAAAAACAACAAATATAGTTTATTAGGCTTTTACTTGGTGCGAGGTTTATGGGAGGAATAAACATACCGTTGATGCTTACACAGCAAATCCAGAGTCTATAAATTATGTGGGGAATGCTAATCATTAAGGACATTAGGATTTTTGTAATACTTACAATCCTAATAGGCAGAATCATCCTAATTTTTCATGGGGTAGATATCAGGCACAAGATGCAAATCAATACTGCGGGCTAGTGAAATAGAATCATTAGTAGCATGCTTTGGGGAATTAGGCCACTACTCAAACAAGCAATATTGAAGAGATGATGAAGAAGAATATGGCTACTCAAGCACAGTTAGTAGCAGATGTAAAGATCGGCAGATGATTATGAAGAACTTGGAGGTTCAAATTGGTCAGATTATAGGAGAACCAAATGTGAGGCCTTAGGGAGGTCTACCGAGTGATACTGAGCCAAACCAAAAATAGGTTAACGTAGTCATTACTCAGAGTAGGCTGCATCTGAAGGAGTTAGAACCTAAGTAGGTGAATCAAAGGGATATTAATGGTGAAATAATAAAGGATAATAAGAAAGTTGTAGATGACAAAGCTGACAACAAGGGAACTAAGGTGAAAATTATAATGCCACCTCCACCTTTCCCACAAAGACTATGGAAACACTAAGAACAAGATTGTTACAAGAAATTTATTAATATATTAAAATAGGTTCACATTAACTTGCCTCTTGTTGAGGTTTTGCAGAATAATCCAAAGTACCCTAAGTACATATAGGATATTGTGGATAACAAGAACTGCCTGACTTAATATGATACTATAGCACTTACTGAGAAGTGTACATCGTGAATCTAGAATAGGTTGCCCACAAAGCTGAAATATCCAAGGAGCTTAACCATTTAGATTAAAATCGGGCAATCAATAAGCTCTCCAGGTTTTTGTGATCTTGGGGAAAGCATCAATCTTATGCCCATATTTTTGTTTCAAATGATGGGGTTAGACAGACCAAAACCCACCATAGTTGTTTTGTAGCTAGTTGACCGGTAGCATGCCTGACCATATGGTATAGTTGAAGATGTATTACTACAAATAAGGCCACTCATCTTCTCATTGGATTTTATTATTCTTGATTTCAATGCTGATTCAGAATTTCCATTTATTTTAGGACATCCCTTTTTAGCAATAGAGCATTCATTGATTGATGTAGCAGTAGCTAAGCATGCTCACGACAAATTTGAGGTGTTCAACGTATACAAGGCAATAAAGTTGTCTATAATATATGAAAAATTGTTTTCTATTACTGTCTTAGATCTTAAGTCAGACATTCTCCTTATTACGTCCAAGGATCCCTTGAAAGAGCATTAGTGGGATATGATCTATTTGATGATTTAAAGTTGTTGAAATGGTGCAGCTTTTGGATGTAGAAAGCGTTGCTACCTGGAAGATCAAATTTGAGCCTTTGAATACACCAATTGGTCCTTCTACCAAGTCATCCGTTGATGAAGCACCAAATTTAGAGCTCAAAGCTCTACCCTCTCATTTGAATTACATTTTCCTTGCTAAGGATGATACTTTGCCTATGATTTTATCTAAAGGTTTATCTAATGCATAGGTGATAGAGGCATTGATAGTATCAAAAATAAGGAAAAAAGTAATTGTATGGAAAATGCCAAATATCACATGAACCAATCCTGTATTCTATATGCATAAAATATTCATGGAAGAAGGATATAAAGCACATGTACAACACCAGCTGAGACTAAATCCTGTGATGAAAGAAGTAGTCATAAAAGAAGTCATTAAGTGGCTTGATGTTGCGATAATTTATTCCATATCCGATAGTAAATGGGTCAGCCCTGTGCATTATGTGCCAAAGAAAGGAAGGATGACTATTGTGGCCAATGATGATAATTAGTTGATTCCAACTCGTATAGTGATTGGGTAGAGGATCTGCATTGATTACAGGAAGTTGAATGATGCCACCTGGAATGATCACTATCCCATTCTTTTTATTGATCAAATACTGGACAGGTTGGCGAGACATGAATATTACTGCTTTCTGGATGCATATTCAGCCTATAATCAGATAACTATAGCACCAGAAGATATAGAGAAGACCACATTTACCTATCCTTATAGTACTTATGCATTCGGACGTGTTCCTTTTGGTATTTAGAATGCACCAGCAACTTTCCAGAGATGAATGATGGCTATCTTCTATGGTATGGTGAATGATTTTGTCAAGATATTTATGGATGATTTTTTATTTTTGGTAATTCATTTGATATGTGCTTTCAGAACTTAGATAGGGTCTTAGCTCACTGTGAAGAAACAAACCTCATATTAAATTGGGAGAAGTGCCACTTTTTGGTAAAGAAAGGTATCGTCATTGGTCATAAGATGTCACTCAGAGAACTTGAGGTAGACAAAGATAAGAGTGAGATCATTGAAAATCTATCTTATCTAGTGTCAGTGAAAGGTGTGAGAAGCTCTCTCGGGCATTCAGGATTTTACAAATGCTTTATTAAAGACTTCTCAAAGATAGAAAGCCCCATGTGTAAGTTGCTAGATAAAGAGGTAAAGTTTGATTTTGGGGTAGAGTGTCAGAAGGCATATGAGCATTTGAAAAGAAAATTGATGGAAGAATCTATTCTGATTGCTCTTGTCGAGTTGATGTGTGATATGAGTGACTTGGTTGTTGAAGTAGTATTGGGGTAGAGTAAAGATAAGGTATTTCACTCTATCTACTATGTACATAAAATCTTAGATGTAGCCAAGGTAAATTAAACATTCACAAAGATGGAGACGATGGAACTTGTATATGCATTTGATATATTCAGAGAATACTTTGTGGGCTTGAAAGTGATTGTTCATACTGATCATGATGTCATCCTGAATTTGTTCAGCAAGAAAGATCTAAATCCAAGGTTGATCAGGTGAATTCTTCTGCTCCAAGAATTTGATTTGGAAGTTCATGACAGAAAAGGAACTAAAAATCAAGTGGCTGGCCATTTGTCAAGGCTTAAGAGTCATGCTTATGTTGTTGATGATACACTATGTAATCAGAAGGAGTTTTCAAATGAGCAATTAATGGCACTGGATATAGTAGAGGTTCCCTGGTATGTTGATATAGTGAATTTTCTAGAAAGTTGCATTTATTCTCTGGAGGCCAAAAGTCAATAGAAGAAGAAGTTGTTTCATGATTCCCTCTCATACATATGGGATGAGCCCTATTTATTCAAACAAGGTGTTGATATAATTATGTAAAGTTGTGTTTCAGAAGCTAAATCTAAATAGGTGTTGGAAAATAGTCATTCATCACCTTATGAAGGTCATCATGGAGGTGAACGAACATCAAGAAAGGTATAATAGTCTATTTTCTTTTGGCCTACATTATTCAAAGATGCTATAGCTTTTATCAGGAAATGTGATCAATGCTAGAGAATGGGCATTATCTCGAGGCACCATGAAATGCCCCTAACTAATATTCTTGAAGTTGAGATTTTTTATGAGTGGGGACTTGATTTCATGGATCCATTTCCACTAATTAATGGTAATCTATATATTCTAGTAGTCGTAGATTATGTGTCCAAATGGGTAGGGTTGTAGCACTTCCCACTAGTGATACTAGGGTGGTGATGAAATTTGTGAAAAAGAATATATTTTCTCATTTTGGCACACTCACAGCAATCATTAGTGATGGAGAAACATATTTTGTGAATCATTGGTTCAAGAACCTATTGGCAAAGTATAGAGTCTAACACAGGGTGGCCACGGAATACCAAATCCAGATGAGTGATCAAGTGGAAATATCTATCAGAGAGATCAAGTTGATTTTGTAGAAGACTATTAATAGTCAACGTAAGGATTGGTCAATTAAGCTGGATGATGCACTATGGGCATATAGGACAACCTATAAATGCCCATTGGGACCTCTTCTTATTGCTTGGTATATGGTAAAGTATTAATGACTTTATCATAGTGGCTGACTTTTGCAGGAAAAGAGAAGTATCAGACTGGCAAGATCAAAAGAATTGGTTGAGACGTATTTGGAACCTGAACAGATATTCCATCAAAGGCGAAGAACAACAGAACTTCATTACCCAATTCAGCTGATTCAAATGGCAGATCCAGTGGATCCTGTAGATCCTAATTCTCTAATTGTTCCAGCTTCATTGATTCCAGTTTCTCCTACATGAGCAAAAGCTAGACCTATTCGTGAAGTGGCAATCCAAATTTCAAATAATGCTACTAATCTTATCCGCAATCCACAAGCAGGTGGTTAGATTTAAATAAAGCAGAATATGGTGCAACTCTTGCACACGAGTGGGCAGTTCACAGGTTTATATAAAAAGTACCCACAGCAGCACATAAAGAACTTTGTTGATATCAGTGATACATGCATTCCTGTTGGGGTATCTACCAATTATGTCAGACTGACTCACTTCCCTTTCTCTCTGTTGGGGAAGCAAATAGGGGGTTATATGTTGAACAACCAAACTCCATCACTTCCTGGAAAGATTTGGCTCAAAAATTCCTTATTAGATTCTTTTTATCTAGAACGACAACACACTTGAGAAGTGAGATTCTGAGTCTCGGGCAAAAAGATAAAGATTCAGTCTCGGGCAAAAAGATAAAGAGAATCTTTACCAAGCTTGGGAAAGATTCAAGGTTATGCTCAGGAATTGCCCTCATCATTACCATACTAATGATGTATTTGTGCATACTTTCATTGAGGGTTTTGAGCAAAAAACCAAGATTCTCCTAGATTCAGCAGCACGTGGGCAAGCTCTAGATAAGACTAGTGTTAAATTATATACACTGCTGAATCAGATTTCATAGGGGAATCTTAAGTGACATGCTGACACAAGAGGTCATCCAAAGAAGGTTACAGGTGAGTAGAAGGTTGTTATTTCATGGCTATATCAGCCTAAGTCAATGCACTATAGAATCAACTAACTAAACATCTCAGCAATATGAATCTAGGAGTCATACAGTCTACACCAACAACAACAAATATAGTTTATTAGGCTTATACCGGTCTACACCAACAACAACAAATATAGTTTATTAGGCTTATACTTGGTCCGAGGTTTGTGGGAGCAATGATCATACAGCTGATGTTTACACAGCAAATCTAGAGTCTGTCAATTATGTGGGGAATGTTAATCATTAAGGACATTAGAATTTTGGTATTACTTACAATCCTAATAGGCAGAACCATCCCAATTTTTCATTTGATAGAAATCAGGCACAAAATGCAAATCAATACTGTGGGCCAGTGAATCAGAATCATCAATAGCATGTTTCAGGAAATCAGGCCACTACTCAAATAAAAAATATTGAAGAGGTGATCAAGATGATTATGGCTACTATAACATAGTTAGTAGAATATGTGAAGACCAATAGATGATTACAAAGAACTTGGAGGTTCAAATGGTTCAGATTATAGGATCACATAATGTGAGGCCTTAGGGAGGTCTACCAAGTGATACTAAACCAAACCTTACATAGGTTAATGTAGTGATTACTTAGAGTAGGATGTATTTGAAGGAGTTGGAACCCAAGCATGTGAATCACAGGGATATTAATGGTGAAACGGTAAAAAGGAAAGAGAAATTTATAGATGACAAAGCTGACAGCAAGAGAACTAAGGTTAAAATTGTAATGCCACCTCCACTTTTCCCATAAAGACTATGGAAACACCAAGAACAGGATTGTTCAAGACGTTTATTAATATATTGTAATATGTTAACATTAACTTGCCTTTTATTGGTGTTTTGCAGAATGTTCCAAAGTATGCTAAGTACGTAAAGAATTTCATGGATAACAAGAACTACTTGACTTAATATGCTACTATTGCACTTACTGAGGAGTGTACATCATAAATCCAGAATAGGTTACCCACAAAGCTAAAAGATACAGGGAGATTCACCATTTAGATTACAATCAGGCAATCAATAAGCCTATTTTTGTTTTAAGGGATGGCGTTAGATAGACCTAAACCCACCATTATTGTTTTTAGCTAGTTGACTAGTAACTTGCCTGGACAGATAGTATAGTTGAAGATGTATTGGTGCAAATGAGGCCACTCATCTTCTCAGTGGATTTCACTATTCTTGATTTCAATGCTGATTTGAAAGTTCTATTTATTTTTAGGACATCCCTTTTATCAATAGAGCATTCATTGATTGATGTAGCTGTAGGACAGTTGACTATTAATACTTACGAAAAATTTGAGGTGTTCAACATATACAAGGAAATAAAGTTGGCTATAATATACGAAGAATTTTCTGCTATTACTATCTTGGATCTTAGTTAGACTTTCTCCTTATTACGTCCAAGGATCCCTTAAAAGAGCATTGGTGGGATATGATTTGTTTGATGATATTAAAGTATTTGAAATGATGCAGCTTTTGGATGTGGAAAGCGTTGTTACCTGGAAGACCAAATTTGATCCTTTGAATAGATCAATTGATCCCTCTCCCAAGTCATCTATTAATGAAGCACCAAAGTTAGAGCTCAAAGCTCTACCCTCTCATTTGAATTACACTTTTCTTGCTAAAGATGATACTTTGCCTATGATTTTATGTGAAGGTTTATCTAATGAATAGGTGAGAGAGGCATTGATAGTATAGAAAAGAAGGAAGAAAGTAATTGGATAGAAAATGCCAGATATCACAGGAACCATTCCTGCATTCTGTATGCACAAAATATTCATAGAGGAAGGATATAAAGCAAGTGTACAACAGCAGCAGAGACTAAATCCTGTAATGAAAGAAGTAGTCAGTAAAGAAGTCAGTAAGTGGCTTGATGTTGGGATAATTTATCCCATATCCGATCGTAAATAGGTCAGCCTTGTGCATTGTATGCCAAAGAAAGGAGGGATGACTGTTATGATCAATGATGCAAATTAGTTGATTCTAACTTGTATAGTAACTGGGTGGAGGATATACATTGATTATAGGAAGTTGAATGATTCCACCTTGAAGGATTGTTATCCCATTATTTTTACTGATCAAATGTTGGATAGGTTGGCGAGACAAGAATATTACTGCTTTTTGGATGGGTATTCGGGGTATAATCAGATAACTTTAGCACCAGAAGATCAAGAGAAGACCATATTTACCTATCCTTATAGTACTTATGCATTCAAACGTATGCCCTTTGGTCTTTGCAATGCACCAGCAATTTTCCAGAGATGCGTGATGGAAATTTTCTACCGTATGGTGAAAGATTTTGTCGACATATTTATGGATGATTTTTTTATTTTTGGTAATTCGTTTGATGTGTGCTTGCAGAACTTAGATAGGGTCTTGGCTCACTTTGAAGAAACAAACCTCATATTAAATTGAGAGAAGTGCCACTTTTTGGTCAAGAAATAAACCTCATATTAAATTAGGAGAAGTGACACTTTTTGGTCAAGAAAGGTATCGTCCTTGGTCATAAGGTATCACTCATATGACTTGAGATAGTCAAATCTAGGGTAGAGGTTATTAAAAAGCTATCGTATTCGGTGTCAGTGAAAAGTGTGAGAAGTTTTCTTGGGCATTCAGGATTTTACAGATGCTTAATCAAAGACTTCTATAACATAGTAATCCCCATGTGCAAGTTGTGGGAGAAAGAGGTAAATTTTGATTTTTGGGTAGAGTGTCAAAAGGCATATGAGCATTTGAAGAAAAAATTGATGAAAGCACCCATTCTGATTTCTCCTGATTGGGCATTACCGTTCGAGTTGATATGTGATATGAGTGATGTGGTTGTTGAAGCAATATTAGGGCAGTACAAAGAGAAGGTATTTCATTCTATCTACTATGCAAGTAAAACCTTGATGCAGCCCAGGCAAATTATACATTTACAAACAAAGAGATAATGGCACTTGTATATGCATTTAATAAATTCAGAGCTTACTTGGTGGGTTTAAAGGTGATTGTTCATACTGATCATGAAACCATACTATATTTTTTCAACAAGAAAGATGTGAATCCAAGGTTGATCAGGTGAATTCATCTGCTCCAAGAATTTGATTTAGAAGTTCGTGACAAACAATGAGCTGAAAATCAAGTGGTTGACCATTTGTCGATGCTTGGGAGTCATGCTTATGTTGTTTATGAAACACTATGTATTCAGGAGAAGTTTTCAAATGAGCAACTAATGGAACTGGATATAGTATAGGTTCCCTGGTATGCTGATATAGTGAATTTTCTAGTAAGTGGCATTATCCTCTGGAGGCCATAAGTCAATAGAAGAAGAAGTTATTTCGTAATTCCTGCTCATACATGTGGAATGAGCCCTATTTATTCAAACAAGGTTCTAATAGAATTATGCAAAGATGTGTTTTAGAAGCTAAATCTAAATAGGTATTTGAAAATTATCATTCATCACCTTATGGAGGTCATCATAGAGGTGAACGAACAACAAGAAAGGTATAATAGTCTGGTTTCTTTTGGCCTATATTATTCGGAGATGTTATAAGTTTTATCAGGAAATATGATCAATTTAAGAGAATGGGCACTATCTCAAAGCCCCATGAAATTCCCCTAACTAATATTCTTGAAGTTGAGATTTTTTATGTGTGGGGAATTGATTTCATGGGGCTATTTCAACCAATAAATAGTAATCTGTATATTCTGGTATTAGTATATTATGTGTCCAAATGGGTAGAGGCTATAGCACTCCCCACTAATGATGCTAGGGAGGTGATGAAATTTGTGAAGAAGAATATATTTTATCATTTTGGCATACTCAGAGCAATCATTAGTAATGGAGGAACATATTTTGTGAATCATTGGTTCAAGAACCTATTGGAAAAGTATGGAGTCTAACATAGGGTGGCCAAGACATACCAACTCCAGACGAGTGGTTAAGTGGAAATAACTAACAGAGAGATTAAGCTGATGTTGCAGAAGATTGTTAATAGTCAACATAAGGATTGGTCAATTAAGTTGGATGATGCACTAAGGGCATATAGGACAACCTATAAAACGCCTATTGGGACCTCTCCTTATTGCTTTGTATATTGTAAAGTGTTAACGTCTTGATTATAGAGACCGACTTTTGCAGGAAAAGCGAAGAATTAGACTAGCAAGATCAAAAGATTTGGTTAAGCCATATTTGGAACCTGAACAGATATTCCATCAAAGGCGAAGAGCAGCAGCACTTCATTACCTAATTCAGCATATTCAAATGGCAGATCCAGTGGATCCTGTTGATCTTAATGCTCTAATTTCTCAAGCTTCATTGATTCCAGCTGCTCCTACACTAGCAGAAACTAGACCTATTTGTGAAGTGGCAATCCCACTTACAAATAATGCTACTAATCTTATTAGCAAGCCAAGTATGGGTGGTCAGATTTAACTGAAGAAAAATATAATGCAAATCTTGCACACGAGTGGGCACTTCACAAGTTTATATCATGAGGACCCACAGTAGCACATACAGAACTTTTTTGAGATCAATGATACATACATTTCTATTAGGGTATCTACCAATTATGTCAGACTGTCTCTCTTCCCTTTTTCTCTGCTAGGGGAAGCAAAGAGGGGGTTATATGCTGAACCACCAAACTTCATCACTTCTTGGGATGATCTGGCTCAGAAATTCCTTATTAGATTCTTTTTATCTGGGAAGACAATATATTTAAGAAGTGAGATTCTAAGTCTTAGGCAAAAGGATGGAGAGAATCTTTACCAAGCTTGGGAAAGATTCAAGGTTATGCTCAGAAATTGCCCTCATCATCATCAGATTAATGATGTATTTGTACACACTCTCAATTAGGGTATTGAGATAAACACCAAGATTCTCCTTGATTCAGCAGCACGTGGGCAAACTCTAGATAAGACTTATATTGAATTATATACACTGCTAAATCAGATTTCATAGTGGAATCCTAAGTGAAATGCTGGCACAAGAGGTGCTCCAAAGAAGGTTGCAGGTGTGTTGGAGGTAGATTAGTTTATAGCTATATCAGGCCAAATTAATGCACTACAAAATCAACTAACTACATAACTCAGCAATATGAATCTGGGATTTTCACGGTCTACACCAACAACAGCAAATGTAGTATACTAGGCTCATACTTAGTGCAAGGTTTGTGGGAGCAATGAACATACAGTTGATGCTTACACAGCAAATCCAAAGTTTTACAATTATATGGGGAATGCTAATTACTAAGGACAATGTATTTTGGAGATAAATACCAATTAGAAGGAACCACTTGATCTTATTATGATCTGATTTGTAAGCCTACTCGGGTCTTGAGTATTTACTTGTAAGAACGGAATTCTTTATTTTGTAATGAATAGTTATAATTCCATAAAAAAAATTCAATCAAATTTTGGTAGTACTTACAATCCTAACAGGCGGAACCATCCCAATTTTTCATGGGGTGGAAATCAGGCACAAAATGCAAATCAATATTATGGGCCAGTGAATCCGAATCAGTAGCAGCATGCTTTAGTGAATCAGGAAACTACTCAAAAAAGCGATATTGAAGATATGATGAAGCAGATTATGGCTACTCAAGCATAGTTGGAGCAGATGTGAAGACTAGTAGATGATTACAAAGAAATTGGAGGTTTAGATTGGTCAGATTACAGGAGCACGGAATGTAAGGCCTTAGGGAGGTCTACCGAGCGATACTGAGCCAAACCTAAAATAGGTTAATATAGTCATTACTCAGAGTAAGATACAGCTAAAAGAGTTAGAACCCAAGCAGGTGAATCACAAGGATATTAATGGTGAAATGGTAAAGGAGAAAGAGAAAGTTGTAGATGACAAAGTTGACAGCAAGGGAACTAAGGTGAAAATTGTAACACCACCTCCACCTTTCCCACAAAGACTATGGAAACACCAAGAACAGGATTGTTACTAGAAGTTTATTAATATATTGAAATAGGTTCACATTAACTTGCCTCTCGTTGATGTTTTGCAGAATGTTTCAAAGTATGCTAAGTACATAATGGATATCATGGATAACAAGAACTGCCTACCTAAATATGTTACTATATCACTTACTGAGGAGTTTAAATCGTGAATCCAGAATAGGTTGCCCACAAAGTTGAAAGATCCAGGGAGCTTCACTATTTATATTACAATCGGGCAATCAATAATCGCTCGGGGTCTATGCGATCTTGGGGCAAGCATCAATATTTTTCCCATATTTTTGTTTCAAAGGATGGGGTTAAACAGCCCAAAACCCACCATAGTTGTTTCTTAGCTAGCTGACCAGTTACTTGCCAAACCAGATGGTATAGTTGAAGATGTTGTAATACCCATACTTCTACCTACTTTAAATTCATCCCAAAGATATCAAAGACATTATTTAAATATGAATACACTTTTCTATATATGGAATTTTCAAGATTTTCACTTTTTATCACGTGGGAGAATAAATAAGCTTTCCAACGATATAAAATTTGCCTAAATCCAATAACCGGTAAGAAGTTATGACTATTTCAAGTCCCCATCATAAAATAGTGCCTTGTTAGGTAGTGGCGTGCCGCGCCACTAGCAAAAATGGCATTTGTCAACTTACAGTGAACCTCCACAATTTCACCACATCGCGGAAAACTTCCAGGTCCCAGTTGTCACATTCCAGTAGGGGTCCGCGATTTGTCTCATGTCATGCCCTGGCCAGATTTCAGAATTTCTATGGCACCGTGATAGCTCCGCATCACGCCGTTAGCCCAGTTCCCAATTTTCACTTTCTAGTGACACGGTACGATAGCGCCACATCGCACCGGGTGCCAAAATTAAGATTTTTATCAGTTTTGAGTTTTTAATGTCAAGGGCCTTTAAGTATTTTTCCATGGCCCTAATTATCTTAAGCATGTACTTATCCCTAAAGTTACATGGTCATATCATAACTCATCTAATTTTTCCCTAAATTGAGTTGCTCTCTCTCAAGCTAAGAAACCCTAGCTCTCAAGAATCAAGGTAAATCACAATAAATCCATCCAAGAACCTTCAAGGTTTCCTTTCTAAGGTATCCATAATGTTCATTCATGGATTCTTTTCATCCATGAAGCCCAAGAATATCTTTTCAAAGTTCAAGTATATGGATTTTTATGAATTCTATCTTGGGTTTGGTTTTGTTCATGTTGATAATGACCAATTGAATTCTAATCCATGTTTGGTGATAAATTTTAAGTGGAATTAATTATTATAGGTGTAGATTCATGTGAACTAATGATTAAACCATTGAATGGTGAAATTTGAACTGAATCATGATGTTTACTTATTGCGTAATGTTGTCTACATATACTCTGCTCACTATGTATTTGATTAAATGCCTATGGGAAGGAAAAGTGCCATACTAGTATGATAATATGAAATCCCCATTCATATAAAAGTTCATACATGTCAAGTGTTTGATGAAATGTCTTAGTCAATGGATTATGGATTTGTGTGTAGCCATTGTTGTGCTTTAGAATTTATGCCATGAATTACTTTTATACTATCGAGTCCTGGGGGTACTTGTACTCGAAAATTTAGTTTATGCCTAGAGCTAGTGTCATGTTTTCACGATATCCTTAGTCAAGCCATGTTTAGTAGAATTCAGTCAGTCATGTGACTCAGAAAAACTCAGTAAACTCAGTAATCCTAGTAATCTCAGAAATCTTAATACTTCAATAATCTCAATAGTATTCCATCGGTCAAAAGAACTCAATGAACCCAGTTCAGTTCAGTTAATCATGTTCAGTGTCTATTAAGATGGGAGTAGGATTTATCACCGAGTGAACCCAAGGATGAGGACACACACTGACAGTTAGGGGTGTGATCCTTAGAAACAATCTTTGTGTTACAGAACTATGTAGCTAGCAAAGATTGAGACATCAACACTGACAGATGAGGGTTGATGAGGTGGATAAACACTGTCAGATGAGGATCCCATCATTCTCTTTTAGGGACACTATCAGATGAGGGTCACCCACTGCTTGTCTTTACCAGTGGCGTAGTATTGACACCCTTCCAATTGGGGTTACAGATTGGACCCTAAGCTAGCTATATTGCTTTATTTGGGGCATGTCGATTAGATGACTACTTTCTACAGTAACAGTTTCAGACTCAATCTCAGTAATAGAACTCAGATAGTTCTTCATAATTTTAGGACTGTCAGATACAATCAACTCAGAAATGTATGAAACTCAGTTAATTCCATCAGAACCTAGACTTTTAGCTATAGTCGCTCAGTATTAGTTATACCAGTTATCAGTGACTCATGTTATCATCTATCAGACTTAGTAGTCAGTACCATCATGAATTCAGTCACAGTCACTTATTCATGCATATATTTTCGTGTTCATGTTATACAGTCAGTTAGCATTGTTCATGTATTTGAACCCTTTGCATTCAGCCTACCTTACTTGCATACCAGTACATTCAAATGTACTGACGCATTTGTGATATGGTGTTTTATACCATAGGTTTAGAAGAATTAGCTCCAGAACATCAGTAGCATTCTAATTTCAGCAGTCAGAGTTAGCAGTGTGTCCTCATCTTTCAAGGACATGATCATTACTTTATTTCTTTATTACTTATTTTATTTCAGTAGTTGGAGTTAGTTAGGGACATGTCACATCAACTCCTTATTCAGACACTTTAGAGGCTTTCAGACTACAGTGTTTTTAGACTAAATGTTTTCATACATTGTTTCAGTTTTGGTTTTGTCGTACCACATTATTCAGATATGGTTTTATCAGATGCTTATCAGTTTTGAACCTTATGGCATGTTTCAGCCTACTATTTTCGTATTTATACAGTATATTATGCAGTGTTCAGGTACATATATCAATCATGGGTTAGTTTGTGGTCCTTCAAGGTCATGAGCATTGTGTAGTATACTGGGTACCAGATTTGGGGCATTACAAATGTATTTGCGCAAATGAGGCCACTCATCCTCTTAGTGGATTTCACTATTTTTTATTTCAATGTTGATTCAGAAGTTCCATTATTTTGGGACATCTCTTTTTAGCAATAGAGCATTCATTGATTAATGTAGTTGTAGGACAATTGAATATCTGTGCTCACGACAAATTTGAGGTATTCAATGTATACAAGGCAATAAAGTTATCTGCAATATATGAAGAATTGTCTGCTATTACATCTTGGATCTTGAGTCAGACTTTCTGCTTATTACGTCCAAGGATCCCATGGAAAGAGCATTGGTGGGATATGATCTATTTGATGATATTAAAGCAATTAAAATGGTGCATATTTTGGATGTAGAAATTTTTGTTATCTAGAAGACCAAATTTAAGCCTTTGAATACACCAATTGGTCCCTCTCCCAAGTCATCTGTTGATGAAGCACCAAAGTTAGAGCTCAAATCTCTACCCTCTCATTTGAATTACACTTCTTTGCTAAGGATGATACTTTGCCTGTGATTTTATCTAAAGGTTTATCTATAGCGCAGATGAGAGAGGCATTGATAGTATTGAAAAAAAGGAAAAAAGTAATTGGATGGAAAATGCCAGATATCACAGGAACCAATCCTGCATTATATATGCATAAAATTTCATGGAGGAGTAGCTGAGACTAAATCTTATGATGACAGAAGTAGTCAGAAAAGAAGTCATTAAGCGACTTGATACTGGGATAATTTATCCCATATCCAATAGTAAATGGTTTAGCCTTGTGCATTGTGTGCCAAAGAAAGGAGGAATGACTATTTTGACCAATAATTATAATTAGTTGATTCCAACTAGTACAATGACTGGGTGGAGGATCTGCATTAATTTTAGGAAGTTGAATGATGCCACCTGGAAGGATTGTTATCCCATTATTTTATTGATCAAATGTTGGACTGGTTGGTGAGACATAAATATTACTGCTTTCTGGATGGTTATTCAGGGTATAATTAGATAACTATAGAACCATAAAATATGGAGAAGACTATATTTACCTGTCCTTATAGTACTTATAAATTCAGACGTATGCCTTTTTGTCTTTGCAACGCACCAGCAACTTTCCGTAGATGCATGATGGCTATCTTCTATGGTATGGTGAAAGATTTTGTCAAAATATTTATGGAAGATTTTTTCATTTTTGGTAATTCATATGATGTATGCTTGCAGAACTTAGATTGGGTCTTGGCTCGCTGTGAAGAAACAAACCTCATATTAAATTAGGAGAAGTGCCACTTTTTGGTCAAGAAAGGTATCATCCTTGGTCATAAGGTGTCACTTAGATGACTTGAGGTAGACAAAGCTAAGGTATAGGTTATTAAAAAGCTATCATATTCAGTTTCAGTGAAAGGTATGAGAAGCTTTCTCGGGCATTCAAGATTTTACAGATGCTTTATCAAAGACTTCTTAAAGATAGCAAGCCCTATGTGCATGTTGTTGGAGAAATAGGTAAAGTTTGATTTTGGGGCAGAGTGTCAGAAGGCATATGAGCATTTGAAAAGAAAATTGATGGAAGCACCCATTCTGATGGCTTCTAATTAGGCATTACCATTCGAGTTGATATGTGATACGAGTGATGTGGCTGTTAAAGCAGTATTGGGGAAGTGCAAAGATAAGGTATTTTACTCTATCTACTATGCAATTAAAATCATAGTGCAGCCCAGGTAAATTATACATTCACAAAGAAGGAGATGCTGGCACTTGTATATGCATTTGATAAATTTAGAGCTTACTTGGTGGGCCTAAAGGTGATTGTTCATACTGATCATGACACCATAATATATTTTTTCAACAAGAAATAAGTGAATCCACGGTTGATTAGGTGAATTCTTCTGCTCCAAGAATTTCATTTAGAATTTCACGATAGAAAAGGAGCTGAAAATCAAGTGGCTGATCATTTGTCGAGGCTTGAGAGTCATGCTTATGTTGTTGATGATACACTATGTATTCAAGAGGAGTTTTCAAATAAGAAATTAATGGCACTGGATATAGTAGAGGTTCCTTAGTATGCTGATATAGTGAATTTGCTAGTAAGTGGAATTTACCCTCTAGAGTCCACAAGTAATCGAAAGAAGAAGTTGTTTCATGATTCCCACTCATACATGTGAGATGATCCCTATTTATTCAAACAAGATACTGATAGAATTAATCAAAGATGTGTTTTAGAAGCTATATCTAAATAGGTGTTGGAAAATTTTCATTCATCACCTTATAAAGGTCATCATGGAGATGAACGAACATCAAGAAAGGTATTATAATTTGGTTTCTTTTGGCATACATTATTCAGAGACGCTATAGCTTTTATCATGAAATGTGATCAATACCAGAGAATGGGCACTATCTCGAGGCACCATGAAATGCCCCTAACTAATATTCTTGAAGTTGAGATTTTTTATGTGTGGGGAATTGATTTCATGGGGCCATTTCCACCATTGAATGGTAATCTGTATATTCTGGTAGTCTAGATTATGTGTCAAAATGGGTAGAGGATGTAGCACTCTCCACTAATGATGCTAGGGTGGTGATGAAATTTGTGAAGAAAATTATATTTTCCCATTTTGGAGCACTCAGAGCAATCATTGGTAATAGAGGAACATATTTTGTGAATCATTGGTTCAAGAACCTATTAGCAAAGTATGGAGTCTGACACAGGGTGTCCACAGTATACCAACTCCAGATGAGTGGTCAAGTAGAATTATCTAATAGAGAGATCAAGTTGATTTTGCAGATAACTGTTAATAGTCAGCGTAAGGATTAGTCAATTAAGCTGGATGATGCACTATGGGCATATAGGACAGCATATAAAATGCCCATTAAGACCTCTCCTTATTGCTTGTATATGGGAAAGCGTGTCACTTGCCCGCAGAGCTTGAGCATCAGCCTTATTGGGCAGTGAAGAAATTAAATCTTGATTTGAATGTTGTAGGAGATAAAAGACTGTTACAATTGAGTGAACTCATCGAGTTCGCTTACATGCCTATGAAAATGCATAATTATATAATGAGAAAACCATAATATGGCATGATAATCAAATTATGACTTAATTCTTTGAGTCTGGCTTGCAAGTGTTGTTATTAAATTTGAGATTGAAGTTATTTCCAAGTATATTAAGGTCTAAGTGGTCTGGACCCTTTGAGGATGTAAAAATGACTTCTGATGGGGTTTTTGAGCTTTGGCATGAGGATAAAAGTTCTATATTCTTGGTAAATGGGCAGAGGGTCAAGCATTATTGGGTCGATCATGTGGAAAGGCACAAAACACCACCACCTTTGAAGAAGAATGAAGCTGAGTTGAGTCGTGCCATGATGTTAAATAATATGTTGTGTGGGAGGCAATCCGCAAATATAATGTAATATCTTAGTTTACTTCTTTGTTATATAAAAAACAAAACAAACAAACGTGAGAAAAGAAATTGAAAATACAAAAATATATGTCGAGCCCCGACCAAAACTAATGTGCTGGGTGGGAGGCAATCCACTTTTTCTTACATATTCATGTTTTTTTGTTGAGAGTGCAGGAATGAAAAATTTCATGGCCTGGGGAAGAACAAGAAGTGGGTAAAAAAAAATGGGAGGCTATCAGGTACATAAAAGATGCATTAAGTTGATGAACAAAAGAAGGTAAGAAAAAGGGGGACAAAATTCCCTCAAGTGTAAATTCTAGTGGCCCTCCATGATAGTCCCACGTCATGGACCCTATCCTCCAAAATAAGGTCTATATGGCACTAAAGTGAAATTAGCGAAGGCCACATTCCAATATAGCCTCCGTTATAAGCCTGCGTAGTGGAGCCTATCGCGAAGACATACCTCCACGATGAGGAGGGGATCTTTTCTTTGCATCTCTCTTAATCCGAAGAACCTTCTCTTTTAACCCCTAAATTCACAATTCCCTTCCCCATTTCAAAAACCTAACGCGCCACCCAATCCTTTCTCCCCACCCCCCACCCCCCTTGTGCAAAAAATTTCCCTAAATTTCTCATTCTCGAAGCTTATTGTTCCAAGCCTTACTCTTTTCCTCTCTGAAAGCTCAATTAATGTATGTACTAAATGCTTCTTTCATCCTTTTGTATTTGCTTGTAGTGTTTGAAAACTCCCATTGTGAATTAATTAAGATTATCTTGGGAGTCCTTGTCGAGTTAATTAATGGGTGCACAAGTAAACACCGAAATGTGACCTTTTGTGTGTTGTGATTCATATTTCTCCACATGCATTGAAAATAGTTTGTGAACCTATATATAAACTTGGTGAATTATGTATTATAGTGTTCGAAAATTAATTTTAATTCGTTCTTGGTGCATGTACTAAGTTATGCTACTGGATTATTTCAATGTGACATGTTAAAAAGTGAAGTGGAATGTGATAGTGTATGGAAATTGGTTATCTACTATGAGCCTCAAGAAAATTGGGTATAAGGTGAGTGTAATCTGGGTTGTGTTTTGTATTGTTGTTATCTTGACCTTCTGTGAAGTTGTATGCAATTATAAGCATAAAATGACAGACTATTACTCTTATTGAACTCTTGAGTATAACATTATGTTCATCCTTAGTATTTTATAGATTAATGTGAATGATGTTCTAGTAATTGAAACTGTGTTGAAGATATATGGGATGCATATATTGAGTGGGGTATGTTTGTGGGTTATATATGATACCATTGTTCTCTAAGCATTCCTTAGAACTTTTATTCAACTTGTTGCGCTTCTTATGACTTAAATTAAAAGACTGATTTGGTGGTGTTGTGGTTCATTGAATCTTGCTAAAACAAAGTTAATTTGTGCTTGAAGTCTAAGAAGAGCAACATCAAGTGGTTTATTATGGTAGTTTAGGTGTTGTATAAGAGAAATTCAAATATTGAACAGGGGAAGTCTGAGTACCCTAGTTCATATATCTATGTACCGATGCTAACAACTAAATGTGGGGTGTCTTCAAAACTCCTCTACACTTAGTGTTTTCTAGATGAAAGGGAAGACCTGTCTAACTTGTTTGTTGCACTGTGTTGGCTGACAGATATTATGGACCACCAATAACAAAAGGGGAAAGACATTGTTGGGCCATCTGAGCCATCAATGAAAATAGATAGGCAGACTGGCAGGGTACCAATAGCTCCGGCAATCCCCGTGGTCAGTCACGGAGATATGGAACAAGATGGGTCGAAGGAGCCAGAAAAAAATGGCATACTAAGCACAATAAGATAAAATATGCCCCGAAAGAGTTCATTAACTGGGCGAGTTTGTTGAGGGAGTACCCGAGTATAGCAAGAAAACTAGAACAGCTAGGTATGAACTTCCTATTCGAGCATCCCACGGAGTGCAACTTTCACCTTATTCGGGAGTTTTATGCTAATTGGGGACCCAGAGATCTCGATTCTAAAGTAAAAATGCATAGATAGGTTGTAACTTTCTTAGCCGACATTGTGAATGAAATTGTAGGTATCGTAGAGGCAGATGCAGTCCCTTTGAAGCAGCAGAACATCACCCCACCATATCCAAACATCATACACATTTTATGCAGAAATTGGTCTACATCTAGATGGACTCATCACAAAGATAGTGGTTAGCACCTGACACTTTTATATGCTCACTAGAACAGGAAAGAATATTTGTGGATGAGGATTATCTTCCATTGCCTGATTTCGGGTAAACATATGACAGAGATTACCTATGACAGAGTATGCCTTATTTATGCTTTAATGCGTTATCATATCGAGATAAATATGGGTGTTGTGATCTTGTCTGTAATAAAGAAGGCGCGCTACCGTCAAGGGCGCAGGTATGGATTCAGGGAATTACTAAATAGGTTTTTGAGGGGGGAGGAAATTGAGGAGGAAGAGTTAGATTACAGGCCAGTAGTAATGTCACAACCTGAGGCTACCCCCTAGTCGCGACAATGGTGCTTACGATCCTGAAAGACGACAAGCTAACCCATAAGTTAGTACCTGTTGTGATCACTAAATAACAATAATAAAATACACACATGCGGAATAACTAAATACGCCATAAGGTTTTAAATACTAAAACATTTCTAAATCATAAATCTGAAAACAGTTACCGAAAAACAACTGTCTGAAAACTGATAAAGTAATGACAAACTGACTAACTATATGAAGTGTCCAAAAGCCTCTAAAATTAATTGAATAAGAGTTGATGGTCAGGCCCCAACTAACTACAGCCGACTATAAAACTAAAAACACTGAAATAAACATAATCGATCCTCGAAATATGAGGACTCACCACAGCTGTTGTTGTTAATGTGCTGGAATGTCTAAGTACAGTCGGGAACCTGAGCATCTGAACCTATGATATGAGATATCATAGCGCAAAAAACGAGTATGTGGTCAGTACTTTGAATGTACTGGTATGCTAGATGAGGTTAGGCTAATATGCATGGGTTATGTACATGAGTAATAACTAACTGAATAAATAGAATAAAGTAACTGAATAACTGATATAAATGTGTCAATGTTTTAAAAGATGAGAATGCATGACCAAGCATATAACGTGATTCTGAAATAGCCTGTAAACTAAAATACTATAACTTATTAACTAAAAATCTGATAACTGTATGTTATGGTCAATGTAAACCTAAACTGAATCATACTGAATAATGGACTAAGACTATGGGAGGTATCATCTAATTGACATGCTTTAATCTGAGTTAATCGGGGTCCAACCTGTAAGCCCAGTTGGAAGCGTGTTAGTACCATGCCACGGGTACTGACAATGGATGTGTGGATCCACTAAACTGGTGTCCCAAAGGATTAAAAAGTCATCCTAATATAGCAGGAGTACTTATGAGATTCGAGTCAACCCTAAACTGGCAGGAAAACATCTTAATCTAAGCTGACTATGTAGTTTTATAACTCAGGGATTACTACTAAGGGTCATACCTTAACCTGGCAGTAATACCCCTATCCCTGGGTTTACTCAGTGCTGAATCCTACTCCCAAATGAACTGACGCCGATCACCTGACTGGACTAAGCTTAACTGAACCCACAACTGACCGTATTAACTTACTGAATGATATTGCTCATAGTATGACTGAAATTATTATGTAGATACTGAAAACTAGGTAAACAACTAAATTTTGGGTATTCATAACCCCCATGACTCGATAACAATAATAATAGGACATACTAAAGCTTTGAAAAAACATAATAAGTAGTCATTGTTCAAACTCAATCATTTAGGCATTTTATCAAACACTTGGAATTCATGGGCTTAAGCATGGGAATAGTTTAAACATGTAGTAATATCATAATTGCAATACTAAAATCATGGATTAAGATTTAACAAGTGAATAAGCACCATTCAAATGTGTCAAGGCTAATTCCAACGAAACCATATGATAAACATAATTTAAAATCCAAGTTCATAATAGCTTCATGAAGATAACTCACAATAACAAGTAAAAATCATAACTTTAATATGGAAAATGGGTTCTTGGACTCCATAGGTTATAAGGACCCATGAATGAATATCTAACATACCTTAAAAACTTAAATCTTTAAAAAGAAACACAATTCCTTAAGCTTTCTTAGAAATTCTAAATTTGGGAACTTGTTTTCTTGATTTTTCCAGAAAGGAAAGGAGATTAATTTGATGAACTAGGGAAGAGCGTAGGGTTTATTTGAGAGTAAAATTAGGGATTTTGGGTATACCATGCCTTAACTGAAGCCAAATCACATGTTAATACAAATTGGGGTGATGGGAAAAGACAAGACTGCCCTTCTGCAATTTAAACTTGTAACTGGATACTGATTAGGCCATCACCATGATATGCCAATGATGCCATAGCTATTCCACTATGACACGGTGCAATCGCGTTGAGTTGCTAGAATTGAAATCTAAACACGGCCCAAACCTCATTTGAAAAATCTAAAATTTCTCTGAGACATGCTCCTTACACCCCTGAACATGAATTAACTCAAAAACTTATGTCTTAGGGTTGGGAAGGTCACTTTAAAAAATCATCAAAGTTAAGAGGCCAAAAATAAAACAAAGCCCCCAATACTTGGCTAAATTTTTAGGTTATAAGCCTCTTATGCATGCACTATGGGATGAACAGAGCTAAGACTAATATGGGGTATTACAAGTAAGAATGATACCGATAGATGTGACCAAGACTAGATGGTTAGATATGGCCCATGGGCTAGTGTTGACTATGCCCGAGCATCTAGATCAGAATGATAAGATTACTGCACGGATGTATGGGTTACAGATGCTACAGCTGGGGGGGGTGGACCAGCAATGAATGAGGAGATTTATATTATCGAGATAGATTACCCTCTCGGTCATAATTCCCGGACTCTATTGTGGATAGGCCCAAAGTTTGTTGAGCCTGTTAATGACGACGTGCCCACCGATGAGGAGCAGCAGCTGATAGATTTAGATATTGAGTATGAGGATGAAAAGGTTGTGGACCTAGATCTGGGAGCTGAGGCATATGGTCTAGATGTTGATGATGACATGGACGATGCCTGATCAGGAAGTGTCACACCACCTCATTACTTAGTGATGCCTGCAAGCACTAAGGATTGTACTATATTTTAAGTGTGGGGTGGTGGTCCTCATTCTTCGTACCTCTTATTTTACTATTTTATGGATTTTATTATGTTTTGTAGATTTTTATTGTTATTCATGGATGTTTTGTTGATGATGTGATGATTTTTGACATTATGATTAGGTAATTTTTAGGGATTTCTTTACTTTGATTAGTTCATTACTCTTAGTTCATAATATTTTTAGTTAGTATTTGCTATCTAGGTTTAATTCAATTTTAGGAGTAATTTGTTTGCCCTTAAGGTGATGTTTAATAACTCATCATAGTTAGGTGTCTTTCCCTATGATGGATGACGCCCGTCTTAAGGGGAGTTAGTCTTGGGAAATAAAGTGACAAGAACCCAACCACAAATCTAGGGCGAGATACTTTATGTTGGGCCATGTGGTTACATGACATGGAAAACACTTGTTTTAAGAGAAAAGCATGTCAAAATTAAAAGAGGGATGTAACCTTAGACATTTATTCTCAATGGTGTGACTTTTGGTTTGTTGGCTTAATTCTGAATTTGTGCAATCACTAGATCGAGAGTCTATAGGGATCCTACTTGAATCTAGCATACACCAAGTATGAGTGAGATTTTAATTTTTATTCCACATGCATAGTGATGTCTAAAACTTGCCCCGTGTGTTTATGAAGCAAAATAATGGATGTTGGATTTAGGAGATGATATAGGTATTTTGTTGATAGCTATGTTTTAGAGCTCTTTTTACCTACCCTTGTAATTATCCTTTGTTAGCCATGTTGAGCCTATAGCCTATTTTCTTTGGTATCCTCATGTGTTGCTTATATCCCTTTTTTGTTTGACCTTAATTTAATCCAAATCTCCCAGATGCTTCAGTGAAAAAATTTTGAGTAAGAAGTTGAAAAATAAAAAGGAAAATGGTAATAGTGAAGCCCCAAGAATATAGTTATTGGTGTAAGAATGGAGGTAGAATAAGGTAGGGAAGCAGGTGATGAAAAGAATTCAGCTTGTCCAAGGAAAAATTAAATAATGTGTTGAAAAATTAGATTCCCTTTCACAGTGTATCCAAATTAGCTTAATGAGATGGGGCTAAAACAAAAGAGTAAGGGAAGATAGATGAGGTGAAAATGGGTTGTTAATTGAGTGTTTGTAATGTTCTTGTGATGTATTGAAGTTCTTAGGGAGATTAGCTAGCATTTTTACCCAAATAGTTCCTACCCATCCCTTAGCTTACATTACACCTTTTGAAGACCTATTTGATCCTTAATCTTAACATTTGACTATTAGTGGAGTAGTACACTAAGGGTAATCCTGTGGTTCATCATGTATCATGTGTGAAATCCTTGTGAGAGTGAGTGAAATTTATTGTTTGGGTACCCATGATTGTTATAGATTGCATAACTATGAGTGAGCTGGGTAATCATCTTGTTGTGAGTGTGCATGTAGAGGATAGTTGGGTAACCTATATGAATGATTGATTGAATAATGTGCATAAATTTTTTGGCATGCTAAAGTCTACTTGTGAGGTAAGGAAGTTTGAAAACTATATTTCTATGTTTCATATGCTATATGACATATTTGAGGTGAAAATTGATAAGTCATGTGTAGCCTATGTGTGCTCAACAAGAGTGTCTTATGTAGATGGTGGTTTGAAGCCTAATTGTGTTATAGTGATTGCCTAGGATTGTTTGAGGACAAACAAAATTCTAAGTGTGGGGTGGTGATCTTGGACGTATTTATACGTCCAAATTCCAATATTTACCTATATTTATACTTGTTCTACGAGCTAAAACTTATAAATTGTATTGTGTTTGAGCCTAAAATGTATTCTTGAGCTAATGGACATGATTAGTGTTGCAGGGCTTAATTTTGGTGCAATTGGACATGCTTTTATGCAATAATAAGGAGATTTTAGATCATGGAAGCATTTGGAGTGGCATACTGGACATGAAGAAGTTGGGAAGAAGATTCAAAATGTATGGAATGAAGTGGAAAAGCATAAGCATTATATGACAAAATCCAGTGACGGTCCACCATAGCTCCACGTCGTGGACCCTAGTCTTCGTTTTTACCTCTGCATCGTGGAAGTTGATGATTCTAAGATTTCAAATTCTAGTGAGGGTTTGTTATAAGCCCACATCGTGAACCTCAGTGTTTGCAATTACCTCTGCATCACGAAGGATGATTATTTTAGAGAAGTTAAATCCAGTAGCCTTCTGTTATAAGCTCGCATCGCAGACCTTAGCCTCCGCAATTGGATCCACAATACGGTGAAGAGGAAATTATGGGCAATTATCTCCTACTATAAAAGTAACACTTGAAATCAATATTTGACACCTTGGCATACGTACAACAGAGGCAAAAATAATTATAATACTTGTCTTAGGGTTCTTTGAACTTTCATCTTTCAACATTAATTTTGGTATGATTAATTATATTTCATTGAAGTAGATTTAGAACATGAGTGGATAAACACCCTTGTTCTAGGGTTGAGGCAAAGAACGTTATTATATTTTGATATTCTTAGAGTGGTTAACGTTGATTTATCATATGGGTTATTATTATTCTCTTGTTTATACTATTTTATTGAATGGACACCATTAGAATAAATCTATTATTCCTTTTTGAACCCGGAAGGAGAATCTTAGGAATAGATTGAAGAGTTTAATAAGCAACTCCGTATTCTTCTACATAACAAAGAAGGTGAAGTAGCGACTAGGATAAGAATATACCTAAGAGCCTTGTTTGGTTTAACTGCAGAAAGATAACTTAAAGCATCTAAATGGATTATTATATCCCCACTCAATGATGTAGTTGCAATGTCTATTTAGGTAGAGGATTAGAGGTTTGGAAGACCATGATCATAACCTAAACCCTATGAATCAATAACCCAATAATCAACATGACCATGATAAGGATAGAGATTTATAAGATTATTAATAGTGTCTGAACCCTTGAACTCTCACTCATATTATTTATAACATTGCTTACGTTGTTATTGACACACTTTGTTATTTATTTAGTGGAGTATTCATTAAATTATAACAATCATCTTGATACTCTAAAACACATGAATACATTATTGTCGAAACAGAAGTTGATTAAATCACTAATCAAGTAGTCCTCGTGGGTACGATATTCGATTCTTTGATTCACTATATTACTTGTATGATCACGTGCACTTACATGTGCGATAGATCGCAACACAATATAAGAGTCCAGAAAAATATATACTCTCAACAAAAAAGCTACCTCAGGTGATGATGAAAATGATGAATACAGAGTGATCATTCTGAAGATGAAGTTGATACTCACTTTGTGGATGAAGCTAATGAACCTGTGGATACTAACAATCATATGATTAAAGATTTTGTGGATACTTTTAATGATTGATTGCAAGAAGACATTCATAATATTACATACATAGGTGGATTATCTCTAAAGGGTCAAATGTAATGTAACGCCCCGAGTCTGTACCTCGGACGCTACACGGTGCTCATAATCCCGAAGGACCACAAGCTAACCCATGACTGGTACCTACTGTAATAACTGAATAGTACTACTACAAATATGCAAAAATTAGGTAGAAACTTGACATAAGGATCAATGCTGAAATAAAACTGAACACGATATAACAATACTAAAACTGAAACATCTGTCTAAAAATACTCTAGTCTGAAAAACCTCTACTTCCTAAATTATGGATTTAATGGTACAAGCCCCCAACTAACTCTAACTACTTAAAACAGTACTGATAAATCGAAATACTGAAGAAAATAATCATATCATCGAACTATGAGGATCACCACTAGCTCTGACTACTGAAGGTTTGATCTGCTAAGGGTGCTCGGTAGCCCGTGTGTCTGAACCTATGATATAAGATATCATAGCGCAAGAGAAAGGTATGTATCAGTACTTTGAATGTAGTGGTATGCTAAGTATGGTAGGCTGAAATGCATGGGTTTATATGCATGAAAAGTACTGACTGAATGACATAAATATAACTGAATGAGAGTACATACATGAATACATATACTGTAACTAAGATCGTGATAACACTAGCTACTGAGTTTTGAATTAATGATTTACTAATATCTGAGTTTATTGATACTGTGTAGCTGATAACTGAGTGATTGTATCTGACAGTCTTGATTCTGTAGAACTATACTAAGTTTCGTACTGAACTGAGTGACTGTGTCTAACAGTACTGAATCTATAGAACTGAACTGAGTTCTATACTGATACTGAGTCTAAAACTGACTGTAGAAGGTAATCATCTAACTGACATGCCCCTTTCTGAATAGATTGGGGTCCAACCTGTAACCCCAGTTAGAATGGTGTCAGTACCGTGCCATGGGTAAAGACAAGCTATGAGTTAACCCTCTCTGACAGAAAGCTCTTTCGTCAACCCTCGCTGGCAGGAAAACTCGTGTGAGATGTATCAACCCAATTATGGAAGGAAGATATCTCAACCTATGCTGGCTACGTAGTTTTATAATGCAGGGATTGCTACTAAGGTTCAAACCCTCTGCTGACAAAAATGACCCCATCCCTGGGTTCGCTCGGTGATGAATCCTACTCTCAACTGAATAGACACTGAACTGATTTCCTAGTTAATACTAGGCTTGACTAAACTGTTACTGATTTTACTGAGTTCCATTGACTGACGGAATACTACTGAATTCTATTAGCTAACTGAGTTTACTAAGGTCTGAACTAAATACCGAACTAGACGAGAATAATATTGAGTCTACTGAGTTCTCCTGGGCCCTGTAACTGACTGAGAGTACTACTAATCATGAAGTGACTGAGATTATTCTGTAACTGACACTGGCTTTAGGTAAACATCTAAATTGTTAGGTATAAATACCCCCAGGACTCGATAGCATGAAAAATAAACCTTCACATGATCTTGCATAGCATAAAAATGCACCCTTGTTCATAATGCATCTATAGAGGAATTTTATCAAACACTTACATGGCATGAAATAGTATACATACTAGCAGGGTATAATCTATTATTACATTCACACGAGCAATTTATCAAACACTTGGATGGCATAGTATATGCACATAATACTAAACAACATGTGAGCATCATGATTCAGTTTCCAAAGTCACAATTCCATGGTTTCAACATGAATTCACATGATAAATCACACATATCAAATTATTCTACGTCAATCTTGTAATAAATCATGAATTAGAAACCCAATTGTAACAATAATCATGAATACACTTTGATTTCAAATCATGGAAATCATGAAATCAAGATACTTAAAGTTTAAAAGGGTTTCTTAGACTCCAAGGGTGAAAGGAACCCTTGGGTGAATACTTCACATACCATGGTTTCTAAATTCTTAAAGAACAATGGTGAAATCTTGAGCCTTGGCTTTTGAATTTAGATCACCTAGGGTTTCTGTTCTTGAGAGGTTTGAGAATAGTGAATGTATTTTTCTTAATGAGGTCTAAATCTCATGTTTTAGGTCTGAATAGGGGTGGGAAGAAGACCTTAATACCCCTGAGGATGCGGCTTTTAATAACTGAAAACTGAACTATCGATGCACAGACTGACGTGTTGCATAATTGGAATCAACGCGATGACCAACAAGCCACATCGGTTCACTGGAATTTGGACTGAGCTGAGGGAAAAATTATTTGTCAACACGAGGGATGATGCGACACGTCGAGATCGTATCGACTCACTATTTTGGTCACTCGAACATGGTCTAAACGAGGTCTGAAAAATCTAAAACTTGTCTGGGAACACCTACTGATATTCCTGATCATGATTCAACCTAATGATTGATACTTTAAGGTTATAAGAGTCATGAAATAGAGTTTCCAACTTATGAAGGATAAAATAATACTAAGTCTGAATACTTAGCTTGAATTTTCCAAGTCTGGGACCCCATAGAAAGTTTAAAAGATGGAGTTGAGCTTAGGGTTTTGCGGGTTCTTAAAATATCTCCCCCTTGGGAACATTCATCCTCGAATGAGACTGATTAAACTGAGAATACTGATAGACTAGATTTAGACACTGGACATGCACATCTGAAATATAATTTTATGACTAAAATTACTGATATACTGAATTATCATACTGAACATGCATATCTGATGCATGAGTACATAGTTTAACCTGATTCATGAATGTATGACTGGGATTACTGATAAGCTGAGCTTATATACTGGACATACATATATGATGCATGAGTACATGAATGAACTAATTTGTGAATGCATGACTAAGTATGCAACGTTAATTGATACCAAGTTGGTAGCTATATCTGGACATGAGACTGAGTAGATTCAAAAGAAAACTGTTACCTTGGGTTGATTCTGAGTTTGCAAAGAAGAGGTGGGGATACTTGGTCCGCATGTCTTCTTCTTCTTCCCAAGTAGCTCCCTCCACAGACTGATTTCGTCAAAGAACTTTGACTAAAGGGGCTTCTTTGTTCCTCAATCTGCGAATCTAATAATCAATGATTTCAACTGGGATTTCCTCATAAGAGAGGCTATTCTGAACATCTATACCCTCTATAGGGACTACAACTGCTAGGTCACCTATGCATTTCTTAAGCAAAGAGACATGGAACATTGGTTGCACTGAAGCTAAGTCTGAAGGCAACTCAAGCTCGTAAGCTACCTTTCCGAAACGGCTGAGAATTCGGTAAGGACCGATATATCAGGGACTAAGTTTCCCCTTCTTGACAAACCCTTTCACTCCTTTCATAGGAGAGATTTTCAAATATACGAAATCACCAATCTCAAACTTGAGACCTTTCCTGCGCATATCTACATACAATTTCTGTCGGCTCTGAGTTGTCTTAAGTCTTTCCCTAATCAACTGAACTTTCTCTAAGGTATCGAATACCAAGTTAGGCCCTACCACTGCGGCCTCACCCACTTCAAACAAAATAATGGGAGATCTACACCTCCTCCCATAAAGCACCTCAAACAGAGCCATCTGAATGCTGAAATGATAGTTGTTATATACAAATTCAATCAAAAGCAAGTAGTCATCACAACTATATTTAAAGTATATTGCACACGCTCGCAGCATATCTTCTAAAGTCTGAATGGTCCTTTCTTCTTGACCATCTGTCTGAGGATGAAAGGTTGTACTGAGGTGAACTCACGTACCAAAACCCTTTTGGAATGCCTTCCAAAAATGAGAGGTGAACTGGGTACCTCTATTTGAGATAATGGACAACGGAACACCATATAATCTGACCAACTCCCTAATATAGAGTTTAGCATAATCCTTGGCTGAATAATAGGTATGAACTGGTAGAAAATGAGCTGATTTGGTCATCCTATCTACAATGACCCAAACTGAATCATGTTGGCGATGAGTACGAGGCAAACCCATCACAAAGTCCATGTTTAGTTCTTTCCATTTCCAAGTGGGAATACTAAACTCCTACATGGACCCGCTTGGTTTCTGATGCTCGATCTTAACTTGCTGACATATTGAGCACTTAGCATATACTCTGCAATATTTCTCTTCATCCCACTCCACCAATAGATCTTCTGCAAATCACGGTACATCTTAGGCCCCTGGATGAATGGAGTAGCGCGCACCATGCGCTTCTATAAGAACTCTCAGTCTCAAGTCGTCTATACTTGGCACACAACGCCGACCCTGAGAATGCAAAACACCATCTCTCCTATGGGAGAAGACCTCTACTTTTTTATCTCTAGTTGATTCCTTTAACTTGACCATACTGGGATGTCCCTAGCTTATGCCTTATTTGAGACTAAGACAGGTTTTGAACCCATTAAACAGAGAGCGAACAAACGGCAAGTGACTTTGATCTAAGGTCCTCGCCCTCTTAGGCACATGATTCTAAAGATTCAATCTCAAAGCGGTACCCTATCCTTCTTTTCCTTTACCTCAAAAACCAGGGATGATTCTGAACTACTCTGTACCGATACACTACCTTCTGCTGAATCGACTAAGCGAATACATAGTCGAGCAAGCTGATGAACTTCCTAAACTAACTTCTTCTTACCATCCTCCACATGAGCAACACTACCCATAGAAATCCTACTGAGAGAATCATCCACTACATTGTCTTTACCCGGATAATACAGGATGCTCATGTTGTAGTCTTTCAATAACTCCAACCACCTTCTCTGATGGAGATATAGATCTTTCTGAGAGAACATATACTGTAGGCTCTTATGGTCAGTGAACAATCAACGTGCACCCCATACAAATAATGCCTCCAAATATTTAAGGCAAAAACTACTAATGCTAACTCAAGATCATGAGTAGGATAGTTCTTTTCATGGGGTGTAATACCCTGTAATTTTTCTTAGCTAATTTCATCTCAAGAATGTCTAGCATTAGCTTTCGATAACCGGGTAAGAAGTTACGACTATTTTAAGTTCCCATCATAAAATAGCGCCATATTAGTCAGTTGCGCACTGCGCCACAAGAGGAAATGGCATTTGGAAAATTCCAGTAGGGTTCCGCGATTATGGCGCATCGCTCCAGGGCCCAAATTCAGAATTGTCCATTTTCCAGTGTGTCAGCGCGATTTCCCCCGCATCGCGCCAAAGTTACAGGTCACAAAGGAAGTGGCAACGCGATGGACCCACGTCGCGCCATCCCTCAATTTCCCAATTGTCAAAATCAAGTGACACGGCGCGATAGCGCCGCGTCGCGCCAAGGGTCCAATTCACAAAATTTTCACTGAAATTAAATGACGCATCCAGAGTTAAAAGGATCAATTTCCCACCCCTATTTAAGCCCTTTAACATGTGATTTATCTTCTTTTCACCCAAAATATACTAGTTTCTCTCAAGAACAAGATAGGATTTCTATTGGGGATTCAAATTTAAGAAGATTTCCTCCATCAAACCTCACAAAATCACAAACTAAGGTATGCATAGTATTTATTAATGGACTCCTTTCATCCATAAAGCCCAAGAATCCCTTTTTTAAATTCATGTTTATGGATTTTCTTATGAATTTCATGATTGGGCTGCTCTTTTTCATGTGGATAATGAGAAATTGAATTCTACTCCATGTTGGGTAATAAATTCTATGTGGGTTAAAGTATTATAGATATAGACACATGCAAACCTATGACTAAACCCTTGAATGATGAAATTAGAATTGAACCATGATGTTTAATTATTATACAATGATGTTTACATGTACGATGCCTACAATATGTTTGATTAAATGCCTAAATGAAGGAAAAGTGCCTAACTAGCATGATACCATGAAATCCCCATGTATGTACAAGTTATGCCTATCACATGTTTTGATGAAATGTTTCTATAAATGTATTATGGATTATGATGTTAGTAATATATTCAAGTAAGTTGTGTTTGGTTAGTTTCCTTCCATCAAGTCCTGGGGGTACTCGTACCCAAAACATTAGCTGTGTTCCTAGAGCCATGTCATGTTTTCACGATACTCTCAGTCAAGCTATGATCCTTAGACTTCAGACATTCTTATGACTTAGGAAATCTCCATGATCTCATGAACTCAGTCAGTTTTTAGATATCAGTAGTATTCCGTTAGTCAACGGAATTCATTAAATTAGCCTATGTTCAGTTCAATAAATCATGTTCAGAGTCTATTCAGATGGGAGTAGGAATTAGCACTGAGTGAACCCAAGGATGGGAACACACACTATCAGATGAGGGTGTGATTCTTAGAAGTCATCCTTGCATTCCAGAACTATGTAGCCAGCATAGGTTAAGACATCAACACTTTCCGATGAGGGTTGATAAGGTGGATAAGCACTGTCAGATAAGGGACCCACCATTCTCATATAGGGGACTCTATCAGATGAGGGTCGCCCACAGCTTCTCCTTACCGGTGGTGCGGTATTGAAACCCTTTCAATTGGGGTTATAGATTGGACCCCAACTTAGCCATAATGGCGTATCAGGGGCATGTCAGTTAGATACTACTTCTCATAGTTTCATGTTACAAAATCAGGACTATCAGATATAGTCAATCAGTCTCAGTATAGAACTTAGATAGTTCTTCAGATTTCAAGACTGTCAGATACAGTCAAACAGCATGGAACTCAGATGGTTTCATCAGATTCAAGACTATTAGATACAGTCACTCATGTTATCAGTTATATTCAGATTCAGTAATCATGTTATCACAGTATCAGTGTCAGTTGTTATGTCTCATGTATGTATTCTCACGTTCATGATAGTTAGTCAGTTATTATTATTGTCCATGCATATGTACCCCATGCATTCATCCTACCTCACATGCATACCAGTACATTCAAAGTATTGACATATTTGCACTATTGTGTCTTATACCATAGGTTCAGAGACACGAGCTCCATAGCAATAGTAGATTCCAGATATCCATAGACAGAGTTAGAAGTGAGTCTTCATCTTTTGAGGACATTATTATTTCCCAGTTATCTTATTAATCAGTTTATTAGTTGGAGTTAGTTGGGGACATGTCCCATCAACTCCTTACTCAGATAGTTCAGTCAGTTAGAGGCTTTCTAGCCTATCATGTTTCAGACTTTAGTATGTTCAGTTTTGTTTTGGGTATTCTATTACCCCACACAGATGTTATATCATTCAAATCATGTTTAGTATTGATCATTATGGCCTTGCAGTTCATGTTTCCACATTATAAAGTATTTTATACAGTATACAGGTACAGATATCAGTCATGGGTTAGCTTATGGTCCTTCGGGGTCATGAGCATCGTGTAGAGTTTCGGGTACCAGATTTGGGGTGTTACAAACTTGGTATCAGAGCCTAAGGTTCAATTAGAGTCCTAGGAAGTCTGAAAGAAGCATCTAGTAGAGGCTTGTGCATGGGTGTGTTGCGCACCACATTTATGTGCAAGAGGCTATAAGATATTTTAGGAATAGTTTCCCTTCTTTTGGTATTCATGTTGTGCCAGTGAGCATAATCTCACGTCAATCTCTCAGTATAATCTATTTCCCCCTTTCTTCTACATAAAATGCCTCCTAAAAGAAGAAACGGAAATCAGTCAGCCCCTCAGCTCGAAGATTCTTTGGGAGATCATGTTTCTCATGCGGAGTTCAGGGTCGCATTCACTACTCTTGCTCAGTCAGTTTCCTCTCAAAATGAACAGACATCAGTGATTCCGGCCAACCCAGTGGCCAATTTAGCCGCAGCTAGGATTCAGGACTTCACCCAAATGAATCCTTTGTCCTTCCTCGGGTCTAAGGTAGATAAAAACCCTCAGGAATTCATTGATCAGGTTCAGAAGGTGACAGACATCATGGGGGTGACTACTGTTAAAAGTGTTAAGCTAGTTATATATCAGCTACAGGATGTGGCTCATACTTGGTTCAAACGGTAAAAGTCAGAGAGTTCAGATGATGCAGGTCCTATAGAGTGGGAGGAGTTTGTCACTGTATTCTTGGACAGATTCTTTCCCCAAGAGCTTAGAGAGTCTAAGGTGCTAGAATTCATCAACCTCAGGTAGGGAAATATGACGATGAAAGAGTATTCTCTTAAGTTTACTCAATTATCCAGATATGCCCCTCATCTGGTTGCATACAGCAGAGCCAAGATGAGTAACTTCGCTTCAGGGGTAAATGATAGCGTGGTAAATGAGTGTAGATATACCATGCTGAATAGAGACATAACTTTAGCCAGGCTTATGACTCATGCTCAGTAGATAGAGGAGCAAAAGATTAAACAGAGGGAGAAGCAGAATAAGAGAGCAAAGATAGGTAGTTTCAACTTCGCTCAGCCTAAATCAGAAGAAGACAACCGTTCCCAATTTTGTCCTAAGTCATCAGTTCCATCCCCTTCATCGTCCAGTGCTCCAATTCCTAAGTTCAGATAGGGTAACAAAGATATAGCGTCAGGATCTAAGTCTCAGGGCAGTGTTAGCAATGCCCGAACTAAGACCTTTTGTCAGACTTTTGGTAAGAACCATAAGGGTGCTTGCAGAGCTGGTAGAAATATCTATTTCGGTTGTGGCAAACCCGGCCACAGAGTTAGAGACTGCCCTCAGTCAAGTTATCAGAATCATCTCCGTTTCTCAGCTCAATCCGATCGCCCGAATCAGCAGGGTTCCACCTCCAGTGCTACTAGTGGGCAATACCTAAATCATCTCTATGCTCTTTAATACTGATAGTATTAGGAAAATTCTCCTGATGTAGTTACTATTACATTACAGATCTTTCATATGCATGTTTATGCTTTGCTAGATCCAGGAGCTTTTTTGTCTTTTGTCACTCCTTATATAGCAGTTAATTTTGGAGTCAGTCCTAAAATTCTAGCGGAGCCCTTTTCAGTCTCTACCCCAGTGGGTAAAACCATCATAGCTCAGTGGGTATACAGGAACTACCCGATTATGATATCTCAGAAAGTCACTTCAGCAAACTTAGTTGAATTAGAGATGACTGATTTTGATATCATTCTCGGCATAGATTAGCTTCATTTTTGCTATGCCATAGTCGACTGCAGAAATAGAATAGTCCAGTTTCAGTTTCCAAATAAACCCGTCCTTGAGTGGAAGGATAGTACTTCCGATTTTAGAGGTCAGCTTGTTTTCTACCTTCGGTCACGGAAAATGATATCTAAAGAATGTGTCTGTCATCCTGTTTGAGTTAAGGACACTAGTTCCAAAACTCCCAGCCTTGAATCAGTTCCAGTTGTAGGTGAATATTCAGATGTCTTTCCTGAAGATCTTCCAGGAATTCCTCCCAAAAAGGAAATAGACTTCGGCATTGATCTTCTTCCAGATACTCAGTCTATTTCTATTCTGCCATATAGAATGGCACCAGCAGAACTGAGAGAACTAAAATAACAATTGAAGGATCTCTTAGATAAGGGATTCATATAGCCCAGCATTTCCCCGTGGGGCACTCCAGTATTATTCGTGTGCAAGAAAAATGTCTCTCTCATAATGTGTATTGATTACCGTCAGCTCAATAAAGTCACGGTTAAGAACAAGTATCCTCTTCCCAGAATCGACGACTTGTTTGACCAACTTCAGGATGCCAGTTATTTCTCTAAGATAGACCTCAGATCCGGCTTTCATCAGCTCAGAGTTAGAGAATGTGACATTCCAAAAATAGCTTTTCGTACTCGGTATAATCATTTTGAATTCTTAGTTATGTCCTTTGGTCTTACCAATGCCCCAGCAGCTTTTATGGACTTGATGAACCGTGTGTTCAAGCAGTACTTAGACATGTTTGTCATAGTCATCATAGATGATATTCTGGTCTATTACCACAGTGAACGTGATCATGCAGACCATCTCAGAACAGTACTTCAGACTCTCAGAGATCATCAGTTATTCGTCAAATTCAGCAAGTGCAAATTTTGGCTAAGGTCAGTACTATTCCTTGGTCATATCATTTCCGGTGATGGCATTAGAGTGGATTCTCAAAAGATTGAAGCAGTAAGAAACTGGCCTCACCCTGTCTCTCCATCAGATATTAGGAGTTTCTTAGGTTTGGCTAGCTATTACAGATGGTTTGTTAAGGTATTTTCTTCTATTGCATCCCTTATGTCCAGATTAACTCAAAAAAAGTCAAGTTTCAGTGGTCAGATCCTTGCGAGAAGAGTTTTCAGGAGTTGAAGACTCGACTCACCTCAGCTCCAGTATTAGCTCTTCCAGATAGTCCAGATGGGTTCATAGTGTATTATGATGCATCCAGAGCAGGTTTGGGTTGTGTCCTCATGCAGCATGGTAAGGTCATAGCCTACGCCTCAGACAGCTTAAGCCCTATGAGAGGAATTATTATACTCATGATCTTGAGTTAGCAGCTGTAGTCTTTTCCTTGATGATTTGGAGGCATTATCTATACGGTGTTCATGTAGATGTGTTCACTAATTATAAAAGTCTTCAGTATGTCTTTTCTCATAAAGATCTCAGAGAAGGTGGTTAGAGCTCTTGAAAAATTATGACATGAGTGTCCTTTATCATCCGGGCAAGGATAACATAGTGTTCGATACTCTCAGTAGACTATCTATGGGTAGTGTTTCTCAAGTTGAGGACAGTAAGAAGAAGTTAGATCAGGAAGTCCATCAGCTTACCGAACTAGGCATTTACTTAGTCAATACAGATGAGGGTGATATATGGTTTCAGAGTAGTTCAGAATCATCTATAGTTTTAGAGGTAAAACAAAAACAAGATAGAGATCTCAGCTTTGTCAAGTTGAAAGAGTCAGTTCAGGATCAGAAAGTAGAGGTTTTCTTCCAAGCGGGAGATGGTGTTTTGTGTTGTCAAGGTCGTCTCTATGTTCCAGGTGTAGATGACTTAAGGCAGCGAATTCTTGAAGAAGCGCATGGTGCATGTTACTCTATTCATCCATGGGCCACAAAGATGTACCGCAACTTGCGGGAAGTCTATTGGTTGAGTGGGATAAAGACAGATGTTGCAGAGTTTATGGCTATGTGCTCTATATGTTAGCAGGTTAAGATAGAGCATCAGAAGCCTAGTGGTCCTATGCAGGAGTTCATTATTCCTACTTAGAAGCGGGAAGAAGTAAAAATGGACTTAGTGACGGGTTTACCTTGAACTCATCATCAGCAAGATTCAGTTTGGGTCATTATAGACAGAATGACCAAATTAGCCCATTTTCTTCCAGTCCATACCTCTTATTCAGCCGAGGATTATGCCAAACTCTACATCAGGGAGTTGGTCAGATTGCACGGTGTTCTGCTATCTATTATCTCAGACAGAGGTGCCCAGTTCACCTTTTATTTCTGGAAAACATTCCAAAAGGGTATTGGTGCCCAAGTTTATCTCAGTACAGCCTTCCATCCTCAGATAGATGGTCAAGCAGAAAGGACCATTCAGACTTTAAAAGATATTCTAAGGGAGTGTGCAATTGATTTAAAGGGTAGTTGGGATGACCACTTTCCTTTGATTGAGTTTGCATACAACCACAGCTATCATTCCAATATTCACATGGCTTTATTCAAAGATCTCTACGGTAGGAGATGTAGATCTCCAATTGGTTGGTTCAAAGTTAGTGAGGCCTCAATCATAGGGCCTGACTTAGTATTCGATGCCTTAGAAAAAGTCCAGTTGATTAGAGAAAGACTCCGGGCTACTGATAACCGACAGAAGTCTTATGGAAATGTTTGGAGAAAAGATCTCGAGTTCAAAATTGGCGACTATATCTATCTAAAGATCTCTCCTATGAAGGGAGTAAAGCAGTTCAAAAAGAAAGGGAAACACAGTCCCCAATATGTTGATCCCTTCAAGATTCTCAGTCGATTCGGCAAGGTAGCTTATGAGCTTGAATTGCCTTCAGATCTAGCCTCAGTTCATCCAGTCTTCCATGTATCTTTTCTCAAGTAGTGCATAGGTGACCCAGTAGTTGTAGTCCCTATTCAGAGCATTGATGTTCAGAACAGTATCTCTTATGAGGAGATTCCAATCGAAATCCTAGACTATCAAACTCATAGATTGAGGAACAAAGAAGTCCCTCTAATTAAGGTTCTTTGGCAAAATCAGACCGTCGAGGGAGCTACTTGGGAAGCAGAGGCAGACATGCGTACCAAGTATCCTCACCTCTTCTTCGTCAACTCAGATCAAGCTCAACGTAATAGTTCTCCTTAAGCTTACTCAGCTTCATGTTCAGTGTTCATCAAAAACTTGGTATGTAGTTTCATACTCATGTTCCCATTAGAAACTTGGTATCAAGTACCATTGCATATTCAGCCATACACTCATGTATCAGTTCAGTTATGTAATTATGCATAAGACATGCATTCTCATTGTGAGAAACTTAGTTCTTCAGAACACTCAGTCATGCATTCATGAATCAGTTACACATGCATCAGATATACATGTTCAGTATTATATGTTTAGCTTGTCAGTCATGTTAGTTATGAGATCATGTTCCAGTTATTCATGCTTAGTATGTACGTCAGTTGTAATTTCTCCCCTCTCAGTCAGTCTTATTAAAGGATGAATGTTCTCGAGGGGGATATATTGTAATACCCCATACTTTTTCCTAAATAATTTTATCTCAAGAATGTCTAGTATTAGCTTCTAAATTGAATTATGATTATTCCATGAGGAATTTTCAAGATTTTTACTTTTTTTTATGTGGGAAATTCAATAAGCTTTCTGTCGATATAAGATTCGCCCAAATCCGATAAACGGGTAAGAAGTTATGACTATTTCAAGTTCCCATCATCAAACAGCGCCATATTAGTAAGTGGCGAACCTCGCCACAAGAGGAAATGGCATTTCGAAAATTCTAGTAGGGGTCTGCGATTATGGCGCACCGCGCCAAGGCCAAAATTCAGAATTATCCATTTTTCAGTGTCTCAGCGCGATTTCCCCCACATAATGCCAAAGTTCCAGTCACAAATGAAGTGGCAAGGCGATGGCCCTGCATCCCTCCATCCCTCTATTTCCCAATTGTGAAAATCTAGTAACACGGCGCGATAGCGCCGCGTCGCGCCAAGGGTCCAATTCAGGAAATTTTCACTGAAATTAAATGACGCATCCAGGGTTAACAGGGTTAATTTTCCACCCCTATTTAAGCCCTTTAACACATGATTCAGCCGTTTTTCACCCAAAATATACTAGTTTCTCTCAAGTCTCTCTCAAGAACAATCTAGGGTTTCTATTGGGGATTCGAATTCAAGAAGATTTCCTCAGTCAATCCTCATGAAATCACGAACTAAGGTATGCATAGTATTCATTCATGGACTCCTTTCATCCATGAAGCCCAAGAATCCATTTTCAAAATTCAAGTTTATGGATTTTCTTATGAATTTCATGATTGGGTTGCTCTTTTTCATGTGGATAATGAGAAATTGAATTATACTCCATGTTGGGTGATAAATTCTATGTGGGTTAAAGTTTTATAGATATAGACTCATGCAAACCTATGACTAAACCTTTAAATAATGAAATTAGAATGAACCATGATGTTTAATTATTGTACAATGATGTTTACATGTACCATGGCTAAAATATATTTGATTAAATGCCTAAATGAAGTAAAAGTGCCTAACTAGCATGATACCATGAAATCCCCATGTATGTACAAGTTATGCCTATCACATGTTTTGATGAAATGCTTCTATAAATTTATTATGGATTATGATGTTAGTTATATGTTCAAGTAAGTTGTGCTTGGTTAGTTTCCTTCCATAGAGTCCTGGAGGTACTCGTACCCAAAACATTAGTTGTGTGCCTAGAGTTATGTCATGTTTTCACGATACTCTCAGTCAAGCTATGATCATTAGACTTCAGACAGTCTTACGACTCAAGAAATCTCCATGATCTCATGAACTCAGTCAGTTGTTAGATATTAGTAGTATTTCGTCAGTCAACAGAATTTAGTAACTCAGCCCATGTTGAGTTCAGTAAATCATGTTCAGAGTCTATTCAGATGGGAGTAGGAATTAGCACCGAGTGAACCCAATGATGGGAACACACACTATCAGATGACGGTGTAATTCTTAAAAGTCATCCCTCCATTCCAGAACTATGTAGCCACCATAGGTTGCGACATCAACACTATCTGATGAGGGTTGGTGAGGTGGATAAGCACTGTCAGATAAGGGCCCCACCATTCTTGTATAGGGGATGCTATCAAATAAGAATCGCCCACAGCTTGTCCTTATCGGTGGTGCGGTATTGACACCCTTCCAATTGAGGTTACAGATTGAACCTCAACTCATCCATAATGGCGTATCAGGGGCATGTCGGTTTGATACTACTTCCCACAATTTCATGCCATAGAATTAGGACTGTCAGATATAGTCAGTCAGTCTCAGTAATAGAATTTAGATAGTTCTTTAAATTTCAGGACTGTCAGATACAGTCAACTCAGATACAGTATAGAACTCAAATAGTTCCATCAGATTCAGGACTGTCAGATACAGTCACTCATGTTATCAGTTATATTTAAATTCAGTAATCATGTTATCACAGTATTAGTGTCAGTTGTTATGTCTCATGCATGTATTCTCATGATAGTTACTCAGTTATTACTATTGTTCATGTATATGAACCCCATGTATTCAGCCTACCTAACATGCATACCAGTACATTTAAAGTACTGACGCATTTGCGCTATGGTGTCTTATACCATAGGTTCAGAGACACAAGCTCCAGAGCAACAATAGTTTCCATATATCCGTAGGCAGAGTTAGAAGTGAGTCCTCATATTTCGAGGACATGATTATTTCCCTATTATCTCATTAATTAGTTTATTAGTTGGAGTTAGTTGGGTACATATCCCATCAACTCCTTACTCAGATAGTTCAGTCAGTTAGAGGCTTTCTAGACTATCATGTTTCAGACTTTAGTATGTTCAATTTTGTTTTGGGTATTCTATTACCCCACACAGATGTTATATCATTCAGATCATATTCAGTTTTGAACCTTATGGCCTTGCAGTTCATGTTTCTGCATTATAAAGTATTTTATGTAGTATACAGGTATAGATATCAGTCATGGGTTAGCTTATGGTCCTTCGGGGTCATGAGCACCGTGTAGCATTCTGGGTTCCAGATTTGGGGTGTTACATAGGGCTTAAGCTGTCTAGAGGCGTAGGTAATGACCTTACATCTCTACATCAAAACATACCCCAAACTGATTTTGGAGGCATCATAATATACCACAAACCTATCTAAACCATCTGGTAGGGTCAAAACTGGAGCTATAGTGAGTCGAGTCTTCAACTCCTGAAAATTCTTTTCATAAGAATTTGACCACTGGAATTTGACTTTCTTTTGGGTCAATCTAGACATATGGGATGCAATAGATGAAAATCCCTCAATAAACCATCGGTAATAGCCAACTAAGCCCATAAAACTCCTGATATTTGGTGGAGAGATGGGTCTAGTCCAGTTTCTCACTGCTTTTATCTTTTGGGGATAAACTCTAATGCCATCACTAGAAATGATATGGCCAAGGAAAGCTACTAACCTTATCCAAAATTCACACTTATTAAATTTGGCAAATAGTTGATGATTTTCTAGAGTTTGCAGTACTATTCAGAGATGGTCTGCATGATCATGATCATTGCAGAAGTAGACAAGAATGTCATCTATGAAGAATATGATAAACATGTCCAGGTACTGCTTCAACACACGGTTCATCAAGTCCATGAAGGTTGCAGGGGCATTGGTAAGACTAAAGGACATGAATAAGAATTCAAAGTGACCATACCGAGTTCTGAAGGTTTTTTTTGGGATGTCACATTCTCTAACTATGAGCTGATGATAGCCTGATTTGAGGTCTATCTTGGAGAAGTAATTGGTACCCTGAAGTTGGTCAAACAAGTCAACTATTTTGGGAAGCGGATACTTATTCTTGACTGTGACTTTATTTAGCTGACGGTAGTCAATACATATTCTGAGAGAACCATCTTTCTTACGCACAAATAAAACTAGTATGCCCTACGAGGATACACTGGGTCTGATAAATCCCTTATCTAGGAGATCCTTCAACTTTTATTTTAATTCTCTAAGTTTTGTAGGTGCCATTCTGTATGGAGGAATAGATATGAGCTTAGTATCTGCAAAAGATCGATTCTAAAATTAATTTTCCTTTCAGGAGAAACTCTGAGGAGATCTTTGGGAAACACATCTAAGAAGTAACATGCTACTGACACTGATTCAACAATAGGGGTTTCTAAACTAGAGTCCTAGACTCAAACGACATGGTAGACACATCCCTTAGATATTATTTTTCTTGCCCTTAGGTAAGAAATAAGTTGACCCCTAAGCGCTGAAGTACTACCCCTCTACTCTAGGATGGGTTTATTTGAAAATTGAAATTGGACAATTCTATTTCTGCAGTCAACTGAGGCATAGCAGGAATAAAGTCAATCAATGCCGAGAATGACATCAAAATTGGTCATCTCTAATTCGACTAAGTGTACTGAAGTGACTTTCTGAGCTACCATAATCGGACAGTTCCTATAAACCCATCGAGTTATGGTAGATTTACCCACTGGGGTAGAGTGTAAGAAAGGCTCTGCTGGGATTTCAGGATTAACTTTGAAGTCAACAGCTATATAAGGAGTAACAAAGGACAAGGAAAATCCTGGATCTAACAAAGCATAAACATGTAAATGATAAACTTGTAACGTACCAGTGACCATATCAGGAGAACTTTCCTGATCCTGTCAGGATTAAAGTGCATAGAGTTTGATTGGATATTGCCCACTGGTGGCACTGGATGCGGCACCCTACTTATTTGAGCGACAGGACTGAGCTGGGGGCGGTTATGCTAACTCTGCAAACCCACCTGAGGACACTGTCTGACCTTATGTCCTGTATTGCCATATCCAAAACACATATCACTGCTAGCTCTGCAGATACCCTGGTAGTTTCTGCCACACTTATGACAAATGAGATTGGTTCGGACACTGCTAACACTACCCTGGGATTTAGGACCTGACAACCTATCTCTATTGCCGTCTCTGAATTTTGGCTGAGGTCGGAGATGGAACTGACGATTTCAGGTGAAACTGAGAATGATTCCCACCCTCTAACTTAGGCTGAGCAAAGTTAAAACTACCTATTCTTGCCCTCTTTTTTTCCCACTCCTTCTCTTTATTTATGACCTCCTCTATCTGCTGAGCATGGACCATAAGCCTGGATATGTCCATCTCCTTAATTAACATTGCGGTCCTACACTTCTTGACCACACTATTAGACACGCTACACATAAACTTACTCATCTTAGCTCTGTTATCTACTACTACATGCGGGGCATATCTGGCTGACTAAGTAAACTTGAGAGAATACTCTTGTATGGTCAAGTTGCCCTGCTTTATATTTATAAACTCCAAAACCTTTGTTTCCCTCAACTCTAGAAGGAAGAACCTATCCAGAAAAGTAATAGCAAACTCTTCCCATTCTATGGGCCCTGCATCTGCGGCCTTTTTTGTTTTCCACTGTTTAAACCATGAGTGTGCCACATCCTGTAACTGATATGTAGCCAACTCAGCACTCTTAAAAGTAGTCACTGTCATAATATCTGTAACTTCTTGCACCTGATCAAGAAATTCCTGAGGGTCCTCATCTGACTTAGACCCAGTAAAAGATGGAGGGTTCATTCGGGTGAAATCCCAAATCCTGGCAGCAGCAGTATTGGCCACTGGGTTGGCCAAAACAGCATCTGGACATTCATTTTAGGCAACCACAGAATGAGCTAGGGTGGTGAAAGATGCTCTGAACTCAGCGTGGGAGATATGTTCATCCAGAGGATCTGGCTGGACGGACTGGGGTTCTGGATGGTCTCCCGTTGCTCTTCCCTTAGTCCTATTTAGAGGCATATTCTATAAATAGAAGAGAATCTTGGATTAGACAGAGAGTTTAACTGGAGCTCATGCTCACTCGCACGACATGAGTACTGAAAGAAGGGAAATTTTTCCTAAAAATATCTCATAGCCTCTTGTCCATAAGTGTGGCCGCTACACACCCATGCACAAGACTCTACTAGATGTGGCTTTTATACTTCCTAAGACTGTTGGACTTTAGGCTCTGATACGAAGCTTGTAACACCCAGAGCCTGTACCCCAGACTCTACACGGTGCTCATAATCCCAAAGGACCACAAGCTAACCCATGACTGGTACCTACTGCAATAACTAAATAGTAATACTATAAATAAGCAGAAATTAGGTGGAAACTTACCATAAGGTTCAATGCTGAAATAAAACTAAACACGGTATAACAATACCAAAACTGAAACATCTGTCTGAAAATACTCTAGTCTAAAAAATATCTACTGTCTGAATCATGGAGTTGATAGGACAAGCCCCCAACTAACTCCAACTACTAAAAACTATACTGACAAACCAAAATACTGAAGAAAATAATCATGTCCTCAAACTATGAGGACTCGCCACTAGCTCTGACTGTTAAAGGTCTGATCTTCTAAGGGTGCTCGGGAGCCCGTGCATTTGAACCTATGATATAAGACATCATAGCGCAAGAGAAAGGTTTGCGTCAGTACTTTGAATATAGTGGTATGCTAAGTGAGGTAGGCTAAAATGCATGGGTTCATATGCATGAAAAGTACTGACTGAATGACACAAATATAACTGAATAAGAGTACATGTATGAATACATATATTGTAACTGATATTGTGATAACACTAGCCACTAAGTTTTGAATTAGTGATTTACTGATATCTGAGTTTATTGATACTCTACAGCTGATAACTAAGTGACTGTATCTGACAGTCTTGATTCTGTAGAACTATACTGAGTTTCGTACTGAACTGAGTGACTATATCTGACAGTACTGACTCTGTAGAACTGAACTGAGTTCTATACTGAGACTGAGTCTAAAAATGAAACTGTAGAAGGTAATCATCTAACCGACATGCCCCTTTCTGAATAGATTGGGGTCCAACTTGTAACCCCAATTATAAGAGTGTCAATACCGTGCCATGGGTAAAGACAAGCTATGAGTTAATCCTCTATGACAGGAAGCTCTTTCGTCAACCCTCGCTGGCAGAAAAACGCGTGTGAGATGTATCAACATAAATCTGAAAGGAAAATATCTCAACCTACGCTGGCTACTTAGTTCTATAATGTAAGGATTGCTACTAAGGTTCAAACCCTCTGCTAACAAAAATGCCCTCATCCCTGGATTCGCTTGGTGTTGAATCCTACTCTCAACTGAATAAATACTAACTGATTTCCTAGTTGATACTAGGCTTGACTGAACTGTTACTAATTTTACAGAGTTCTATTGACTGACGGAATACTACTGAATTCTATTAGCTGACTAAGTTTACTAAGGTCTGAACTGAATACCGAACTGGACGGGACTAATATTGAGTCTACTGAGTTCTCCTGAGCCCTGTAACTGACTGAGAGTACTACTGATCATGATGTGACTAAGATTATTTTGTAACTGACACTAGCTCTAGGTAAACAGCTAAATTGTCGGGTATAAATACCCCCAGGACTCGATAGCATGAAAAGTAAAGCTTCACATGATCTTGCATAACATAAAAATGCACCTTTGTTTATAATGTATCTATAGAGGCATTTTATCAAACACTTACATGGCATGAAATAGTATACATACTAACAGGGTATAATCTTATTATTACATTCACATGAGCAATTCATCAAACACTTGGATGGCATAGTATATGCACATAATACTAAACAACATGTGAGCATCATGGTACAGTTTCCAAATTTATAATTCCATGGTTTTCAACGTGAATTCACATGATAAATCACACATATCAAATAATTCTACATCTATCTTGTAATAATTCATTAAATAGAAATCCAATTGTAGCAATAATCATGAATACACTTTGATTTAAAATCATGGAATGCATGAAATCAAGCAACTTGAAGTTTAAAAGAGTTTCTTGGACTCCAAGGGTGTAAGGAACCCTTGGATGAAAACTTTACATACCTTGGTTGCTAAATTCCTGAAGAACAATGGTGAAATCTTGAGCCTTGGCTTTTGAATTTAGATCACCTAGGGTTTCTGTTCTTGAGAAGTTTGAGAATAGTGAATGTATTTTGCTTAATTAGGGTTGAATCTCATGTTTTAGGTCTGAATAGTGGTAGGGAAAAGACCTTAATACCCCTGAGGATGCGTCTTTTAATGACTGAAAACCAAACTATCGACGAGCAGACTGACGCACTGCGTTGTTGGCATCGATGCAATGGCCAACGCACCGCATCGAGTCCACATCGATTCACTGGAATTTGCACTAATCTAAGGGAAAAATTATCTATCGATGCGAGAGACGATGCTAATCATTGATATCACATCGACTCATTATTTTTGTCACTCGAACATGGTTTAAACAAGGTCCAAAAAATTTGAAACTTGTCTGGGAACACCTACTGACATTCCTGATCATGATTCAACCTAAAGATTGATATTTTAAGGTCATAAGAGTCATGAAATAGAGTTTCTAACTTATGAAGGCCAAAATAATACTATGTCTGAATACTTAGCTAGAATTTTCTAAGTCTGGAACCCCTTAGCAAGCTTAAAATACTGAGTTGACCTTAGAATTTTGCGAGGTCTTACATGTAACAACCTGAATTTTTATGAATTATGTGGAAAATGTATTTTTTTATGATTTGAATATTTTATCCCTCCCCATAGTTACATTGTGGTATTTCTGGGGTGTGGGGGTGATTGGCACGGTTCTTGATGCATTTTGGTGTCATTTATATGATTTTGTGGTTTTCGGCGACTTTGAGAGCGTTATAATTGATTTTAGTTGATATCTTTTAATTCATGCAATGGATAGAAGAAAAGATTGTGCCAACAGATCCAGAACATCGATTTTAGGGTGGTAATTTGATGTGGTTTCATGTCTTTTAAATCTCATTTCGACCCTTGATTTGGGAAGTTATGATTTTGAGTTTTAGGGGTCAACTTTGTGAAAATGATATTTTTTCAAAAATATAATATCTCTATTGAGTCCGGAGCAACTAATTTGATAGGGTGGCAGATTTTTTTTGCATTCGCAGTATTTTTTATGAATCCCGAGGGGCCCGCAGAGATTTGGAAAATTACCAAGTCCCCAGTTGGTGCACCTACAATTGCGATGCTCCTATCGCGATTATGATTGGTCCTGCAGTCAAGGTAATATAATTTCTATACCCTTTTTACAATCACGATACTCTTGATAGGCGAGGTACCACAATCGCGATCCTGGACCGCAATTGCGAAACCCATGTATTAAATACCTGGTTTTTGCAATTTTCACTATTTTTTAGACTTAAAGCTTAGGATTTCATGGTTTTGAGATACTTTCTCCATATCTAAGCTTTTTTAAGCTCCATTACACTCATTTTAACTAATTTCTTCCATCGTTAACATCAAATTCTTATTTTAAACTTGGATTAAAGTATGGAATTATGGATTTTGGCCTGTAAGGCCTAAAAATGATATTTCTCCAATTTCAACCCAAAGTTCTCTCCTTTTTCACTTGAATAAGTTTCTAATCCTATAATTATCAGTTTGACCTCGATTTCAACTTCAAAAAAATCTTGATTCTTGATTTTAAATGGATTTCAAAGATTTTACCCGGTAAAATTTAAAAGTGGTTTTCCTTTGATTTGGACCTTGTTTTTAACTTGTTTTTTCTTGGATTTTCAGTTGTAGACCCCTAAAAATATGGGGAACATGTTTTTGAAATAAAGTTATGGTTTTTCTCTTTTTTTTTCAAAAACTCATTTCGGGGATTCGTTTTGACCCCAACTTGAAACAAGGCAATATAGGTATACTTGACTTTTTTTTATGCGCAGATTCTATTTTCTAATATTTTAGTTTATTATAGGTCCATTCATAAGGAGTAATATTGTGGATTAAGGGCTTTTTTTGTGGTTTTCGACCTTCGAGGTAGGTTATGGCTTAATTTTTTCAGACTGGGTTGGGTAGTTAAACTATATACAAAAGCATGTTAAGGGTCTAGAAACTAATCATGAAAAATGGATATCTTATTATGTTGTGACCATTTAGGGGTCTATACGTGATGTAATTGGTGGATTTGATATATTATGTGCTATATGTAACTGTGTGGGGTCTTATGTGATGTTGATAGCCTGTATACATAAAAATAATTGTGTTTTGTTTGATGAAAAGCATATTGTAGTACCAAGTGTGTATTGTGATGTATTCATGCTATATTAGAATATGAATCATGTTGGATTTCATGAATGATAGGAAATAATGAGTGGATATTTGACTCATGTGATGGTATATTGATTAGTTGTGGAAATACTCATTGTGGTTAGTTATGAGCATTGAATCTGCACACTCATTCATGAAACAATGGTACTACCATGGAAATACTGAGAAACACTAGCAACATCTTTTATAAAAGAAAATATGACATCATATAAAATCCTCCCTGAGGGATGTGCCGGGGAGGAAATATGATATATGGATTGTATATGGGTTAACAAACCCCCCATGGTTCCAAAGTCGGGAACTTTAGCTCTATAGATGTATACGGAGACTGTGCAATGATCTTAGAGGTTGTGTGACGGCCTCGAGATTGTGCAACAACCTCCTGCATTACATCATTATCATCATCATCATCATTCTATTATGTTGACCTTATTATGCTCGTGATGTAATTGTACTTCATGTTTGATTTGTTACCTATCCATTGTTCTATCTTTCCTTACTTGTACTTGATGTTCTCGTATATGTGGTTCCCATTTTCTTTGCTTATATGTGCATAAATGTATACTTGTATTCTTCTTGGTACTTTGTTGTATTATATGTGGATATTATAGACATGTTAGCGGAAGAAGTATGGGCTACCATTATGGGACATTTGTTTATTGCAGGTGACGTACCCTTAGTGTATATTTAGTATGTGTTATTTTTTACTTTGCTCGGTCAGCCTATGATATCTACTAAGTACAAGAGGACCGTACTCATCCCTACTATGCCCTTTTGGTGAAGATTCTGGTGCGGATGCGTCTTATGTGGCTTGATTTTGAGCACCTTTAGAGTTGTTCAAGGCAGCGGTCGGACTTTCATGCGTCTAGGATCCACTTCTATCTTTCTGTATTAGTTTAGTCTTTACTAGTATTTGGAGACAGATGTTGTTCCTGTTGGATTTCGGATGTATTTAACTCATGGATTGTATTAGTAGTTCTTACACTATTGACACCAGGTTTTAGAAGTTTGATATAACATCTTTGGTTGTATGTTCCACTTTCATATTATATTAGTATGGTTTAGCTTCATTCTGGAAGCCTTACCTTGGGGTGATTTTTGTCTTTTGCTCCCTTTCTATCATTTGTGGGATAGGCTTACTTGTTAAGGTTCATCGTGATAAGTGTCATCATGACCCTTATTTTTGGGTCGTGACATCAGAAATAGAAGAAAAAATCAACTAAGCAATAAAATATCAACTATGTCAATAGAAGAAGCTCAAATTGCTTCTCTCAGAAAATCCTTATGGTTTTGATGAAGTATCACTAATGAATACTAAATTGACGCACAAAAAAGGGCTTGTATTCATGGAGTGACCTTGTTGAGAACACTTATCCATAATATTGTGTCTTAAAAATTGAAAAATTCACAAGATAGAACAGAGGAGAAGATATAAATAAATAGACCCATGCAAAATCAAAAATCAAGTCCATTATATTTAAGTTAAATCAAACAAATGATGAAGCCCCAATAAGCTAGAATTTGATTGTATTAAACATTTTTTATAGGTACAAGCGATTTTAGGCCAAAAGAAGAGAAATTGTTAAAACAACAATACATGCAGAATCAAAAAATTATATCTACACATGAACCTAGAAAATAAAGATAAATCAATAGCAAGAATTTAAAAGATGCAAAGCCAAGAATAATAAGACATTAGAGACAAACTAAAATATGAAAACCACCCAAACCGACATGCATTGAATGTACATGGAAGACTACCCTTCAGATTTTATAGAAACAACAACAATTGATTTTTTTTTGGAAACAAAGAAGTAGAACCCAGATAACTTTATATATATACATGAACTCACAATTAAGAACTCAAAATTAGAGAAAACTGTATCCAACTTAAAAAAAAAAAGATACATACATAATCACAATAGAGAATAGAAACACATATAACTTTCAAAAAATAACAAAATTCACCAAAAACATAAAAAAATAAAAGAGAAAGAAGATTGTACCATGAGCTTCAAGGATTAACAACAGAAATTATTATTTTTTCTAATTAATAGAAGCAGAACCCAGATAAATTTATATATATACACGAACTTTAGTACAGTTATAGATATTGAAGCTTTAGTACACTTTTTCATGTATGTTTTTTATGAAAGCAAAAAGTTTAGCTAATTCTGTATACAAAGATGAAAGGAAAAATGAAGGGGGAGATTTTTGAAGTGAAAAAAATAATAGTGGCTTTGGAATACGAGTAGAGAAATTAAAACCATGGCACACTACAAGAAAAACAACCTCTAGGGAAGGGAATTCCCCTTTCTAAAAGTCTAATTCTGGTCGCAAATGATCTTTTAGGATGGAAAAATATTGGTCGTGGCTCGTCCTTATATCCTCCTTCTCTAAAGGTCTATTACGACGAGGTACTATAGATGGTCGTTAAATTTAATTAGAGACGGTAACATATCTGGTCTCAAAAATACTTTTAGAGAATGTATATCTCATTCCTAATAGATGATTTTCATCTTTAAAAGGTCATTATTTTCTGGTCGCTAAATGTTTTTTTATGATGAGTAAGTACCTTGTCCTAAATTAATCTATCACGAAAAGAATCTAACTCATCCTAGATTAATCTTTGGAGAGGAGTGACTGCCTCATCCTAAATTAACCTTTAGAGATGACCAACTAACTCGTCCTTGATTAACCTTTAGTGACGAGCAACTAACTCGGTCTAGATTGCTACTAAAATTATAAAATTTATATAATTTCATTGATAATTATAAAATCACGACTGAAAATGTCGAAGGATGAAAAATATAATTTTAATATTTGCTAAACAGACAAAACTAAATCAATTAACATACCTAGCTAGAATATGATGTAAATAGTTTCAATATTTGCTAAGCAAAAAAACTAAACCAATTAGCATCCCGAGCTATAGGATTTCAATAGTTTCAATATTTGCTAAACAACAAAAACTTAACCCAATTAACATCCCGAGCTAGAATTTGACGTTAAGTTTACATAATGTTCTTAGCAAAATAATAGTGAGTTTGTGCATTCTCTGAACTTGCATCCACACTTGTAACTTCAATCTTCAGAAATCTTTAGAAAAAAAATTTGGAAAGACAATTAACAACTATTGGTATATAGTTTAATATAAGTAAGAAGCAAGGAATTGGAACACAATATAGCAATGGATAACTGACTTAGCCAATGGATAAAACAAGTACACAAAGTTGAAAACTAAGTGCAAGTATGAGATGAATACGGAAAAAGTACTCGCTTCCTTTCAATTTGCATTGTTTGATTCATGAAAAAAGAGAAAATACAAGCATTGACTATATCAACAAAAATACTTGGATGTTTTTTTTGGGATGAAGTGAGAACTACTGTAAAATGTAAACACAAGTGAAAATCCTGCATAAGTCTGAAAGCAGTATTGTATATGATTCAAAAAAAGCTGAAGCTAAACAACTGAATGAGAATTAAGCATTTTTCCTATGGTATACATTAAAAACAAAGTCAAAGTCAGAGAATTGTAGAATTGGAAAAAAATTTCTTAGACGACAAGGGGTACTATGTTGTGAAATTACAGAACCAACGGGATAGAGATGAAATCTTATATATTAAGAAACATTTATTTTATTTAGGATGGAAAATTAAGCAAGCAGAGGATTGCAACATCCCCAGGACACGGTACATTGCTCCTGATGGAAAGATAGTACACTCACTTTGTCCAGTTTGAAAGATGTTAGAAACGTCACAAACTTGGGGAGAAGACAAAAAAACATCATATGATGATTCATCTTATGACCTCAATCTGTCTACTTGCCTGGCAAAAACACAGACATGTAGTGAAGTGTCTGAGCTTCCATATACTTCAATCAAACTATTTTAACTCCAAGTTCCTTTTTGCTTTTGCCAACTTAGGACACTGTTAATTTTCCTTCTATCTCTCTTAGAAAATATATTAGCTTTATGCTACTGATGTTTTTCCATTTTAAGTAAAACAACCCCACAAATTCTTTTCATAAACTATGCATTTTTCTATGTAAGTTTCAAGGTTGTGTTCCATTATCCAATATTGACATGAGAAGTGTTCATCTTTCCTATCTGTTGCTTTTCTTGATAGCAGTTGGTGTTATTCTTGTTGTTTCTTCTCCTATAGTACATCTGATTCTTATTGGCTTTTAAGAATAAAGTCAAAATTTATTGATCCATATGGAGTTCTTGAAAACTAGTCTAAAGGGACTAGCATATGTACTTGGAATGGAGTGGCATGTTCAATTTCTGAACGACTTCAAGTGATTCAACTTTCTTGCACTTGTTGCGCCCTCGAGATCTTTTTACCTTTCTAGGGTTAGATGATCCTATAGTTGTATAATTTAGTAAGAACTATACTAATAAAATTTAATGATATAAATTTAATAATACATGATCTCTAAAATATAATACTTATTTCAACAGTTTGGGAGGGTTTCATAACTTGATCAATAGATGGAGGCAATGAAATATTGGTTTACATGTTCTCTTTCTCAAGAATCATAGGATTAATATCCATTGATCACATTCTTTGATTAGATTAAACATTGTTCTTAAAAACCCCTAACAAGAAGCATAAAGATCTAGGTATTAGATCCCACATTATTCTTAGAAACCCTAACAAGGAGAAAATATTTGTATGATGTGATGAAAATGGACAAATACTGCACAGATTTGGAAAAACTTTTAGAAACCCCTACACTGAGAATAATGTGATGAATCTGGAAAAATACTCAACAGATTTGGAAAAACTTACTTTTTTCAACCTCCTTGGCGCATTGCTTAACTTGATTAGTATATAGGGGAAATGGAGTATAAATTTTCATATATGCTTTCTCAAGAACCATGGAGTTCTTACGTATTGCTCTCATTCCTTAACTAGAAGATGTGGTAAAGATTTTTAAGTCCTTCATTTGGTCTCTTCCCAATAGAACCTAGAGAAAGCAAATCATATAACTAATACTTGCGTTATATATGCAATCAAAAACTGGACAAATTTGAAAAACAAAACTTATTTGCTTAAACCTATTTGGTGCATTGCTTAACTAGATTAGTCGATGGAGAAAATAGAGTGTGAACTTTCATATACTCGTTCTTAAGAACCATGGAGTTCTTACGTGTCGTTACCATTCCTTGACTAGAAGACATGGTAAAGTTTGTAAGTCCTTCTTCTGATCCCTTACCAATAGCACCTAGAGAAAGCAAATCATATTATTAATCCTTACATTATATACATAATCAAAAACTCAACAAATTGAAAAAAAAAGCTTTCTTGTTTCAACCTCTTTGGTGCATTGCTTAACTTGATTAGTCGATGGAGAAAATGGAGTATGAACTTCCATATACTCATTCTCAAGAACCATTGAGTTTTTACATATCATTCCCATTCCTTGACTTGAAGACATGGTAAAGTTTTTAAGTCCTTCTTCTGATCCCTTCCCAATAGCACCTAGAGAAAGTAAATCATATTACTGATACTTAAGTTATATATGCAATCAGAAACTCAACAAATTTTTAAAAAAACTTACATGTTTCAACCTCTTTGGTGCATTGCTTAACTTGATTAGTTGATGGTGAAAATGGAGTATGAACTTTCATATACTCGTTCTCAAGAACCATGGAGTTCTTATGTATCTTTCCCATTACTTGAATAGAACGCATAGAGTTTGTAAGTCATTTTCCTTGCCCTTTCCCAATATAACCTGTAGGAAAAAATATGTAATTATATGAGCTAACCATTTAAGGTTAATATGACAAGTGTAACAGGACCATATAGTTTCATTCATAAAACTATAAGGTTAACAATAATCTTCCATATATAAGCGGAGAACAAACCACCAGTGTTATCAGATAAAATTCTAGAAAACAAAGCATCAGTGTTATCACATACAGTTTAAGAAACAAACCATAATGTTTAAGACAAGTGTTGGCTTGTGCTTCTAGAAACAAAGCACCAGTGTTATCACATACAATTCAGGCTCATTAGTATCTGGATATAGAATAATTCGACTAGAAAATGGATAGAAATGAAAAAGGCAATCAGCAAGTGACTTTCTTAATTCATCCGCAATAGATATTGATGAGTCGTTATGTTTTGATTTGTGGTAGACGTAAAAGTAAGTCACTAAAAAGCCCCTAAAGAAGAGTTCCAGGTTTAGAAGGGTGAGAACATGTAACTCAGAAATTGGACCACTGGCTTTTACTACAGACTTTTTGATGAAACATACTATATACTTACCATCTCTTGCATCTATCAGTTCCATGAAATTGCCAAGAAAATCTTAACTCTAAGTTGTGATTAATTTGAGATATTCTGGTCTAATGCATAGAACACCTTCTTTATAGAAAAATTAGTTGAGACATAATAATGTCTGTTACCATTATGAATCAACATAGAAAAATGGACAATTAAAACTGAGTGCAAGTGAAATGCTTAGTGAAGATTACATTATGAATTTGGAATAGTAGGGTTTTTGGTCGAAAAAAGTTATCTCCTGAGATTAGTTATCCAACCCTCAAGGTGGAATATAAATAACACTACAATCTCAATATAACTAACTATGATATGAGTTATCTAATGAATTTCATCCCAATCAAACTAGCAAACTTTATCCATAAACCAAAGGACATGCAGGTCCAAGTACACACCACGAATTAATTCAGCTCTGCTAATATTTAGGGAACCAAATTCAACCAATTACAATAAGATGGTGCTCGAGTAAACATATTCATAACTGTCAATAAGTGTGTATAAAAACTCTTAACTTCACACAGGTCGACAATCCTCAATAGGAGTTGGATTTGAAAAACATACTTGTTTCAACTTCTTGTATGTATTGTTTAACCTTATTAGTAGACGGAGGTAATTAAGTATTAACTAGCATATGCTCTTTGTCAAAAACCATGGAGTTCATATGTATCATTCCCATTCCTTGACTAGAAGACATGATAAAGTTTTTATGTCCTTAGTCGGATTTCTTTCCAATAGCACCTGCAGAAAGAAAATCATATTACTAATACTTAAGGAATTATATTTTGTAGCATAAAGGCGACCGAAAATAAGTTAGAAGAAGAAGCTATTTTGGTCGACCAAAAATAAGCTATGGAGTTTAATTCAAGTTATTTATGCAATTAAAAACTCTAATAAATCTGAAAAACCTCGCTTGTTTCAACTTGGATGTATTGCTTAACATGATCACTAGGTTGATAAAATGAACTATTTGTTAGAGTTTTCCCTTTTATTGTCAAAGATCTGAGCCCTCATCCTCGTCCCTTTCCAATTGCACCAGGTGCACAGAAAGTATATCTGATAGTACTCTTTATAGTTGATTTTCATTCTTCGTATTGAACCTACAAAAAGAGCCAAAATTAAAAAAATTGTATGAAAACTTCTTATCCAATGAGCCAAAGAATACAATCAATGTAGTTTTTGTGCTTCGCAAAAACTCAAAATCTATACAAAAAGTATTATAAGTTAAAATTTTAATGCGAAAAGAATAGAAGTTTTTAGAAGTAAGTAATTATGAGATACTTCACCTCATCAGTTTTTTTACGTTTCTTTTGTGAAGGACTTTCTAAGTCATATACAACATCCAAGTATTTTCTAAGTCATCGACATCATCATCCATTTGTTTCACAATCTCATAGGAATCACGAGGTTGAGTCTTCCTCACTACATGACAGCCTTTGTTTGAATTACCATTAGCATAAAACACTTGAGATGCTTGATCCACTAAAACAAAAGGCTGATTTGATTTCAAAAATCTACTTGGATTCACACTTACATAGTCATAAGCATCTCTTTTTATCCCTTTTATTTTATCATGCACTTCAAATCAATTACACCAAAATAAAATTACGTTTCTATCTGAGACAAATTACAATTCAATCACATTTGTTAAAACTCCATAGTAATCAAACATCTCACTATCTTTATCATTCTTTCTAGATACAACAACAACACAATTGTGAGTCCTTAAAGTTCAATCATAATCTTTTGCCTGAAATCTATATTCATTTATAATGTAACCATTACAATGTGTTGAATATTTGACAGGACCACGTGAAAGTGAGAGAAGATCTTCCATGAGCTGACTATTATCTCCTTTATGCAATTGTACAACCTAAAAATAACATTACATTTAATACTTTAGAATGATTAATACAACATTAAGATGTCAAATCTAATGTTTATGTGTTTCCCATATTACTCACTCTATCTTTAAACCATTTAATGAATTCTCAGTCCCATTCTGCATTTGACAAGTCTTCAGCAATATCCATATCTGCAAACTCTCTACAATATTAAGGTTAAACATAAATGTCATGTAGAAACAATATTACCTTAAAGGAAATTGGAAAAACTAGATGATACAAAAGAACTCTTCATACTCAAGATATGGTAAGACTTCATCACAATTCTTTGGAATATATAAATGTTCTTGTTCCAATTCATTTGGTTCAAGCTCACATGGATCTTTAGCTCCCAGAGTTTTTCCAGGTTGATAAAATATAGATAAATCTCCATTAGAATTTTTCAAACCACCATTATAATTTGTTCAGGCCGATTTAATTTTGTGTCAATTCTATGCAGATACCTTGAACATAAGGTCATACATTTATTTGCAAAGTAATCTTCTGCAATAGAACCTTCTGGACATGCCCTATTACCAATGAGAGATTTTAAAAAATATAACCATCGCTCGATAAGATACATCTACCGATGATGAATAGGACCAGTCATCTTAGCTTCACCAGCTAAATGAATAGGCAAGTGGACCATGACATCAAAAAAAGAAGGAGGAAAGACCTTTTCTAACTTGCAAAGTGTAATGGGAATTTTCTCTTCAATATGTTTCAACTCATCAATCCTCAACTCCTTTGATCCAAGAATATAAAAAAATAAAGATAACTCAATAAGAGGTTCACACACTTCATTTGACAACATAACACAAAGTGCAAGAGGCAGTATATGCTGCAAAAGCACATAACAATCATGACTTTTCAAACCAGATATCTTATGTTCTTTAAATTTCACACATTAAGAAATATCATATGGAAATCAACCCGGGACCTTTAAATTCTTCATAAAAATACATAATTTATGCTTTTTTTCAGGATACAATGTGTAGCATGTAGTTGGAACTTCGACTTCATTCTCTCTTTGAATAGGGTGCAATTCCGGTGTAATATTCATTGCTTGGAAGTCTCATCGAGTTTTAATTGTATCTTTGGTCTTTCCTTTGACATTCATGAATGTCCCCAAAAAACTATCACATATATTTTTTTCAATATACATAACACCCAAATTATGTCGCAGCAAGAGATATATCCAATAAGGAAGTTTAAAAAGGATACTCTTATTGTTCCAATTATCCTTATTTTTTCATGTGATATCTTCCTACTCTTCTTAGAATCTTTTGTTAATGGTTGCCCATCAAGATCTTGCACTTGATTAAGTATCTCAATTCCAGAACATATTTTTTATGGGTGCATTTTCTTAACTGTACCATCAAATGACTTCTTGTCATTCCTCCATCTATGACTCAAAGAAAGGTAACGTTGATGACCCATAAAGCACTCCTTCTTACAATTAGCCAATCGAATTGAGGAATTGTCTTTATTACAAGATGGATATGCCAATTTTCCTTTTGTACTCCATCCAAATAAATTTCTATTTGCTGGAAAGTCAATGATAGTCCACAACGAAAAAACATGCAACTTAAAATTTTGTTTAGTAGATGATTTTGTTTAGTAGATGCATCAAAGGTTTCATTACCAACTTCCCACAACTCATGCAATTCCTCTATTAGAGAATGAAGATATGTATCAATTGTATCTCTGGGACAACTTGGACAAGGAATAAGCATTGAAAAAATAAATTTTGTTGTATCATACACAACCAACGTGGTAAATTATAAGGAATAAGAACCATGGTCCAAATGCTATATGAGTTTTTGGAATTTTGAAATGGTTGGAATCCATCACTACCAAGTCCAAGTCGAACGTTACGAGGCCCAACTATAAATAAAGGATATAGTTCATCAAATGACTTCCATGCCATTAAATTATCTGGATGCCTCATAATTCCATCATCAGTTCTTTCATCCTTATGCCATGCCATTAGAGAAGCTATCATTGTAGACATACACAACCTTTGAAGCCTAGGCTTTAAGGGAAAATAGCAAAAAGTTTTTTAGGCTATTTTTTTACCCTTTTTTATTCTTTGTCTCCCTGCTATGTGTATCTATTATCCATCTAGATGCACCAAAAATTTGCAAGAATCGAGTAAGCTATCCTCCTTCCAATATAACATGCATCGTTAGTAAAAGCATCAACCTTGTTGTAAGAAAGCCCAAGATCTCAAATTATCTTCTTTTCCTCATAATATGAATTTGGCAAATTAACTTCATTAGGCAACAACTCCTCTTTTAACATTTTCAATAGCCTGGTAAATGACTCATTGCTCCAATGATCCATACTTTTGATGTGAAACAATTTAATCAAATATGAAAGCTTTGAAGCCATTGAGTTTTTGTACAATGGCTACTCGAAATCCATTAGAAGGCTATAAAACTTTTTAGCTTCAGTATTTGGTTCCTCTTTAAGTTAATCATCAAAAGCAGTGTGTCTATCTCATCCACTTTCAGCATTAATTAGGATATAAATCTCTCAATAGTTCTTCTACTTCATCTTCATATTCACTCTCAAAATTTTCTGCGTCATCATCATCCTCATTTTCAGAGTCTAATAGTAGCTCACCTAATTGTTCCCCGTGGTGATACCAATAGGTATAATTTTCAATTATTCCATAAACTTTCAAACGTATCTCAATTATTTTACGAGTTCCAAATATTGTATTACAACAGTTGTAACGCGGACACCTTATTTCACATTCTTTTTCTTTTCCCTGAAAAGCATAATTCACGAACTTTTTCACCCCGTTTAAGTAGATTTTGTTGGTCCGATTATAAAGAGAAAGTTGCATCCATGACTTACTAGGTTCCATAACCTTAGAGAATACATAAAAATTAGATTAAGAAAATATAAAGGATGATAAAAATAGTTAGATTCACATAACGTGTTAGCATCAGATGATTATATCATACTACATATATTGTCTCGCAAACCATTACTCAAACAGATATATAACTTTGTATTCATATAGTTAACTCTGCCTCGATCACAAAAAAGTTGGTATGGAGTGAATCTTAGGTCTTCATTCCTCTATATTAAGAAGATTTTATTACACTAAAAGAAATTGACCTTTAAGAAAAATTAAGCTCTCTAAAACTAGACATCTTCTATATCTCACACAATATCTATTCATCTAGAGAAATAAAAATATGCCAGTAAAATAATCAATTGCAAACAGGAGCATTTCAAACTGTAATGATCTTGTTTCTCCTAAGAGATAATCCATAGAACAAAATAGGTCTCATATTCCTAACAGGTCTCATATTCCTAACTAAATAAGTCTAGCTTAAGAGATTTTACGATCATCTTAGCTTAAGTATTTATCTGTTAAATACAACAGAATTTAATTAATTACTTCATTATGTCTTCAAAAGGTAAAGAAAAAATATGATATTCGTTGGTTTACAAATATATAGCGATCAGTTTTACTTCAGAACCTATCTGGACAGTGTGGCAGTATAAAACTGGAAATTGTAACAGTAAAACAGAATGAAAATCATGTTCAGGATCACACAATGAATGCTTTCTTTCCATAAGAGATTTATAGTAATGTTTATTTGTCTCTCCAGTTACACTGCTCTACTTGCTTATAGACAGTCAAAGCTTGCTAATAATATACATGCGAATGAACATGTAAGGCATTTTGAGGTAAACTATTGTCTTCTGAGTTTCAAACATATGTTAATTTCCGCAACTAGTAACTTGTTGAACATTTTAGTATCTAGAGGAAACATTTTAGTTGCAAACTCTCTAGACTTCATGTCCTTGTCTAGTGTTCTTCTCTCCCAGTGACAATTAAAGATGAATTACTGTTTAATTTTTGAGGAATTTACATTTCAATAGTGACATACTCAAACCAGGTCCTTGTCGTAATGGGCATCCCAAGTCCAACAAGGACCAGAGACCACCCTAGATACCCAATCCAACTTTTAGTCATATACCCTAAGTCGGATAAATTCCGAACACATAACAAGTTAGAATAACTATTAACTCAAACACTTTGGGATTGGTCCATGACCATGGCCAACCTGAACAAGTCTAACCATCCAATGCCAACCAACAAACATAACCAAAACCGAAATAATAACCAAGTCCATATCCATACCATAATAAAATGGAAAATCACAAATCAAATAAAGTCATACGGTATCTACCCCAATACCAATACCAATGCCAAGGCTGACACTACTGCAGACACCGCCCATTTCAACCCATAGTAGTCTCATAAAACCTTTATTCAAAATCAAAACAATATTCGATCGGGACATACCCCCGACCATAGCCAAAACTAATGTCCAAGACTAACCAATGAAAACATAAGAAACTAAAACTAGAAATGGAGCCTTCTGAAGTATGGAAGCTTACCACTTCAAGTCAACACATGTTATTCCCGAAGTCCAATCACTAAGTAGGAGGTATAGTAGGACCAACACCTGTATCGTATGGGGATACAGCGTTGAAAACGATTAGCGGTAGGAGCGCTAGTATGTAACTCAAGGATAAGGATAAGATAGTCTCAATAGTTCAAAACTAATCAACCAATACATGTAACCAATACAATACATATATATACATATTCACCATGTCGGAATAGGAAACAAGATTAAAATGAACTTTGAAAGCATTAGCCTACGTTGTGTAGAATGACCGTCATAGAACAAGGAACCCACGGGCTATATGGTCCCAGCTCTCCCCTAGCTGGAAGAGACCCTGTGCGTGTAGCCGCACGAACCAGAGAATATCTATATCAGTATATGCCTTTATGAGGGACTTGAACATCTGAGCATAATCAAGGTGACTTAAGCACCAATATATGTAGTAAAGGGGACTCAAACCTCCCATTCATATGTATTTATTCAGGGGACTCAAGCCACCCAGTCATGAGACACCTGTACCGGCTAGTGCGGTTTCCAGTGTTAGTCCTTCGGACTCCACCTTCATGGCCCGGCGACACATCCCGTTTTAAAGCCCAATTTAAAACCATCATTCCACATACACAACCATTGAGTCAATTACTTGCCAAAGAAACTTTGTTGGTATCGTCATACAAACACTACTTGCAAGTATACCACATACAATTACCATTATCAATCAACCATCCACTTGTTAGACTTTGGGACTCAAGCCCATTATTTATCAAGACACTTGTTTAATTCAAAGTTTAGGGACTCGAACCCATTGTCTAATAAAGACATAGATCAAGTTAATATTTAGGGACTCAAACCTATTTAACAATTTAAACCACCAAGGTTACTATTTTGATCATTAAATATCCAATAAGGCCTTCATAAAACCATTTACCAACCATTCATATTCATTAGACCAATACCTTAGTTCAAAACATCATTAACATGTGACTACTTTATTCTTTTAGGCATTTTCACACACACTTTGAGGGCATACTATTATCAAGGGAAATATCAAGGTAAAAACCATCAAGTTTAGGGTGAACCATGACCCATTTGTTAAACCACAATTACCAAGAACCCACATGTGCAAACCATCACCAAAAACATATATAAACACAAGTTAAACCAAGAGTAAACAATACTCAATCATATGCAACAAAACCCTCAATTTTGGTTTTCAAACTACCATTTAAGAACCATAACCACACTTTAAAACACATGATTTTGAGAACTAACAATGAGGGAAGAGTCACATGCCTTATTCAAGAAGATTCACGGAAGAAACTTGACTCTTAAGCCTCAAAATGATCACTTTTGAAGAACCCTAGCCCCAATATTCCAAAGAGAGTTTAGAGAATGTTTTTGGAGTGGTTGATATTTCAATAGTGGGATATGAGAGGCCACAATATGTTTTAAGAATTGGGGACTTAAGAGTTTTGGGGTGGGAAATATCCGCAATAGCCCCATCTTAAAAGCTCAAAATATGCACACAAGAGGGTACGACCCATCCCTCCTAAACTGTACCCTAAGGTACGAGTGGTACCTTTATCTTGTACCCTAGCATCATCTTGGACCTATATACTGACCAACATACTACCACACGTGACTAAGTCATATCCTAACATAAGAGAAGTACCCTATAACCCATACCCAAGACAGAATACATTGGACAAGACTAAGGGCACCATACGACTTAGCAATATATCATTCGTACCCCAACTAACGACTAGTAAGATGTTCAATCATGCCTTGGACAGTAAGTGGCTTTGAACACACTATGAAACATACGTGTTAGGACTTCAAAACCGTACCAAATCATAGGACTAGTTTGTACAAGTCGTATGATATCTTGAATGTTCAACTCAGAAAAAAATTTTATTGATCCAAAGACAAGGTGTTTCAATTCTCCCCTACTTGGATTATTCATCCTCGAATGATGATTAAGGCAAGCACAAGCACAAGTTAACACACCAACACCTCGACACTAACCTTTAACTAAGTTAGAAAACAAATATGCAAGGAAATCAACCTTTCCTTTGTCAAAGTTTGAAAACAAAAGTATGATGAAGAACACATACCTTCCATATGAATTCTGGGAGCAAAAAATAAGAATGGATACTTGTACTTCATGTCCTCTTCCGCTTCCTAAGTAGCCTCTTCAACCTTATGGTTCCTTCAAAGGACCTTTACCAAAGCCACATCCTTTGTCCGCAACCGACGAACTTGACGATCCAAGATCTCAATCGGGACTACCTCATAAGATAAGAAGTCAAAAATACCCAACCCTTCCAAAGAAACAATCGATGAATGATCACCCACACACTTTCTCAATATAGAGACATGGAAAACCAGATGAATGGAGCTCAAACTAGAAGGCAACTCTAATTTATAGACAACATTTCTAACCCTCTTCAAATCAAGTAGGGACCAATATACCGAGGACTTAACTTCCCCTTCTTACCAAACCGTATCACACCCTTCATGGGAGATACCTTCAAGAATACTCAATCGCCAATATTTAACTCTAAATCCCTACGCCTTACATCCGCATAGGACTTTTGATGAATTTGAGCAGGTTTAAACCTGTCACGGATCACCTTTACCTTTTCCAAAGCCTTGTGAACCAAATTAGGGCCAAGCAACTTACCCTCACCAACTTCATACCACTCAATAGGAGAATGACATCTCCTACCATAAAATACCTCAAAAGGAGCCATACCAATACTAGAGTGATAACTATTATTATAAGCATATTCAATCAAAGAAAAATGGTCGAACCAACTACCAACATAGTCGATCATGCAAGCACGAAGCATCTCTTCCGATACTGAATAGTCCTCTCCCTTATCTATCTGACTGCAGGAGGAAAGCGGTACTAAGGCACACCATAGTTCCCAAACCTTTCTAAAATGACTTCCAAAAATGAGAAGAGAATAGAGTACCACAATCCGAAATGATAAAAATCGAAGCACCATGCAACTTCACAATATACGAAAGATAAAACTTAGCATAATCCTCTGTCGAATAACTAGTCCTCACCAGCAAAGAGAGAGAAGACTTGGTCATCCTATACACAATGACCCAAATCAAATTATATTAGTTCTGATACTGAGGAAGATCGGTAACGAAATCCATGTTAATCACTTCCAACTTCCATTCGGGAAACTCAATCTCTTGGTACAAAGCACCGGGTCTCATGTGCTCAGCTTTCACGTGTTGACACGCCATACACTTAGGCACATAGCTAGTCATATCTCCTTTCATATTGTTCCAACAATAAAACTCTCTGAGATCATGATACATCTTTGTAAAACCAGGATGAATAGCATTACGAGATCTATGAGTTTTGGCTTGAATCCTTTCCTTCAAACCATCGACGTTGAGAACACATAGCCTACTTTGGTACCTCAAGATACCATCACCACTAATCACAAAGTCAACAACCTTTTGCTGACCCATATTACTCATAATCTTCATTAAATAAGGATCCAACATCGTCTTTTCCTTTATATCAACAACAAGAGATGACTGTAAGACTTGATGCACAAATACACCACCATTCTTAGAGTCTGTGAGACAAATTCCAAGACTAGCCAAATGGTGAATGTCCTTCACCAACTCCCATTTATCCTTATCTACATGAGCCAGACTCCTCATAGATAACCTGTTAAGAGCATCAGCAACAATGTTAGCCTTCCCTAGATGGTAGTGAAGACTAATATTATAGTCCTTCAGCAACTCAAGCCACCTTGTTTGCCTGACATTTATCTATTTCTAAGTAAATATATATTGCGGGCTCTTATGATCAGAAAAGATGTCAAAATGAACCCCATAGAGATAGTGACCCAAAATCTTCAGCGCAAATACCACAACTAACAACTCTAAATCATGAGTATGGTAGTTCTTTTCAAGAACTTTTAATTACCTAGAAGCATAAGCCACTACCCTACCATGCTGCATTAACACGCAACCCAGCCCAACACGAGAAGCATCATAATACACTACAAAACCATCATTACCCTCGAGCAAGGTCAAAATTAGAGTTAAAGTCAACTTATCTTTCAACTTCTCAAAACTATCTTCACACACATCTGACCATAAGAACTTGACTTTCTTCTGGGTCAACTTAGTCAATGGGGCAGCTATAGTCAAAAAGCTTTCCACAAATCTCCTATAGTAACAGGCTAAACCTAAGAAACTTTGAATATCAATTGGAATCGCAGGTCTAGGCCAATTCTTAACCACAACAACCTTTTGTGGAACCATAATAATCCCTTCACTAGCGATAACATGACCAAGAAAACTCACATCCTTCAACCAATACTCACACTTGGAGAACTTGTCATACAAATGTTGATCCTTCAAGGTCTGCAACACGGCATGGAGGTGATCGACATAATTTGCCTTACTCTTAGAATTGACCAAGATGTCATCAATGAAGAAAATAACAAACAAATCCAGAAACTAATGGAAAGCTCTATTCATCAAATACAAAATATTGTCGGAGCATTGGTCAACCCAAAAGACATGACTAGGAACTCATAGTGACCATACCGGGTCCTGAAGATAGTATTAGGGATATTCATTTCCCAAATTTTAAGGTGATGATAACTCAACCTAAGATCAATCCTAAAATTCGCACCTTAAAGCTGATCAAACAAGTCATCGATCTTAGGAAGAGGATACTTATTCTTTTTGGTCACCTTATACAACTGACGATAGTCAATGCACATCTGAAGGGAACTATCTTTATGCACAAATAACATAGCAGCACCCTAAGGAGACACACTAGGACAGATGAAACATTTATCTAAGAGATCCTTCAATTTCTCCTTAAGCTCTTTTGACTAAGCTAGAGCCATTCTATAAGAAGGGATAGAAATTGGATGAGTGTCCGAAATAAGATCAATCCCAAAATCAATTACCCTATTGGGAGGAATACCAGGAAGATCATTAGGGAAAACCTTGAGAAACTCGTTAACTATTGGGATGGACTCTAGAGAAGGAATTTCTGAATTAGAATCTATAACTCAGACCAAATGATACAAACACCCTTTGGAAATCAATTTTTGGGCCCTAAGATATGAGATGAACCTCTCCTTAGGCAATAAAAAATCCCCTTACCATACAATGATCGGATCATTAGGTAATTTGAACATGACCTCACAGGTCTGACAATCTAAGGAGTCATAACATGAATGCAACCAATCCATCCCCAATATGATATCAAAATCAACCATATCTAACTCTGCCAAATCTACAAGAGTTTCTCTGGCACTAAAAAATACCATAAACCCCCTATAGACTTTTTTTGAAATCACAAGAGTCACCAATAGATATAGATACAGAAAAAGGATAAGAAATAAATTCAGGACCAAAACCAAAATGTATAGGCATGATGTTGGGTGTATTTATGCATTCTAACGTTGCTATATTAGTCTATTTAGCCTTGTTTTGAGGATAATTCATGTGCTTAATATGTTGATAATAATATAAACATACATATAAGTGTCTATGTATGTGTTTACAATGTTTAATGGTGTTTTCACATGAGTTTTGATTCAAATTGATCATTTAGAATTCAATCGAGAAAACAAGTGTGACAAGCTTGAGCTAGGTGGTTGTCTAGTCTATCATGTTGGGTTGTAATGTGTTTAATGAGTTCATAATGTTTTTATTATGTATTTATATGTGAAAAAACTTGGTTATAATGTTCAAAGGTCAATTGGATCAAAACAAGAGTCAAAACAATAAGCTTAAGATCAATGTGGGAAAGCCTAGTCTTAGCTCGGGTTTCAAGTTCACCTCTTAGGTGTTGTATTATTTTGAGCTCTAAATTATTATGTTTAATAGTATAGGAGTCTTGTATAATTGATTATCATGGTATATGAAGGATATACAAGCTTCAAATCAAGTGGAAAAAACTCAAAAATGCTTGGAATGGATCAACGAAAGCACAATACACAACTTGACGCAATTTGGATACCTGGAATGTCCAAGGCACGTGAGGATCATGAAAATGCCCAAGAATCTTAAGGACCTTAGGAAGTCCGTATTCAGATTGGTAATAGTGAGGTGGTCCATGCACTGAATGACTTAAGGACAAGTGTAAACTTGATGCCCCTCTCCTTGTTCAACACTTTAAACTTAGGGAATCCTAGACCGAGCCCTGTGCTTTTGCAATTGGAAAATGAGAGCATAGCCCATGCCGCCTGAATCAAGGAAGATGTTTTCATAAAGGTTGGTAAATTTGTTATTCCTGCTGACTTTATTGTTCTAGATTTTCAGGCAAACGAACAGGTACCAATCATCTTGGGGCATCCATTCTTAGCAACGTGAAGAGCATTGATTGATGTAAGAGAGGGTACGCTCAAAATAAGGTTGGAGGATGAAGAGGCGGTTTTTAAAGTTAATAAATCACTCAACACACTATCCCACTATAAAAACTTGTGCATGATTACGATTATTGAAGGGGATAAGTGTGGGATGGTTAGTCCGCTAAAGGCCTCTTCGGACACACTCATGTAGCAACCAAAGCCACCAGTACTGCAACCTGACATGATAGAAATTGATGAGCCTGAGAAGTCTAAAGTTGAAAATGTTGTTGACCTTGAGAGTGTACACTCAAGGGGTTAGAGACAAATAAGAAGATGGCCTCTAAGTATGAGGAAGAAGATGAAGAAATTTGGTTGAGTTGAGTTGGGTCGTGCCACGACACTAAATCAGGCGTTTCTTGGGAGGCAACCCAAGTTAAGTAGATATGTTTTCTTTTTAGTTTTTAGTTTTGTTTACTTCATGTAGATTTTGTTTTGTTGAGTCGCACGTTGAAGGAAAATCTAAGTACCAAAAAACCTGAGCTAAGAAACATGGCGGAGACTAAGTGTGGGGTCCCTGGACCTCCTTTATAAATACAAATGCTACTATCTAGGCCTAGAGGTCTCAGGGAGTATTTCTTTCTCTTATGTTTAAGTTTACTTTGGGGAAAAAGTAGATTTTTAAGTGGGGGTGGGGGGATTTCCAATTTTGGGCTTAATTTAAATTTTTTTGTGTAAGATAGTCTTGTTGGTGATATTTTTTATTACACGGTGCAAGTGTTTTAGTTGTATAAGTATGTTGAATTGTGAGAATTACTACTTTTAAGAATCCTAGGTTCAAGTTTGTGACTCGTGTACTTGTGGCTCAAATTTGAATTCATGTTATTATTTGGTTGAGTCTATGATGATCCTATATAAGTCAAGCATGTTCCATATGTGTGTGGGGTATTGTATATTCCTTTTTGCATGTGATGTCTAGAACATGTCTGGTGTATGTGCAAACCAAAATAAAGAATGTGAGTTTGGGAGATGATTTTGGCATTTCTTTGATAGCCATAGTCTTTTTGGTGCTATTTTTTATTGCATGATGAAAGTATTTTAGTTGTATAAGTATGTTGAATTGTGAAAATTACTACTTTTGAGACTCCTAGGCTCAAGTTTGTGATTTGTGTACTTCTGGCTTAAATTTTAATACATACTATTATTTGGTTGAGTCTATAATGATCCTATGTGAGTTAAGCATGTGCTATGTGCGTGTGAGGTGTTGTATATTCCTTGTTGCATATGATGTCTAGAACTTGCCTAGTGTGTGTGCAAAGCGAAATATAGAATGTGAGTTTAGGAGATGATTTAGGCATTTCTTTGATAGCCTTATTTTTTTTTGCCTTTTATTTGAACTACCCTTTGTGTGTAATCCTAGTAAGACTTTGTGAGCCTTTAGCTTTTTCTTTGGCAGCCGCAGATGTAACTAATCCCTTCTTTGATTGACCTTAAATTTTATCCAAAGATTCTAGGCGCTTTAGTGTAAATTAATTGAGTTAGGAGTGTAAAATAAAAGAAGAAAGAGGTGAAACTGAAGCCTCAAAATGATAGTTATTGGTGTTCAAAAGAATTGTTATGTGTTGTGGTGGGGAGTTGAGTAATTAAAAGAATAAAAATTTGTTCAAATTGAATGAGTTGTGCATAGAATCCTCCCACCATAGTGTATTTAAATGAGTTTAATATGATGGGGTGAAAAAACAAAGGAAAAGGGTAGACAAAAATGGTGTAATTTGGTTGTTGGAAATTAGTTTTAATTGTAAAAAGTATTGTATTAAAGCGCTTAGGGAAGATAGTCACTATTATTCTAAAATAGTTTCTACCCATCCCTTAGCCTACATTACAACTCGGAAAAGACCTAATTGATCCTAAGTTCATCATTATGATATTAGTGAAGTATGACACTAAGGGAAAGCCTATGGTTCATTATGTGTAACTTATGAATTCTTTGTGAGAGTGAGCGTAAATTTTTTCATGTACCCATTGTTTTATAATTTGTATTTATATGAGTGATTATGGGTAACTCTCTTGTTGTGAGGGCACATTCTTGATGAATGTGGGTGATTTGTAATAATGTCTTGTATTGAGCAATTAGCATCAGTTTGCCAACTTGGTGAGTCAAGTCTTGAGGCTAGGATATTTCGAAGTAGGAATGTTGAGCTTTCAATTGTGTCTGTAACATACTAAGTGAAAAAACGTGCATTCCATGTAGTCATTGTAGTACTATCTTGAATGTCTTTCTTGTAGTAGAAGTGTGGAGTCTCTTCAGCTCATGGTGTTTATGGTGAAGAATTGTTCAGGACGAACAAGGCTTCAAGTGTGGTGTGGTGATGTTGGGTGTATTTATGCATTCTAACGTTACTATTTTACCCTATTTAGCCTTGTTTTGAGGATAATTCATGCGCTTAATGTGTTGATAATGATATAAATGTGCATCAAAGTATCCATGTATGTTTTTAGAATGTTTAATAGTGTTTTCACATGATTTTTTATTCAAATTGATCATTTAGAATTCAATCGAAAAAACAAGTGTGACAAGCTTGAGCTAGGTGTTTGTCTAGTCTATTTTGTTGGGTTCTAATGTGTTTAATGAGTTCCTAAGGTTTTTGTTGTGTATTTATATGTGAAAAAACTTGTTTATAATTTTCAAGGGTCAATTGAATCAAGACAAGAGTCAAAACAACAAGCTTAAGATCAATGTGGGCAAGCCTGGTTTTAGCTCGTGTTTCTAGTTCACTGCCTTGGATGTTGTATTGTTTTGACCTCTAAATTGTTGAGTTTAATGGTATTTTAGAATTTCTTAATTTATTATGTGATATATTAAGGATGTAAAAGCTTCATACCAAGCGGAAACAACTCAAAAATGCTTGGAATGGATCAACGAAAGCATAATATACAACTTGATGCAATTTGGATACCTGGAATGTCAAGGGCGCGTGAGGACCATGGGAATGTCCTATTGGTGATTGTGACACATAAAATGATTCATAAGGGGCCCAAAATAGTGACCCACTATCTCAACTTGGTTCAAATAGTGATGAAGGAGGTACCGCATCGCGGTAATGAGCCAATTGGCAATTGTCAACTTTCAAAATCTCAACGCGATTACACTATTTCGCAAGCTCTTAGCGATAGACACTCTAGCGCGACGTGATGACGATCAAAAGGGAGAAAATTATACTCAGCTGGAAAATAACAGCATGGAAACCCAATCCTATTCGATTTATGACTTATCTACTATAAATATAATGTCTTAAAACACGTTCGGGACATCTTGGAAGATCCTAGATCATCTTGGAACATCTTGGGAGCATTAAAGGGATTCTACAACTTCTCTTTAGGTTTTATATTCTTTCTTTTTAGTTTCTTTATGGTTTTAATCATTCATACAATTATTTAGATGTTGATTATGGCTATGAGTGGCAAAAAACTCCCTTTCAAGGGTAAAAGCCACGAACATGAGTACTATTGTTTTGAATTAATTTTGTTTGATTTGCTTATCATTATTTATTGTTTGTTTATTCTTGATTTAACTATTTGATGGATTGATCAACCAAAAAATATATCTATTGTCACACTTGTGATCTCAAGAGAGGGAATAGGGAGATAGAAGATGGGAATGAATAAAGTATAGTTTGTATTCTTTTATGAAATAAGGAATTCAAATTAGCATCTAGGACAGGGATGTATTTAGAATCTTTACTTGATTCATATGTAGGATGATAGCTTAATGAACTTAATTTGATTATTACATCCCCGCTCAACGATGTAGTTGTAATGTCAAAATTAGGTAAACGATTAGAGGTCGGGAGACCATAATCATGCAATTAACCCTACGAATCTACAATCAAGATAAGCAAGTTAACGAATAAAGTTCAATAATATAGTATGATTTTTTGAAGTTCTTTAACCCTGATCTTTACTCCATTGATTGTTTAAAGACCTTTATTTTACGCATTGTTCCTTATTTTACAAATATTTAAAACTCTATTTTTGGTACGCTTGCATCAGTTGAATCTAAATTATGAACTAGAATAGAATCGTTGTTGAGTCAAGTCCCTGTGGGATCAATACTCGGCTTTCTTGAAGGCCACTTTACTACTTGATAGACCACGTACACTTGCATGTACGCTTGGGCGTTGTCAAGTTTTTGGTGTTGTTGCTAGGGACTTGTAATTTGGCAACTGTTTTATTCTTAGTTTTACTGTTAGATTTCTTTGGTGTTTTTTACGCTTGGTCTTCATTTTGTATTTGCAGGAAATAGGTTTATAAAGTAGTAAGTTGGCAAAGGATCAGGACTTGGTTGAACCAAGCTCCGAACCTGAGAAACTTTTCCGTCAACGAAGGAGAGAAGCAATCTTTCTCCCCCGTATTCCTTAAATCGCAGATGATCAGTAAAATCTAACTCTAATGGTTGAAGAATAAGCAGCCCGCAGTACAGTCAGAGAAGTGGCAATCCCACTTCCAACCAATTTGACCTCCCCATTTCAGAAGTCGGCAGCTGAAGGCAATTTTGAGCTCAAACAGAATATGGTACAGCTTCTGATTAGCAGTGAACAGTTCATAGGGCTTTTACATGAAGATCCACAGGTTCATTTACAAAAATTTTGGGAAATCAGTGACAGTCATTCCTACTGGGTAAATGCAGATCATGTGAGGATGACGATGTTCCCCTGTTCACTGTTGGGGGAAGCAAAAAAGTGGTTGAATACGGAGTCGGCAAATTGAATCACATTATGGGACGACATGCCTCAAAAATTCCTTATCCGATTTTTCCCATTTAGAAAGACTGCAAGACTTCGCAGTGAGATAGTGTGCTTCAAATAGAAGCAAGACAAGAATCTTTATCATGCTTGGGAGCGCTTCAACGCACTTTTTCAGGACTGTCCACACTATCACAGTCCAATGAGGTACTTGCCCATACTTTTGTAAAGGCTCTTGATCACAATACCAAAATATTGCTAGATTCAGCTACAAGAGATCAAGATCTTGAGATGACATATGATGAGTTGTACACTTTATTGAACTGCATAGCTCAAGAAAATCTAGAATGGCATTCAGATTCGAGGAGTGCTACAAAAAGAGTTGTAGGTGTATTAGAAGTTTACAAATTCACTATCATATCTGCTCAGATATCTGCATTACAAAATCAAATAAGCAATCTAAAGTTGGGAGTAGCACAGTCTACCGCCACAATCAATGCAATCGAACAAGCTACAGGTTGGTATGAAGTTTGTGGTAATAGTGGTCATTCAGCGTTTATATGTGCTTCCAATCTAGAGTCAATAATATTGTGGGCAATGCTCAAAGGACTAATTATGGTAACGCCTACAACATAAAGTGGTAGACTCATCCACCAATTCAGACATGGAATGCCCCACAGCAACAAGCTCCACCAAATCAGTCAACTAGCAATATGGAGAGGATAGTGAAACAACTCTTAGCCGGCCAAGCACAAATGGGTGCGGATATGAAAAGTTAACATACAAAATTAAAAAATTAGCAAGCGGACACAAAAAGCTTAGAGTTGCAGTTGGGGCAATTACAACAGACACTAAATACCAGGTCTCAAGGTGGTTTGCAAGCAGATACAGAAAATCCAAAATTGGTTATGGCAATCACCTTGAGGAGTGGTAAGGAGCTTTAAGAAGAACCTTAAAAGGCAATTAAAGAGGTAGTTACTGATGTGGTGACTGAACAAGTGAATGGTAGATTTGCTAAAAAATTAAGAAAGCCTGAGTACTCGAAAGAAAAAATTGCAGAAAAAGTGGAGAAAAAGATACTGCAACTTTCTTTCCCATACAAGCACAGAAAAATAAAGGATGATGCCTATTTTAAGAAGTTCTTTGACATGTTCAGAGAGATTCATATTAACCTTCCTCTTTTAGATATTTTGAAGGGTATGCCAAAATATGCAAAGTACTTGAGGGACGTGGTTGCTAATAAGGTAAAGCTGCAGGATGTTGAGATGGTAGAACTCACTAAAGAGTGTAGCGCTGTAATGACACAGAAAATGCCCAAGAAGCTTATGGACCTCAGAAAGTTCACTCTCCCCATTCAAATTGGTAATAGTAAGGTGGTCAAAACACTGAGTGACTTAAGGGCAAGTGTCAAATTGATACCCCCCTCCTTGTTCAACACTTTGAACTTGGAGAAGCCTAGACCGAGCCTTGTGCTTTTGCAATTGGCAAATGGGAACAAAGCCCGTGCCGTCTGAATCATAGAAGATGTTTTCATAAAGGTTGCTAAATTTGTTATTTCTACTGACTTTATTGTTCTAGATTTTCAGGCAGATGAACAGGTACCAATCATCTTGGGTCATCCATTCTTAGCAACGGAAGGAGCATTAATTGATGTAAGAGAGGGTACGCTCAAAATGAGGTTGGAGGATGAAGAGGCGGTTTTTAAAGTTTATAAGTCACTCAACACACTATCCCACTATAAAGACTTGTGCATGATTACTATTATTGAAGGGGATAAGCGTGAGGTGGTTAGTCCGCCAAAGCCCTCTTTGGACACCCTCATGTAGCAACCAAAACCTCCAGTACCGTAACCTGACATGATAGAAACTGATGAGCCTGAGAAGGCTAAAGTTGGAAATGTTGTTGACCTTGAGAGAGTACACTCAAGAGGTCAGAAACAAATAAGAAGATGGCCTCCAAGTGTGAGGAAGAAGATGAAGAAATTTGGTTGAGTTGAGTTGGGTCATGCCGCAACACTAAATCAGGCGTTTCTTGGGATGAAACCTAAGTTAAGTAGGTATGTTTTTTTTTAGTTTTTAGTTTTGTTTACTTCACGTAGTTTTTGTTTTGTTGAGTAGTAGGTTGATGGAAAATCTGAGTACAAGAAAACTTGAGTTAAAGAGCATGGCGGAGACTAAGTGTGGGGTCCCCGAACCTCCTTCATATATAAAAATGCTACTAGCTAGGCCTAGAGGCCTCAGGGAGTATTTCTATCTCTTATGTTTAAGTTCACTTTGGGGACGAAGTAGATTTTTAAGTATGGGGTGTGGGAAATTCCCAATTTTAGGTTCAATTTAAAAAAAATTATGTAAGATAGTCTTGTTGGTGATATTTTTTCTTACATGGTGCAAGTGTTTTAGTTGTATAAGCATGTTGAACTGTGTGAATTACTACTTTTGAGACTCCTAAGCTCAAGTTTGTGACTCGTTTACTTATGGCTTAAATTTGAATTCATGTTATTATTTTATTAAGTCTATGATGATCCTTTATAAGTCAAGCATGTGCCATATGCATGTGAGGTGTTGTATATTCCTTGTTGCATGTGATGTCTAGAACTTGCTTGGTGTATGAGCAAAGCGAAATAAAGAATGTTAGTTTAGGAGATAATTTAGGCATTTCTTTGATAGCCATAATCTTTTTGGTGCTATTTTTTATTACATGGTGCAAGTGTTTTAGTTGTATAAGCATGTTGAATTGTGTGAATTACTACTTTTGAGACTCCTAGGCTAAAGTTTGTGACTCATGTACTTGTGGCTTAAATTTGAAGCCATGCTATTGTTTGGTTGAGTCTATGATGATCCTATGTGAGTCAAGCATGTGCCATATGCGTGTAAGGTGTTGTATATTCCTTGTTGCATGTGATGTTTAAAACTTCCCTGGTGTGTGTGCATAGCAAAATAAAGATTGTGAGTTTAGGAGATAATTTAGGCATTTCTTTGAAAACCTTATTTTTTTTACCCTTTATTTGACCTACCCTTTGTGTGTAATCCTAATAAGCCATGTTGAGCCTTTAGCTTTTTTTTTGGCAGTCGAAGATGTGGCTTAATCCCATCTTTGATTGACCTTAAATTTGATCCAAAGCTCCTATGCGCTTTAGTGTAAATTTAATTGAGTTAGGAGTGTGAAATGGAAGAAGAAAGAGGTAAAATTGAAGCCCCAAAGTGATAGTTATTGGTGTTCAAAAGAATTATTATGTGTTGTGGTGGGGAGTTGAATAATTAAAAGAATAAAAATTTGTTCAACTTGAATGAGTTGTGCATAGAATCCTCCCACCATAGTGTATGTAAATGAGTTTAATATGATGGTGTGAAAAATAAAACAAAGGGGTAGACAAAATGAAGTAATTTGGTTGTTGGAGATTGATTTTAATTGTAAAAAGTGTTGTATTACAACGCTTAGGGAAGATAGTCACTATTATTCCAAAATAGTTCCAACCCATCCCTTAGCCTACATTATAACCCGAAAAAGACCTAATTGATTCTAAGTTCATCATTCTGATGTTAGTGAAGTACTACACTAAGGGCAAGCCTATGGTTCATTATGTGTAACTTGTGAATTCATTGTGAGAGTGAGCATAAATTTATTCTTGTACCCATTGTGTTATAATTTGTATTTATATGAGTGATTATGGGTAACTCTCTTGTTGTAAGTGCACATGCTTGATGAATATGAGTGATTTGTAATAATGTCTTGTATAGAGAAATTAGCATCAGTTTGCCAACTTGGTGAGTCAAGTCTTGAGGCTAGGATATTTCGAAGTAGGATTCTTGAGCTTTCAATTGTGTCTGTAACATGCTAAGTGAAGAAACTTGCATTCTGTGTGGTCATTGTGATACTATCTTGAATGTCTTGCTTGTAGTATAAGTGTGGAGTATTTTCATCTCATGGTGTTTATTGTGAAGAATTGTTCGGGATGAACAAGGCTTTGAAGTGTGAGGTGGTGATGTTAGGTGTATTTATGTATTCTAACATTGCTATTTTAGCCTATTTAGCCTTGTTTTGAGGATAATTCATGTAATTAATGTGTTGATAATGATATAAATATGTATCCAAGTTTCCATGTATGTGTTTAATATTTTTAGTAGTGTTTGCACTCGATCATTTATTCAAATTGATCATTTAGAACATCCGAGAACACAAGTGTGACAAGCTTGAGTTAGGTGTTTGTCTAGTCTATCGTTTTGGGTTATAATGTGTTTAATGAGTTCCTAAGGTTTTTATTGTGTATTTATATGTGAAAAAACTTGGTTATAATGTTCAAGGGTCAATTGGATCAAGACAAAAGTCAAAACAATAAGCTTAAGATCAATGTGGGAAAGCCTAGTCTTAGCTCGTATTTCTAGTTCACCGTCTTGGATGTTGTGTTGTTTTGAGCTCTAAATTTGTGTGTTTAATGGTATAGGAGGATTTCTCAATTAATTATGATGATATATGAAGGATATACAATCTTCAAATCAAGTGTAAAAAACTCAAAAATGCTTGGAATGGATCAACGAAAGCACAATATACAACTTAACGCAATTTGGATACCTGGAATGTCCAGGGCGCATAAGGACCGTGGGAATGTCCTATTGGTGCTTGTGACACACCAAACAATTCAGAAGGGGGCCAAAATAGTGACCCACCACCGCGATTTGGTCCTAATAGAGATGAAGAAGGTACCGCATCGCGATAATGAGCCAATTGGCAATTGTCAACTTCCAGAATCTCAACGCGATTACACCGCTTTGCGAGATAATAGAGATGGATAGTCTAGCGCGACACGATGATGATCAAAAGCAGGAAAAGTGTGCCCATCTGGAAAATAACAGCGTGGAAACCCAATCCTATTCGGTTTATGACTTGTCTACTATAAATATAACGTCTTAAAACACGTTTTGGACATCTTGGAAGATCCTAGATCATCTTAGAACATCTTGGGAGAATTGAAGGGCTGCTACAACTTCTCTTTAGGTTTTATATTCTTTCTTTTTAGTTTTTTTATGGTTTTAATCATTCATTCAATTATTTAGATGTTGATTATGGCTATGAGTGACTTAAAACTCTCTTTCTGGGGTAAAAGACACAAACATGAGTACTATTGTTTTGAATTAATTTTGTTTGATTTACTTATTATTATTGATAACCTACGTCAGTAAATATAGTTTTGAGCATTTGTTGTTTATACCATGCCTTCTTAGTCAGTCATCTAACACTTTACTATTTTGGTCTTTTAGACTAATATTCATAAGTTAGCTGCATTGGATACATAACTGTAAGTTAACCTTTTTATGCTCAAAACTATAGGTTGGCAACTTTAGGCTCATATCTATGGATTACACATTTAGATTTATGTTCATACATTTCAACTATCCATTAACTTTATTTGAGATTCATGAACGATAGTATCTTTATATAGTAGTTCATAAGATAAGGATTTCATGATATTCTGGAGGCTATGAGGATTTTGGAAAATACAAGTCATTTTAAACACAGTTTATGATTTAAAAGATTATAATCATATCAAAAATATAGTCTAGAAAGTTTATATCATGAGATCATAAATTAGGAAAAATCATATCTTAAGTTATAATGTAAGTCATTCCAGAAAAGAGTTCATCATTTTGGGGTTCATAAGTGATTATTAAATTTCATGAGGATCATAATATCTCATATTCATATAAACCATAAGTTTTATGAGATTCATGATTTCATTTTATTCATAGATGTCACAAGATTCATAAGGATTATAACTTCATATGATTCACAAGAATTTAAAGAAAATCATAGTTCATAATTGTATAAGATTTCATAACTTTCATAAGTTACATAATATTCATAAGATTCTTAAGTTTATATATCATAATCCATAGAAAATACAAAGGTTAGATTTATCATGAAATAGAAAAAATACATAGAGAGTTTTATAGAGTCATACTTGAGGAATTGAAGAGCTATCAGGATCACAAGGGTATACTCTAACCTTTATTTTATCATGACAGTGATTTCAATAAAAAAGAGGCAGAATTCATAAAAATATACGAGGGTGAATAGCCTTACATATTTTTTAACCATAAGAACCTTTCTTGATTAGAGATGGATTTTCTTGAAAACCTTAGGTTCTTATTGTAGATTCTTCTTTAGGATACATAACAATGAATAAGAATCACTTTAAAAAAATGGGAGTATAATTATATTCATGTTAAAGGGAGTATGATCTCTTTGATAGATGGTGATTCATGCTCAAAATCAAGTCTTGAACCCTAGAAGTGAATTCTTGATTTAACTAAAGATAAAAGCGTGATTTGATGTTAATCTTGTAGAAATTCTTAGATTTATGTTATAAGATCATGGAGAATTCTTACCTAGACTTAGGAGGGTTAAAGATAGCTCTTAGGGTCCATGGTGGTCGACCAAATAAAAGTGGGAAGGAAAACCACGGATAGTATTTTTATGAAAATTTGAATAAAATGTATACCTAATGTGCAGATTGTAAAACTGATGTACAAACCATAATATGAGCCATACTAAAAACTAAGAAGTTTCTACGCACTACCTATGGAGTACTGTCCATACTATAAGCCGAGAAACCTCATTACTGATAGTCATATAAATTATGAGTGGTTCAGTTCACCGTGACTGTTTGATAATGCTTCACTAAAATGCTCATAAGCTTTTGCTCTAGACTCAGATTAACAGATGACTGGTTGAATTAGAAACTAAATTTAAGATCCTTTAATATGGTAGGTATTGGGATATGTAACTCTTTATATTCTATATGGAATGCTTTTCCAAAGTTGATCCTAATAAAAACTTATACGAAAACTTAATCGGTAGAGAAACATTCAACTCAACTTTGTGATAGAGATTTCTTATGATCTAAATGAAAATCTAATACAATTTTCACACTTAGGAATTGACATTTACACCTAGGTACGATAAAAATTTATTGGATTCGAATCTAACTATATACACAGACAGTTTAAATCTTAGCCCAAAAATTTAAGGTGTTATAGTAGTTCTGCCATTATACCCATTTGAAGCATTGTTCATATAGTTAGTTTTTTCAGAGTACATCAGAGAAAATTCTAGATATTGCATCATCTGTTGTGCATAATTTTTTATGACATAATCTACATGTCTTTGACTGACTTCACCTTCTTCAGGTCGCTTTTCATGAATCTCTTGATCGAAAACTCTATATTTGTGTTATATTAGATGTTAATTGATATATTTCTTGATTTTCTAAGTGAGGAATTACCATAAGCAATACCATTACTATTTTTTTATGAGTATCATGCTTGATTGTGCCTTGTCACTCTATTCATAATTTTGTATATGTGGGCATAAGACTTATCCATGAAACAACCCAACTCATTTTTTGGCTATATCTTGGTTCAAAGCATCAAGACTCATATAATATTTTTTAGAAGAATATTTTCTTGAAAATCCATGATTTGTGACCATTAGATGTATTGTTTGAACCACTTTCATGCTTCTTATATTTAATCCTCGGGTACATTTTTAAAATGAAAGATTTTGTCTCTCAAACTCAGCTTTCTTACTTGAAGGAACCACTTCTATAAGAATACGTTAACCAACTTCCACTATGTAGAGATGGAGTTTCAATAAGGGAGTACTTGAATAGCCTCAGTCTAATAGCGTCGTCAAGGATACTAGCTTTTTCATGCATTGCACACTCCAATGAAGTTTTTCAACTACTGATGGAGATCATCATCAATAAAATTTTGAAATAGTCGTTTAACCTTAAACATTGCGTCAATATTAGCATCCATCTTGAAAGTTATAGCATTTACCTAAGGCAGCACAATGGCAGTATATAGTCATTTCCTAATGTACATCAGTAAACACATTGACCTCTTTTGGTTCTTTGATTTGCTTCAGAGCTACTTAAGCAACAACAACTACTGCTTCTGCAGCTACCTATGCAGATTGTGCTTGTACTTGCTGTTTTATCCCTTTTCGAGATTTATTTGGCGATAAAATAGCTTTGACCTTCTTAAAACTATTTCAAGAAAAAGTTGAGAAAATTTTGAAATAATTTTAAGAAAATTTACAGAGTCGCCACTTGATTTTTATAAAAAAAATCAAGAAAAATTTTTAAAAGACTTTCAAAGGTTCAAAAATAGAAATAAACCTTTAAAACTAAAGATTCTGGGTAAGGGTTCAATTAACGCCCTAAGAAATTTTTTAAGGCACTTAAGAGCGTCCGTTTAAAACGGTTTACCAAAAAGAAACTATCTTGACTAATTAAAGTGGCTAATTTTTGCAAAGACTTGATTTTATAGAAAATATTAAACTTGATGTTTATTTAAACATTTAAAAATGACATTTATTTATTCAAATGAGAAAACACTTTATTTAAATTAAACTAAGTTGTCATTTCTTTGGGACTTTAATAAGAAAATAATTTTTGTCTTTGTTTTACATAATTATTATTATTATTTTTTTACTATTGAAACCATAGGAAGTTCGAATAACACTTTTCGAAAAGAACTTTAAGAGCGCATCATATTAAGAGTATCTTATTAATTATAGAAAGTTTGAATTTACAAGAAGAATTAGTTTCTTGAAAATTAATTTAATCCGAATAAACTATCAGTCACATGAACAAAATAAAGTATCATTCTAAAAATATTTAATCTTTAAACGACTTATTGTAAGAGGAAAATTGAAGAAACTAATTAATCCGTTCTAGACAATATAAAATTGTGTGAAGGTAATATGAATGAGGTGAAAGAAAATTAAGATAAAATAAAATAACAACACTTTTAGGGGATTTGTCTAGGTTAATTAATTTACAAATATTTATTAGCACAAATAAACAATACAAGCTACAAATAAGCAATATAAACTACAAAAATAGATATAAGAATTGAAATTGGGCCCTTAGTTGACCCATAACTAAAGCTGCCCATTGTTTGGGCTTTGAATTATGGACTTTAGGTCCATTTTTCTGAACTGTATACCAGCTGTATATCACAGCTCTTTCTCCTGCGTTTTTCATGTATATCTCCAAGTATACACTGTATAGCAGTGTGGAAATCAACATATTTCTTCGCCATCTTTTATTATACACCATGGAATAGTGTCCAGATACTGTTTTCAGTGTATATGCACTGTATATCAGCGTATACCAGCCTCTGGAACGATTTTGATGAAGAATTTTGACTCGGCTAAGGATGGTTTTGGTCCCGAGGAAATGCAGGGGCGATGGAGTCCAGTCGGACTCACCAAGAAGAACAAGAGAGGAAACAAAATTAGCAATTATTCAAGTGCTCTTAACAAATAACTTTAAAAAAAATAAAAAATATAACCATTTGCTCAACGATGTAATAAATGAAGGAAAAACATACCACCAAAAGGTTATCAAAGGTGTTTAGCTAAGTAATTCGTATGACATGGATAAATCAACCAATTAAAATAGCTTTACCAATGATTGAAGCTTGAGGAAACAAATATTGATAAAAATTAAGCTATTAAGTCCAAGCTTTCCATGAGACGAGACTTAAGGCCATAACATAACTCATGTATTATATATTATCAACAACTTATGCATTTATCTTGAAAATTTATTTATTTATTTATTTATTTTTATTGCTCCCATGGTTCACAACAGTGATTATTATGTAAACCAAAGGATTTGCCAAGTGATTTACTAGTAGAGGTAGCATAGAAAGATATCTAAACAGATTTCAGATCCTCAAAATTCCAGTTTTCCATTCTCAGTGGATTATAGCGCAATAATTTGTAAAAAAAATACTAGGTGCATAAAGGCAGCTTATGTTGCTCAGTTTCAGTTACCACTCTCAACCACAACGTTATGTCAAGCAGATGCAAAGTAACATGATGTGCTAAAAAAATTGCTTCTAAAAGAAAAAAAACAGGCGGAAATTTTGCAACAAAGCCATATTTAGAGATGCTATACTTTCTGTGTACACCGACAAGCCTCCAACAAAGCCATATTTAGAGATGCTATACTTTCTGTGTACACCGACAAGCCTCCTAGTTGCTGCGTTTTATCAAAAATAGATCCTAACTAAAGGATAAATGAAATTTTGCCGCGTTTAAGAAAAATTCATAGGAGAAAAGACAAAGATCGAAGCCAGTGGCGGAGCCATAACCAACGAAGGGTGGTCAAATAAACACCCTTCGTCGAAAAAAGATTTCGAGTATATAGGTTAAATATAGATATTTATGGTTATATACATATTGTTGCACACCCCTGACAAGCTAGAGAAGCATAGTCTAGTGGTCAAGAGTGTGTATTTCCGCATCAACAACCCGGGTTTGAACCTTGGCAGGTGCAGCAGTGCTTTATTTTCTTTGTTTTTTAGACAGTTCTTTGCCGAAGAAAAAATATGAACACCCTTAACCAAAAGTCTGGCTCCGCCACTGATCGAAGCCCACTCTATATGAATAAAAAGCGTTAAGAATCTTCAGTTCAACAAAGTCGAACACCACATATAATTTCAAACAAGCCCAAACCACATAAAAGAAATACCATATCGTTGAAATACATAACAACAGTAATGTTTACATTTTTTCTTACACACAAACACAGATAAATGAAAAAAGATTCAAAAGGATGAAGTGTTCACCTTGCAGCGATCCGGAACGACGAGTCGACGACTTTACCACTGTGTTTCTTCGAGAATTTTTGGTTGCACAGGATTAGAAGCACGCGCCCCCCGAATCCTCAATTTCCCCCCAAAAATCCTCCCCTTGACCCCTATCCCTCATCGTCTATTTATAGAGGAAAAGAATTAGGGATTTTCGAACTTCAAATCTAAATTGGAGTTGGTTTTCTTGAGAAGTTTGAATTCCATAGTGAGACAAAAGAGGAGCCGTTGGGAATTAATTACTTAACGAAAATGGTGAACCAAAGACTGAGAATGATGAAAGGCCTCTGATTTTTTTCCAAAGATGGACTGAAAATTAAATTCATACCCATTGTTGACTGAACGTTGTTGAAGTCGATGGTTGTTACGGGTTTTGTTAAAGTATTATCGTTTTTAGCTGTGGGTTAGGGACGTTTGGTCATTGTTTTGTTACGGTGTTGTTGAAGCTGTATTATTGTTGTTGAGTTGTTGACTTGTTTACGTTATTTTTTTAAGGGGACTAGTGTGCCCGCGTCCGTGCTATGCACGGGCGAAGATATGATTGAAGATAAAACAGTTATGTTTCATAATATGTGGTACAAAGAATTATGTTTCATAGTATGTAGAACAAAGATTACATTGTTATGTTGTTAGCTTATGAAAGTATTACATATAATCATTTGTTGGTACAAACAGTGCTAGAGTTGTGGTACATTGTTGGTAGTAGTGGTGGAGAATTAAGACTGGCTTTTGTGAATTGAATTTCTTAAACATCTTCTTCTTTTGGTGTTGTGTTGCAACATCACCTTCAACATAGCAAGATATAATGTTCCAATATCCAGATCTGTCACAAAATAATGTAAACAGTAATTATCCATGACACAAGAACAAAAACAAATTATTACTGGTCCAATAACTATACTACTCAAGATGCATAAAGAAAGATGTGGATAAACAAAAGCTTATTAATAAATTTAAAGTATTAAATAAGTGTTAAGAGACCTAGTCGGAATTCAGGAAAAATGGTGAATACCAAGTAATGAATCTCTCTCTTTGTCTTTTGCTTTCACAGTTGGAGATGCTCCCTTTGCTGATTCTATCATCTGCACAGAAAGATTGCTTTTTTAGTTAATTGCTCCAAGCTTTCAAAGGAATAAGGAAGAGTAATAGAAGAGAATATATCATAGAGCACATCACAGCAAGTTTCGTAATATCCTCTAAAAATCCAGCAAACCACTTCTAGAACCTGAACTTGCTATTCATGTTCTTTGCCAATGTTTACCCACTTTTTCTATGAATAATAAAACACTCAACATAAGGTGCATAAAAGAAATTATGTGAAGACAGTAATAATGTGAAACTCCATTGATGAAAATCGATGAACTTATAGTATAGGTATGTATATCTCACATAAATATTTTTCATCGAATAACTTCAAGAAAAGTTGAAATTCTACTGAATCCAGTTGTTTAGTTTCCTCTATGACTTAGCTGACAACTTAGTATCCTTCAGATATTTGAAGAATATAACTTATTCAATCATACATGACTTGTCTCACTTCCACGAGTACCAGGTAACTTTACTCCTGTCCACCAATATAGAACAGATGAGAAGAAATAACTTAGTGGTTGTCTATTTTGAGAATTGAACCTAAGACCTCATGGTGCTTAACTCACTTTATCGAAACATTATACATGTATTCTTGGGTGTTTTTGTGAATCTTTCTTGGATGTAGAACACCAAATGTAAAATGTGGCTTTTGTATATATTTAACAATGACCATCGTGTTATCAAGTACAAACTGAGGGAATAGAACTAAGAAACTAAAAAAATATAAAGTAATAAAAAAGTGGAACAAATGTACTCTTTTTCTAGCAAACATCTCCTTCAGGTGGACTTTAATTTTCATCGAATAATCAACGTCTTCAGCAGCCTATCCACACCCACAACACATTAAAACCACAAGGATTAGCAAGGTACAAACATAGGTCCAACCAATAATAATGTGATGGCACACTCTTAATTTATATTTTCTGTTTCAGAATTCAAGTGAAAATAAGAAGTTAAAGATTTTTTTGTAGTAAGTTGTTGTTTCGTGGTAAAAGTAAGGGTGGAACAAGAAATGAGATGAGACTTTCATGAAATTCCAGTTCATCCATAATTTGTATTCTCATATATATTCAATAATAACTTCTATTTTATTTTATCTTGTTTAGATCAGCCAAACGGATAAGTACACCTCCATTATCTAACTCCTGTAAGAGAAAAAACACGAATGACTTTCTTTAATTCATCAAAGGAAAGGGGCTGATAGTTTGAAATATGACTATTTTATGGTAATAAGCCATTTTATATAGAATGTTATCAAGTCATAAAATTCAAATTGGTGCCACTTGTACTACCGTATCTACCAACCACATGAAATCTTTACATGTTCTACCTTTATTCCATTGTACCCAAGATGTTCTCTAGGCTTCTAGCAACAAGAACAAATGTAGCCTTCAAGACTAAAAACAAGTAACCACAACAACAATAATCTAGTAGAACCTCTGCATAAAAACTTTGCTCTCCGACAAGTGCAGCATCAGTGGTGACATAACAAATCATCTCGATGCTCGATAGTTCAAGTCCTCCGAAAGCATGAAGAGTTCCTTTAAAGGAGTGTGCTTTATCATAGAGTTGTAATACTTAACGAAGTTTTGCATTTACAAGTCATAACTTACAGGTTAAAATATAAATAATAGAACAAGTAAGTAGAGGCAAACTTCAAGACCAAAAATTCCAACTGACAAAAGCACATGCAGTAAAAAGTTGCATCCGAGTATAGTGCAGTTGAACACGTAAGTACTACACAAGAAAGCTATTACAAATAACTGAAAGAGTTAGAGATTCCATTTTTACACATCCTTTCTGTTACTACTCTCCAATTTCCAGCAAATAACATAACACAACAACAACAATGACAACAACAGTATATTCCCACATAGTGGAGTCTAAAGAAGGGTAAAATATATGCAGTCCATAATACTACCTCCAAATAGGTACAGAGTTTGTTTCCGATAGACCTTCGGCTCAGGAAAATAACATGAGACAGGAAGTATAAAAAAAAGTACCACAGTTTCTTTTCCAATTACAAAACATGGAAAGAGCTACTAAACATTCTGATTAACTTTTATGAAAGGACAGTGAAGAAACTTTGTTACACTAATTTTATTTTTTATCTTTTTAAAACTATAATGTACTTTGTTAACTCTAATTTACATGATCACAATATAAACTTAAAGACGCAAACAAAACTTCATAATTCTACTGATGCATCTATTAAGTTTGAACTAGGCTTCTAAACAAGATATCACTCCGCTAAGCCGTTCGAAAGAAAACTACGTCACAAACAGAAGGACTGATGGAAACTCAACTCTGTATTAAACACATACCATTTAGCATAAGCTAAGAACGCAAAAATCAAGCAAAATTCTTAATTTTTCATTGTTGTTTTCTTCACCAATAGAAGTTGATATGACAGCTGTAACATAAATTTAAGACATGAACTCACCAATAGAAATTAAAAACAAAGAATTTAGCAGAAGTTAAGGGCATAAAAATCAAGCAAAATCTTGTGAGCTATTTTCTTCATTTTGTTAAGAAGGGAGGAAGTATCAACTCTGTATTAAACAAATACCATTTACCAAAAGCTAAGAATGCCAAAATAAGCGTTGTATGACTAAGGAGAGGCTAAGTTATTTGACCAGCATGTAGTATGTTTAATATATACATCAATTTGCAGTTTTCTTCTGAACTGATTACAGATAAGCCTATGATAGAGACAAGTTACCTATTATAAGAATAAAACCAAGGATTAACCAATTATAATAGTGATTGAATTGATAAAATAACAACAGCAAGCACTACTTTTGCTTGTTACATTGCTTTTTTGAATACATATAGTTGTAACTTTTGAGTAGCTAAATCATTGTGTTTAAGACATTCATTACATAGAAGGTTGTTATTTTTCATAATGAGAAATCCATTTATTCTTTTGGTACTATAATTTGCTATATGAATTTAGTAGTTTGAAAGAGATTTTACCAGAATATTCTGAGTCTTTAAATGGCTGATGTAAGCCAATTCTGTCTTCTAAATATCTGAATATGTTTGAAAGAGAAGATAGTTCGGTAATTTATATTCTTTCAATATGGAATAATGATGGACTAAAGAAGGAAACGTATTAGATTATATATTAAGGAGATGACTGACCTATTGGACCGTTGGGTAGATGATAGAGGGTAAGTTGGTAGTTCTTTTCTTCAAAAATCTTCATAGTAGTGCAAACAAAGAAGAACAATATTTCACAAAATTCACAAACTCCTTTGTTTCACAAAATTCAAAAATAACTGTAAAAAGAAAATTGGCCAACCTGCAAGTATATTTAACAAGAATGAAAGAGAGTGTAATATAATTAGTAAGAAAATAGTATAGTATAAATTATATTGAAGATATTATAAATATTGAGAGAGAGAATATGAAAGCAATTTGTTCGTAACATTTTATTTTGTTTTCATTGGAGTCGATGTCTCCATTTTTTGTTTCAGTTTGAGAATATTCTGGCGTTCACTTTGTTGTTCGGCTTGTTCAACAGAAGAGGTAGAATATTTTTTTTTGCTTATTGCTTCCTTCTTTGATATGGAATGTGGATGGTGCAGGTGTTTTTTTTTGTCATTATTTTTGTAAAATTCCTTCTTCAATATTAAGGTATCCATCAATGGAAGACATGTTTGTGACAAGTGGAAGTTGTTCATGTTTGCAGGAAGAACAATTTGTAGAAGAGTTATTTGGTTGCAAAAATTTTTGTATACCACAGTGCCATCCATTTTCACCATATGAAAATAATAAAGGGTATTGTAAGGAGTCGTAGCAACCATAATAATAGTGAATCAATTGGTCATTGTTACTATGTGTGTGAACATGAATGTGAGGTGTGGAAATAGGACTATTCAATTCTTCATCAGTCCATATAGTTGCTACTTGTGATACATTAGGTAAGTTGTATGTTCGTTGATCCAAGGTTGAATCACATTTAAGTGCAATATAGAAATTAGACAAATCTGGAATATGTGTTAAAGATTTCAAAAATTGAGAGTATGGATTAATTTGTAGAATATCCACCAAGTTGTCAATAACAGATTTGTCTAGCTTTTCTGAGAAAGCCATTTTATTTACTCTTTCATTCTCATTGTCATAGAAATAAAGTTGTAAATTTTTGGCTCTATTATTTGCAATAGTAAGGCTAGGTAAAAAATGGTTCATTTGTCCTTGTACCTTAAATGTGTAAACACCTTTAGTCATATTTGCCAACTCTTTATCATATTTTACACCAAGTGAAGTAAAGGCAAACATGTTATTGTATGTTCTAATGTAAGTACGAAAATATTTAGATTATTCAGATTGACCATAATAAAGATGCTTTAATGCAGGAGATAGTTAGTGTGAAACCAATTTTATTGAACCATTGTTACAACAGAAAGTTGGAGTTTCGTATTGAAATCTTTTGGCTGAACAAAATTTACAATTTGGAACATTTTTTTAAAATAGTAGGAGAACAAGGTAATTGGTTGATATTCCAACAACCCATTTGTGTTGCTGAAGTTGAAGGTTCATCTCTAATATATAGTCTTCATCATTCAAGAAGTGTTTTTTCTTGTTCAGATGGCATTTCTTTGTAAGCAACACGACGTCGAAATTTTTTTTCCATTTGGGTATTAGTCATCTGTCTTTTTATTTGAGACATTTGATTTCACAATGGTTTTGTTTTATATATATTTTTTTAATTCCTACAAAGGAAATATAGGGTTACACAATAGGATTAAAAATCAAAGAGAACAAATTTAGGTTATATAATTGGGAAAACAAAATCATAGTATGCATTGAATACAAAAAAGTAGAATAAGAAGATATCTCATTTGAGTGGGATAACTAAAATATTACCATCTAAATGAAACACTGTACAATAGCAAAAGCAGAGAGTTTGCATACAAGAGTTACAACTGCAAAGCAAGAAAAACAAATTAGATTTGAAGACCCTTTAACATTCTTTATTCAAAAGTTGTTTCTATAACCAAACGTATAAAAGTTTGTAAACCTATTATAAAAAATTGAATTCATCTTAGTTATTGCTATTTAAATATCCATAAATGAAATTATGAGGTTTTTACATATAGCAGTACATATTAACACCTGGTAATGGAAACATTACCTACTAAGTCAAAGACTGTAGAACAACACAAATAAAGAGTTTGGTACAGAAGTTGCAGCTGCGAAGAAAAGAAAGGAAATAAGAATTAAAACCTATCAAGAACAAACTAATTAGTGATAGCGACAGTTCATTCGTTTTAGATTTTTTGCTATTTTTCTTTTTAGATGTGAGTATTCGTTGATGTGCAAGTATTTGATCCTTTATCTGTTCACTTATTGAGAAAATAGAGCAGTTTGATTCTTTTCTCTATTTTGCTTTTTCAACTGAAAACTATTCATTCTATTTTTTTAGGTTGTAATAGTTGGTGTGTACTTTGACCTAATGGGTCTATAGCTTTCCTCAATGCCCCTTCACCAGGAAGTACTTGTGTGAAGGGTAGTGCCGCCCACCTTAAGGCCATTGTCGACTCAAAAAGTAAGATGGTTCAGAGGCTATTCAATAACGCAATAGAGCAAAAAAAGAAAGGAGTAAAGGATTAAAACTGCAAGGGTTGCACATAAAAGAAGAGTTCTACAAGGTAGAGAATTGACCTCTCTCAAGAAGTTTGAAAATTTAGGTAGGGAACCAACTTACTTACTAAAAACAATAATCTTGAACAAGAAAAGCATCACACAGCTGAAAACTTAACAACCAACCAATTGAGCTACTAAAAATGACAATATTAATAACAAAAGCATCACACAGCTGAAAACTTAGACAACCAACCAACTGAGCTACTAAGAACAACAACATTGAACAATAAAACCATCACACAACTGCAAACTTAGACACCAAACAGAGCTACTGAGAACAACAATAGCATCACACAGCTGAAAACTTAACCAATTGAGCTACTAAAAACAATAATCTTCAAGCAACAAAAGCATCACAGAACTGAAAACATAACCAACCAACTAACTAAGTTACCAAGAATGACAATATTGAACAACAAAAGTATCAAATTGTGCTTTCAAATATTAGTATTGCGTTTGCTATTTATCATTTAGCCGAACATCTGTTCTATGAGATGGTTATAATTTTGGTGTACATAAGGCATCAGTACTCTAAGAAAGAATAAACAGAAAGAGGAGAAGGAGCACTATTATATGTAAGAGGGATGATTAAAGTGCAAAAATGCAAATAATAAAAGAAGCACCTATCAGCATCTTTATGAATATAGGAAAAATCAGAACCATTAAGTTTGGTACAAGAACAAACTGAAACCTGACATGAAGAGTTATGGGATGCCATAGGGAGTGAGTGATCATTGCCTCATTGTGGTTCAAGTGATTCGGACACTAAAGAAAAAAATCAAAGCATTCAATTACTGTAATATGTGGAGTATACTTATTCCATTTTATAGTTAAGAAAGTATGGAAGAGGTCGGTGAAAAGATACAATATTACTATGTAATGAGAAAACTTAATCTATCGAAAAGTGAACTAACTAAATTACATAAATAATATTTTAGTAATCTGGTAGAATAGGCTGATACAGATAACTCCAATTGAATCTTTTATATATAGGGTTGCAACTTGAAGAGAAAGCTTAAAGGCAATTATTTATGACAAGATAGGGGTAAGGTTATAGAAGTTATATTTGCTTGAGTAAGTTCCTTTTTGCAACAGATACTGTTGGAGAAACTTGGCAATGCCAAGAGAAAAGAGAAGAGTGTGGCATGATCACTTATATAATGTTGGAGTAACAGATGTGGCCTTCAGATGGACAATATCCACAGATCAAAATCAGTATATTCATCAAACTAATAAGTACTCCAATAGTTTGTCTTGGTCACTCACTAAAGATGAAAGGCAAAATGTTCCAATATAAGAAAGTAAAAGTCGGAATGAACAATCAACACAATAACATGTAAACAAATCCTATTATTTAATTTCCAGAAAAGGAACGCCCAACTTACTCACGTAGGTTACGCGAGATATGCCACTTCCTCCAGCAAACATCAGCTATGTCTGTATTTCATCAATGCTAGTTCTACTTATAAATAAGAGAAGGTTGGAGTACTACGAAGGGCATTACCTTAATTTCATAACTAACACAATGACAATGGTATAGATATACCCTCCATCATATTTTAGGTATTGCAATGGCATCTGTCTGCTCATAATTTTCAAGTTTCACATAACATCTAAAAATCTAAAGTCGATGTTGTGTTGTCGTCTAACTGTAGTAATGGCGCGGAGAAATTAAGTTAAGTAATGATAAATTAGTACACCAAGAGAGCACAAACATTGAATAAGCAAACATCCAAGGCCACAAAGTTTCCAATGTCGCAAGTGAAATCAAAGGAATCGAAGACATAGAAAGTGAATCTGACGTCACAAACAGAAGGACCGATGGAAACTCAACTCTGTATTAAACACATACCATTTAGCACAAACTAAGAATGCCAAAATCAAGAAAAATACCTAATTTTTCGGAGATGTTTTCTTCACCAATAAAAGTCACCAATAGAAATAAAAAATAAAGAATTTAGCAGAAGTTAAAAGGCGCAAAAATCAAGCAAATTCCCCAATTTTTTGAGCTATTTTCTTCGTTTTGGTAAGAAACGGGGAAGTATCAACTCTGAAATCCTTAATTTTTCGGAGTTATTTTCTTTGCCAATAGTAATCAATATGACAACAGTAAGATAAATTTGAGAAAAGAATTCAGCAATAGAAATCAAGAACAAAGGATTTACCAGAAGTTAAGGAGATAAAAATCGAACACAATCCCTAAATTATCGAGCTATTTTCTGCGTTTTGTTAAAAAAAAAAAAGTAAATGAGGTGGAAATAACAGTGAGTAGATATATGTGTTGTGTATGTGTTGATGATTGTTGGAAATGTGATATTTAGCAAAAGAGGCTTCATTTTGTTGGGAAAAGGCCCTTCATTGTGTATATAAGATTATATATTTGCCTAAAGACCCTTGTCATATAAGACAAAATTGTAGTACATCAACTTTTCATTTATAGACAAAATTGTAGTACTTCAACTTTCCATTTATATATAGTAGTAATAGTAAAAAGGGAGAGCTAGGCCAGGTCGAATATGGTTGTTGGGCCTGTTGGGTCAGTGTGTTTGGTATTGTTGGGCTGTTTGGTGAGAAGTTGTTGTATTATTCTGGAAAAGAATAGGAACAATGGAATTGGGCTGCTGAAATATCATTTGGGTTGGGGTGACTGGCCCAATTCTAAAAAATGGGAAAAATCGGAAAAGATTATTTAAGAAAAAGGATTTTAAAATCAGGTTAATCAAGGGAGTTCGATTAACAATTGTAACCCTTTTATATTAATAAAAAGGCCACAATTTAATTAATTTAGACAAAAATAAGATGAAATTAACTTTTAATTAATTTGACGAATTTCTCAAATTCAATAATTTTAAAATAAATATTTTATGAAAGCACAATTATTTTTGTTTAAATAAAATTAAGAAACTAATTGTGTCATTAATTTCTTACTTTCAATCGATCATAAGAAAAGTAGAATATTTGCAATTTAATCAAACTTTTCACTCTGAATAAATTTTAAAGCATAACTGATAATTATATAATCATGTATAATTAAATACTAAATATATTAATTTCACCTAAATTCAAAAGGTAGGGTTGAAATTTATTTCAAAATAACTTAAAATAAATATTTTAAAACTATTAAAAATTGAGAAATTTAAAAAACTAATTTGGAATGTGGAGGGCAAAAATTAGGTGTGAACAACTGCCCCCTCCCTTTGGTTAGCGTGGATGCAAGTAACTCTAGACAAAGGGAGCTTGACGTTCCTAATTTTGTTCGACCACAAATTCATCTCTTAGATGAGATCGGTTTTTGCACGATTATTTCTGCAGAGTTATAGCCGGACCCTGATGTCGGGTTTCCTACATATCTCATAAAGCTTGATTTTAAAGCACGATTTTTAAAGAATTCACAAGTCATTTCGAGTTTTGAATTTTGGTGAAACTGAATAGCTGTGGAATAAAAGAATTGGGGGAAAGGTTGGAATGCAGTCGAGTTTTCTATATAGAACCCAGCCTACATATCTCAATAATTTAGGAAATCAAACTGCTTGTAGTTCGACTCGATCGGTAGAAAAGATAGTTTTTTATTTTAGATGAATTTTGGCTCGGGATGAGTGACAAATATATCGAGTTATGGAAAAGAGGCTTGCATTTATCTCAATCACGAATGTGAGGCCCCTTACACCCGCAACTAAGAGCTACATGGACATAATTTCCAAAGCTCTAGGATTGTTGTCACCTGATTTTCAAAGAAGGGGAAAACTTCCTCTGGTGCTAGTTTAGAATTTGCCCCAGAGATGAAACTGAGACCAAAAATATCCTGAAATACCCACATGCCTTCTAATAAGGGTGTGGTTTGAAGGTGTTGAAAGTCTTCATTTAGATCGCGTCCAAAGAGTTTGAATCCCTCTTCAGACTATGTCCCACTTTGCTGCTAAGAAAAAGTTCCACGTTGTGCTGCATCCTTTGTGGAGTCGTCCACACCTGTGGTTTTGATTTGAGAATTTCATCCTTCTGGATGCTCTTGACAACAACTCAAACAAATAATTAGTTGTAATTGTAGAATTACATAAACGTAAATTGGCGCAAACCTGTTTGACCTTACTATACAGAGATAGTCGAACCTGTTCTGAAAATATTGTGTCACTTTGAACGGGGTGACAAACCAAAATGCATCGGTAAAAAGTGAATGACTTATCTTGAATGTAACATGTCATTTTGAACGGAGTGATGATCTAACGTGTCTCATTGAAGGGTGGACGACCCATTTAAAATGCAGCATGCCACTTTGAACGGAGTGACTGTCCAACGTGTCTTATTGAAGCGCGGATAACCCATCTTGAATATAACATGCCACTTTGAATGGAGTGACGGTCCAACATGTCTCATTGAAGGGCGGACGACCCATTTTGAATATAACATGTCACTTTGAATGGAGTAACGGTCCAAGATGTCTTATTGAAGGGCGGACGACCCATTTTGAATATAACATGCCACTTTGAATGGAGCGACGATCCAACGTATCTCATTGAAGGGCAGACGACCCATCTTGAATATAACATATCACTTGAACAGGGTGACGACCCAACGTATCTCATTGAAAGAAAGACGACCAATGTTGAATGTAATATGTCACTTGAATAGGGTGACGACCCAAAGTGTCTCATTGAAAGGCGGACGATCAATGTTGGATATAACATATCACTTAAACGGGGGTGACGACCCAACGTGTCTCATTAAAAGGCGGATGACCAATGTTGAATATAACATGCCACTTTGAACAGAGTGACGGTCCAACATATCTTATTGAAGGGCGGACGACCCATCTTGAATATAACATATCACTTGAACGGGGCGACGACCCAACGTAATGAACTTTATCCTTTGAATCAGGAGTCTTTCAAAGGCCTTGCGCATATCCTGAGATTCTGGATTGGACCCTCAAACTTTGAGAAGATACTTTTGCATTATTTCTTAGAGGTGATCCTGCATAACGTCACATGTACAACTTGAACAACAGACATTAATAGTGGAACAATTTGTTATAACTAAGTCGGGAATGTAACAGTAGGTAGAGTTCAAAGATAAAGATGGAGTTGTTCGAATCATGATGATTTAGAGATAGTAGTTCGAATAATATCTCCACATCTTTATCGTTATTCTTGATCATTTCCCTATAAAATCAGAGAAAGTGTTGGAGATCATAATGAAGTAATAGAAATATAAATCAAGAGAAAATTGAGGGAGAGAAATCGTCTGGATTATTATGGCGATGCCACAGTGGGTCTGATAATGCCATGTGTCATGCTTAACATTGTCAATTTTGTGACTTCACTGTTCCTGCATCCAAAGAAAAATTCTTAATTTTGAGAGACTGACTGTGTTGGTATTGCCTTGCTCTCCTGATGCACCTTGTTGATTGCAGGCTTGAAGTGCGGCTATTATGGAATTTTTGAGGTTCTCTCTCAAAAATTCTGCCCCGATTTAGAAACTATTAAGCTTTCTTATGACATTGTTTGATATGGAATTTTTTAGGTCTTCTCAAAAATTCTGCCCCAGTCTAAAATACAAATACTTGAATTGTTTCTGACGTAGAGTGCTTTAAGCATAGCGAACTTCAAACATTATGCGCCGATCTCAGCTTCAGCAACGTCTAATTTTTAACTTCGTAGCACATGTGAAATATTGTGAAATTTTACAGATCTTCTAAAAAATTCCTGCCTCAATTACATACTTCAATATCATCTTCATTCAACTTGAGGAAAGATTCTCTGATGAATTTTGAGATCTTCTCAGAAATTTGTCATAGTTTCTATAAAACTTTTACATAAAATATGACCGAGACAGTGTAGTTCTTATGCATTCCATTGAGGTAGGAAAGGTAGTTCCAATATAAAATAAGAAGATAAATCTTCTATGAGGTTGACCGAAGCCGACATAGGCCACCTACATATCCCTTTCTTGGAAATTCAAGTCAAACGTAGTTCATACAAAATAAAAAGAATATTTGAAATTTTTGATAATGTGACCGAAGATAATATAGGCCGTCTAAGTATTCTACAAGGGAAATCAGGTCTAACATAGTTTATTACAACTAAAAGGGTGCAATTACAAGGAAATCAAATCATAAAGTGTAATTACAAGGAAATAAGAAACAGAACGCGATTACAAGAAAATAAAAATGAGAAAGTACAAATACAAGGAAAAGAAACGCTAACTTTTAAATGCAGTATAGAAGGACGCCATAAGTGCGTCTTTTTAAGAGAAATTGATTGATTCCAATGACTACTTCTTGTGATTGGGCAATGGTTTTTTTTTAACATTAGCTGGAGCTTGTTTAAGTGTTATCACCTTGTTGTTAATCAAGTCCTGAATTTTGTGCTTGAGAGTGATACATTTCTATGTATCATGTCCAACAACTCCAGAGTAGTAAGCACATCACTTGCTTGGATCATACCAATTAGCAGAAGTATTCACAGGTTTTGTTTCTGCTGGATGAAGTAGTTTTGCTTATTTCAGTCTTTCAAAAAGCTAAGTAAGAGATTCTGCAAATAACGTGAAAATTCTGGGAGGCTTCCTTTCATGATTGGCGCGAGGAACATAGTTTTATGGTGGAGGTTGATCATGATACGTCTCTTGTGTGCTGAAGACAGGATAATGAGCACGTTGAGGATTGGGTTGGTGTCGAGAAGGTTGCTTGTATTTGGAAGATCTCTCTTGAGTTATCACTCTCATTACTTCCTTCTCTTTTTCTTCCCATTTCCAAAAGAGCCAGTCTGGAAGCCCTTGTGAGTGGATTGCAATTCTGTCAAGTTTATTATTCTTCCTGTCTTGAGGTCATCCTCAATCATTTCTCCAGTCTTGACAATTTCAATAAATATTTTTCCAACCATTATTACCATAAAATTAAAATATTCTGGATTTAGCGCATGGATGAAGTAACTAATCATTTCAGCTTCTTCCAGAGGGGGATGTAGCCTGGTTGCTTCTTCCCTCCAACGTATGGCATATTCACGAAAATTCTTATTTGATCTCTATTTTAGCTTTGTGATAGAGATCCTGTCAAGAATGATATAGACATGAAACTTGTAGTGATCCACAGAAGCGTTTTCCAGGTCATCCCTAGTGCGTCACTTAGTCACATCTTGCTTGGCATACCATTCTAGAGCCTTTCCGCTCAAGCTTTGACTAAATAGCTTTACCCGTATTCCTTCGTTCTTGCCCACACCAATCAACTTTTCACAGTAAGTTTTCAAGTGAAAGAAAGGGTTTTCAAAACCATCAAACTTTTCAAACTTTGGGATCTTATAACCAGGAGGCAACTCGATCTCGAGAAATACACACAACTCTTCATACTTGATACTTTGGTTATTCTCAAGCCCCCTAAGGTTTCTCATTGCATATTTCAAGACCTTGAGTTTTCTGTTCACTGTCTCATCAGTGTACGTTTTTGGATCATTCTCTGTTTTAACATAATGATTAACATCTAAACGGTATAACCCTGGAGTTTGTGTCACTAGCGGAGCGGCAGCGTAGGTGTACACTGGCGGTGCAAGGTGTGGCAAGGGCATATTTTGAACCTTTGGATGATCAAATGTGTACCCAGAAGGGGCATTCTGAGAAACGTGAGCAAAATGACCTTCCTTATCAACTCCTTCTGGCGTTGGAAACATAGGTCCTTTTCGTCAAACATCAGGAGGCAGAGTCATATTTGGAGAAGTCTGAGAAGGTGTTCTACTTTGCATCACCATAAGCCTTAGCTCGGCAATTTGCTGCTCCAAACCGGCAACGAGCTCTGGGGTTATTTCCCTTCCTATCGAGGCACTTGGGTCCATTGCAATAGAAAAGGTGGGAACTGACTCAGATGAAGTATTTGTGTTAATCAAACTATGATCCATAGTTGAACAAGTCTTTCTGTTAGCCCAAGCAAGAGCTGATGAATCTAAAGTTGTTTTCCTAACCTTAGACCGTGTGAAATACTGATGTTCTGCCAGCGATTACTTTGTCTTTATGATACGAGCAAGTTTTGACTACCAACACCAATCAGCCTCTCTCTAAAAGAAAAAAAAAAACACTCAAAAAGTAAAAAGTTAGTTCATGATCGTGATGATTGACCAAAGTAATATACGAAATAAAATGACATATATTTGATTTGAAACATTCTAAGTCCAGAATTTGAAAATGGGACACTTGAGAAAGTGGTGACGGATCTTGATTTTGATGGGAAAAATAGGACTTCGAACAAGATGAACTAAGTGATTTGAATAAACATACTAAAAGGATTATTTGAAAGCTTTAAAGACAACATAGTCTTTTTATTAATAGAATGTCTGGATAGTTTTGACTAGGGGTGTACAGACCAAACCGTCAAGTCAAACCAAACCGAAGAACCAAACCAAATCGAGAAAAAAAATCGACTTATGATTTGGTTTGGTTGGTTTGGCATTTGAAAAAAAAAAAACCGACCATTCTTGGTTTGGTTTGGTGTTAACTAAAAAAAAGTCAAACCGAACCCAAATCAAACCGACATAATATATATATGTGTGTGTGTGTATATATATATATATGTATTTGTGTGTGTGTCTATATATATATGCATGTATATAATTTAACTTTTTATACATAAAATATTAATTATAATCTACTTTTTAAATACTTTTTCAATTAGTTTTATTAATTTTTAATATTTAGAAAGTAGATGTATATATCTATAATATATTAAAAGTGTGAAGGGCACTAGAAATGTTGTTTAAACTTTTTGCCCTTCATTAAAAGTTTTTGTTTTAGACAAAATCGTCTTTTGACTATTTTTTTCTAATATTTAAGAGTTAAAAATTAATTAAATATATTTATGGTAAAACTTTTCCTTATTAGAAGTTATGAGAATTTTAATATTTTTTTTCTAATTTAAGAGTTAAAAATTAATTAAATATATTTACGGTAAAATCTTTCTTTATTTGAAGTCATCAAAATTAATGACAACTAATACTTTTTCCACCAGTTTAAAAATTCTAAGACAACTAAATTTGATTTTAAAAATATTTGAAAAATTAGAGATAAATATAAAACTATTAGAATAAGAAAAATATAAGAAGTACCAGATTTTTAAAAGTTTTAAGTACGTAATAGTAATGTAACAATGATTTTGTAAAGATTTGACTTTAAAAAAAAAAGATTTTAAATATAAAAAAAGAGAAAAAAAAATCGTAACACCAATATGGTTCAAATTGATTCGTTTCTCTTAGCATGTGGCAACAAGGGAAAAAGGTATTATATGACAAACGCAAAAGTAATGATACATCAACCACTTGAAATTTGTAGTTGTAAAACATATAAGTGTATATTTTTATATTTGCATTATTATATTAAAGTGTGACAAATTTTTAAAAAGTGATTTGAACTTTTACACTTTATTAAAAATCCCTACAATAGGCAAAATTATTTAATTATAAATAATCAAACGTTACACGTGCGACTAAACTAGTATGTATGTATATATATATATATATATATATATTCATATTTGGGCCTTTAAGTTGTAATATTTATTGCTAATAAAATGATCCAAAATCTAATATAAACTTAAAACCTAAACTTTTCACTCTTCATCTTATTTTTTAGTGTCAAGAGAGTTTTTCGCTCCTCAATTTTTCATAATTGTGGTTTTTCATTAGCACATGAATGAAAACATACTTGATCAAAACTTCAATCACAATATAATTGTAAAAAATAAAGATTATAAAAAAACCGAGAAAAACTAAAAAAATTGAGAAAAAACGAAAGAACCGACTAAAACCTAAACCGGAAAAAACGATTTTATGTTGATTTGATTTGGTTTATAGTTTTAATAAACCGACGTAATTGGTTTGGTTTTTTTCAATAGAAAATCAAACCAACCCGACCTATGTACACCCCTAGTTTTGACTATAATCAAATATGAGAAAAACGAATTGTGAGGACAACGTGATCAATGTGAATTGGATATATAACCTAATGAAATTTTGAACAAAATTAAGTAAATTGGAAGGAATTTTATCAATGAGCTTCTAAGGGTATTTTGGAAGGTTCAAATTTTAAGTCTTATATGTCTACTAACGCTGTAGGACTTCGAAATAGGAATAATGGACTAGTTTTGTTTCAAGTCAAACATATGTTCCTTAAACACACACATACACAAACATAGACAAAGCAAAATAATAAAACACTTTAGCACATAAACAATTATTATGCGTCCTAGCATACGTGGGACCTTTCAAGCCAAAGGTAAGCCTAACGTTAAATATCAATTAACATTTTGATAAATTGATTCAAGTTTTAATTAATGACATTACTCGAGTTTAAAGTTAGATTTCCAAACTCAATTTGGCAAATTTTGACTTGGATCAATTTATCATTATCTCTGCACATAATATGAGGATCATCATTGGGTCGTGAACCCATTTGACATAAGGGTGTTTTCCTATGTTCGTGGGATGACACCTTGGGTCAAACCACCTAAGGCTTATACATGCATGGCCTAAATCACGAGTGGTATTTCTCTATCTTAAGTTTTGCTAAGATTTGGATAGACACGAACTTGGATTTCCTATATGAGAAGGCACGCGGTCCCACGGCAGTTAAACTCTCGCTTACCCCACATATGCGCCGACTCTCTAAGATAGGTGATTTGAAAGAATTTTGGGAAAGTACAATGTACATTCCGCGTGTACAATGTGTGTGAGTGTCAATTTTTCGAAGTGGAGGAAATATGAACGAAATATCAGTTTATATGAAATTTAAACAAATAAACACGTAATAATCAACCACAACAAGTTATAAAATTTCTTTTTAGTTAGAACCTAGATAAATCCCCAGCAGAGTCGCCATTTCTGTTTTATCCATTTCGGGTTTTATTTGGCGAGAAAATAATTTTGACCTTCTTAAAACTATTTCAAGAAAAAGTTGAGAAAATTTTGAAATAATTTTAAGAAAATTTACAAAGTCGCCACTAGATTTTTATAAAAAAAATCAAGAAAAAAAATTAAAGAGTTTCAAAGGTTCAAAAATAGAAATAAACCTTTAAAATTAGAGATTCTGGGTAAGGGTTCAATTAACACCCTAAGAAGGTTTTTAAGGCATTTAGGAGTGTCTGTTTAAAACAATTTACCAAAAAGAAACTAACTTGACTAATTAAGTGGCTAATTTTTGCAAAGACTTGATTTTATAAAAAATATTAAACTTGATGTTTATTTAAACATTTAAAAATGACATTTATTTATTCAAATGAGAAAACACTTTATTTAAATTAAACTAAGTTGCCATTTATTTGGGACTCTAATAAGAAAATAACTTTTGTCTTTGTTATGAAAAAAGAAGAAGTTTGCATAATTATTATTATTATTTTACTATTGAAACCATAGGAAGTTCGAATAACACTTTTCGGGAAGAACTTTAAGAGCACATCATATTAAAAGTATCTTATTAGTTATAGAAAGTTTGAATTTACAAAAAAAATTAGTTTCTTGAAAACTAATTTAATCCGAATAAACTATTAGTCACATGAACAAAATAAAGTATCATTCTAAAAATATTTAATCTTTAAACGACTTATTGTAAGAGGAAAATTGAAGAAACTAATTAATCCATTCTCAATTTCAAGAAAAAGTTGAGAAAATTTTGAAATAATTTTAAGAAAATTTACAAAGTCGCCACTAGATTTTTATAAAAAAAATCAAGAAAAAAAATTAAAAGAGTTTCAAAGGTTCAAAAATAGAAATAAACCTTTAAAATTAGAGATTCTGGGTAAGGGTTCAATTAACACCCTAAGAAGGTTTTTAAGGCATTTAGGAGTGTCCGTTTAAAACAATTTACCAAAAAGAAACTAACTTGACTAATTAAAGTGGCTAATTTTTGCAAAGACTTGATTTTATAGAAAATATTAAACTTGATGTTTATTTAAACATTTAAAAATGACATTTATTTATTCAAATGAGAAAACACTTTATTTAAATTAAACTAAGTTGCCATTTATTTGGGACTCTAATAAGAAAATAACTTTTGTCTTTGTTATGAAAAAAGAAGAAGTTTGCATAATTATTATTATTATTTTACTATTGAAACCATAGGAAGTTCGAATAACACTTTTCGGAAAGAACTTTAAGAGCACATCATATTAAAAGTATCTTATTAGTTATAGAAAGTTTGAATTTACAAAAAAAAATAGTTTCTTGAAAACTAATTTAATCCGAATAAACTATTAGTCACATGAACAAAATAAAATATCATTCTAAAAATATTTAATCTTTAAACGACTTATTGTAAGAGGAAAATTGAAGAAACTAATTAATCCATTCTAGGCAATATAAAATTGTGTGAATGAAATATGAATTAGGTAAAAGAAAACTAAGATAAAATAAAATGACAACACTTTTAGGGGATTTGTCTAGGTTAATTAATGTGTAAACAACATAAATCCCGTACCTATTGAAACTAATTACATAAAATACCTTCTAGTTTTCTATCTCCAGAATTTTGCAAATATAATCATACATTCGGCTGCCCATCATACATAGCTCGAATGTATGATAAAACAGTTAATCCTATATTTAAGGTAAGATGATAAAACATAATCTCCTACATTCATGAAAAAAGTAATCAGATAAAATCTTTCATTCACTTAAATAAAGTCATTAATTACCTATAATTACGTTTTGTATGATTAAATAAAATAATTGAAATTTAAATTCAAAAAAACTCTTAAACATCATTGTTAGTTTTTCTCATTTTTAATGACTTTTTTGAAAAAAAAAAAAAAAAAAGTCTTCGTCTTTCTTCAATTCTCGGAAAAAAAAATATGAACATCTCCATATTGTTGCGTCATTTCGGAATTTGGGAGGTGAAAATCATTTATCAATTCTATAAAAGTGATGCAATTATTATTTCGGAAAGTATTAACTTTTTGAAATTGATTGCTACGATCGCGATGGAATTGAATATTGACGACAACAATATTAAAAAAAAAATACACAATAATTTTACATGTATGACGGGAACTTATACATTTAAAAAATAAATTGCAGTAATGTATAATACCATACTACACATCTAAATTTTTCATCTTAAACATGTATGACATATATATCTTGACAGGAATAAGACGTTCTAACAGTATAATACCATATAAAGCATAAAATGCATCTTATAAGGACTTTTAGTGTATAACATATTAAAATATATATCTTCAGGCTTATATTATACGTTAGAATAAGTATAAGGGCAACTTATACATTTTAAAAATAAACTGCAGTAGTGTATAATGTCATATTACACATCTAAATTTTTCACTTTAAACATGTATGACCTATAAACTTGACAGAAGGTATAATGAAAAATTATATAAAAATAAGACTTTTTAACTGTAAAATACAACATAAAATACAACTAATGTAATAAGAACTTCTAATGTATAACATATTGAAAATATATATCATTAGACTTATATTATACATTAGTCTTCCCAAATAACTAATGTATAATGCTTGATATATTATATCTTATACTTTCAAATAAAAACTTCAAAAATGTATAATGTTACACCATAAATATAAAATATTAACATTATACATTATTTATCTATAAACTTGTCAGAATGTATAATATAACCTTATACAAAATTCATAGATTATAATTGTATAATTCGACTAAATATAAAAACAGCCTCTTCTATATATACAAAAACTTATATTATACATAAATGTGTTAAATAAAGTAATGTATAATGTATAAAATCTAAATCTTTGGATGCTATTATAAGTAATTTTTTTCCATCACAGCAAATCGCTTATTCTTTTGAGTAGCCTCGACATACAAATTGCAGTTATCTTTGCAACCACAAAGCTAGCCTGTTCCAACAAAAAACAAACATAAAGTTAGACAAAATACTGAAACATATAAAATAGAATCTTTGAAACATAAAGTTAAATACAAGAATATTGGAAGAATTTGATATTACAAAATAGAATCTTTGAAAGAGTATTAAAAAAATATAAAACGGAGCAAGATCATTCCTTTTCAGAAATAGAATAATATAAACAAACATTAAATAATTAAATAATTAGGATTTAAATTCTTACAAAAGATTGAGTAAGTGATTTCGTTAATTCAATCGTTTGAATAAACGTCGTTGTGCTCTGTTCACAAGATTCATTTTTTGTGGCATGTTCCACCCCGTCGCCGTTGTGCTCTGCTGATGATGATGATGATGACCGAATTGAGATTTTTCGAAGCTTCTGATAATTCGTCGCCATTTTTTGCCTTTGTTTTCTCAAACAAGTCCATGACTTTCTGATTTGGTGAAGTTCAAAAAAAAAATCAAAAATTAATGAATGAAATTAATAAGTTCAATTAATGTTTGAAAACTTACAATGGTAAACTCTAAATATGATTACTTGATTTTAGGCGTGAAAAAAGGAATTGAATAATGGAAAATAAAAAGATTTGTAATGGGAGAGAAAAAGAGGGAGGAAAAGGTGGCCTTTTTGAGATGTACAATATTAAGGAGAGAGAAATTACCAAATAAAGGGATTATTGTAATTATTTTAGAATTTGTATAAATACTTTACCAATTTGAGATTTAATGTAATTATGTAACTTTAACTTGTGTATATAGGTAATTTTTAGTTAATCAATTTACAAATATTTATCAGCACAAATAAACAATACAAGCTACAAATAAGCAATATAAACTACAAAAATAGATGTAAGAATTAAAATTGTGCCCTTAGTTGACCCATAACTAAAGCTGCCCATTGTTTGGGCTTTGAATTATGGACTTTAGGTCCATTTTTCTGAACTGTATACCAGCTGTATATCACAGCTGTTTCCCCTGCGTTTTTCATGTATATCTCCAAGTATACATTGTATATCAGTGTGGAAATCAACATATTTCTTCGCCATCTTTTATTATACACTGCGGGATAGTGCTCAGCTACTGTTTTCAGTGTATATGCACTGTATATCAGCATATACCAGCCTTTGGAGAGATTTTGATGAGATTTTTGACTCGAGTAAGGATGGTTTTGGTCCCGAGGAAATGCAGGGGCGATGGAGTCCAGTTGGACTCACCAAGAAGCACATAAACAAGAGAGGAAAACTAAATTAGTAATTATTCAAGTGCTCTTAACGCATAACTTTAAAAAAAAAAAAATATATATATATATATAACCATTTGCTCAACGATGTAATAAATGAAGGAAAGACATACCACAAAAAGGTTATCAAAGGTGTTTAGCTAAGTAATTCGTATGACATGGATAAATCAATCAATTAAAATAGCTTTACCAATGATTGAAGCTTGAGGAAACAAATATTGATAAAAATTAAGCTATTAAGTCCAAGCTTTCCATGAGATAGACTTAGGCCTCATTTGTTTGCACTTAATGGGGGTCTGAATCTGAATGGTTCAGACTTCAGATCATTAAGTGCATTTGTTTTTTATTAAGGTTTTAACTCTTAATAGGTCTGAATAGGTTTTAATCATTCAGATCTAGAACCAAGTCTTAATAGGTCTGAAGAGATATTTTGATGTTGGATAATATTCACCACTCTATTCGTATTCAGCAGGCACCACCACTAACCACCTCTGCCACCGTCACCATTGTCAACCATCACCAACCACCTCCACCATCACAATCACCATCGACAAAAAATACCGCTACCAATCACAATTGTCAACCGCTACTACACCTACTACCTCTTTTATTCTAATTATATTCACCGTCACCACTGCCGTCAACAACACCACAATCAACAACCACTACCGGTCAATCCCTACTATCAACCAACTCATCTATCACAACCACCACTAACTACCACTAATACATCACAACCTCTACACATTCTTTGGCCACCACCACCATTGTCACTAGTAACGCCACCTCTACCACCACTTCAACTAGTACCATCACTACGATTTATCTCTACTAACAACCATTTCCACCATCACAACAAATAACATCTCCAACTAGCACCAACACATCGTCAATCATCATGCATTCATGTTTCAGCCAACACAATCAACACCTTAAACTACTAACATCAAGCAACGTCACATCACAACAACCACCACCACCATCAATCACCACCATCATAACAGTCATTACAATACGAACCATCACAATTAATACCAACAACATTATTAATCACTAACATCAATCATCGTCACCGCATCCATCATTATAAGCCATCTCCACTATCACTAACAAACATAAATATTTTTTCTCAATCAAGTACTAATAATTTTGTTGTATTAAATTACATACTTTTTTAAATATATAATTAATTTTTTATTTGAATTGTATTTTTTATTTTATTATGTATACAAATATTTTTTTTTATACATTCAGATATTGAAAAACAGACAGTCTTAATCATTCAGTTTTCAGATCTACAGACAACAATTTAATCATTCAGATCTGAATTCAGATACAGACGTCTGAATCTTAAAACAAACAAATGGAGCCTTAAGGCCATAACATAATTCATGTATTATATAATATCAACAACTTATGCATTTATCTTGAATTTTTTTTTTTTTTTTCTTTTATTGCTCCCATGGTTCACAACAATAATTATTATGTAAACCAAAGGATTTGCCAAGTGATTTACTAGCAGAGGTAGCATAGAAAGATATCTAAACAGATTTCAGATCCTCAAAATTTCAGTTTTCCATTCTAGTGGATTATAGCGCAATAATTTGTAAAAAAATACTAGGTGCATAAAAAGGCAGCTGTTGTTGCTCAGTTACCACTCTCAACCACAACGTTATGTCAGGCAGATGCAAAGTAATAAAAGAAGAAGAAAAAAAACAGGCGAGAATTTTGCCACAAAGCCATATTTAGAGATGCTATACTTTCTGTGTACACCGGTAAGCCTCCTAGTTGCTGCCTTTTATCAAAAACAGATCCTAACTAAAGGATAAATGAAATTTCGCCGCGTTTAAGAAAAATTCATAGGAGAAAAGCCAAAGATCGAAGTCCACTATGAAGAAAAATCGTTAAGAATCTTCAGTCCAACAAAGTCGAACACCGCATATAATTTCAAACAAGCCCAAACCACATAAAAGAAATACCATATCGCAAAAATACATAACAACAGTAATGTTTACACTTTTTCTTACACACAAAGTACAAACACAGATAACGGAAAAAGATTCAAAAGGATGAAGTGATCACCTTTTTCCGGGCAGAGAACCGGAACGACGAGTCAACGACTTCACCATTGTGTTTCTTCGAGAATTTTTGATTGCGTAGGATTAGAAGCACGCGTCTCCCGAATCCTCAATTTCCCCCCTAAATCCTCCCCTTGATCCCCATCCCTCATCGTCTATTTATAGAGCAAAAAAAATAGGGATTTTCGGACTTCAAATCTAAATTGGAGTTGATTTTGTTGAGACGTTTGAATTCCATAGTGAGACAAAAGGGAAGCTGTTGGGAATTAATTACTTGCCGAAAATGGTGAACCAAAGACTGAGAATGATGAAAGGCCTCTGATCTTTTTTCAAAGATGGACTGAAAATTAAATTCATACCCGTTGTTGACCGAACGTTGTTGAAGATAATGGTTGTTACGGGTTCTGTTGGAGTATTGCCGTTTTTGGCTGTGGGTTAGGGACGTTTGGTCCTGTTTTGTTACGGTGTTATTGAAGTTGTATTGTTGTTGTTGAGTAGTAGTCTTGTTTACGCTGTTAAGGGGAATTAAGGGGAAAAGGAGAGCTGGGTCGGGTCGGATATGGTTGTTGGGTCAGTGTGTTTAGTATTGTTGGGCTGTTTGGTGAGAAGTTGCTGTATTATGCAGAAAAAGAATAGGAACAATGGAATTGGGCTGCTGAAATATCATTTGGGTTGGGGTGACTGGCCCAATTCTAAAAAATGGGGAAAGGGTTATTTAAGAAAAAGGATTTTAAAATCAGGTTAATCAAGGGAGTCCGATTAACAATTGTAACCATTTTATATTAATAAAAAGGCCATAATTTAATTAATTTGGACAAAAATTGAGACGAAATTAACTTTTAATTAATTTGAGGAATTTCTCAAATTCAATAATTTTAAAATAAATATTTAATGAAAGCACAATTATTTTTGTTTTAAAAAAATAATAAGAAACTAATTGTGTCATCAATTTCTTACTTTCAATCGATCTTGAGAAAAGTAAAATATTTGTAATTTAATCAAACTTTTCACTCTGAATAAATTTTAAAGCATAAGTGATAATTATATAATATAATGTATAATTAAATACTAAATATATTAATTTCACCTAAATTCAAAAGTTAGGGTTGAAATTTATTTCAAAATGACTCAAAATAAATATTTTAAAACTATTAAAAATTGAGAAATTCAAAAAACTAATTTGAAATGTGGAGGGCAAAAATTAGGTGTCAACACTTGCGAGATTATTGCTTATGATATTGATATATCTCACAGCTAAAATAAATGAACGTGTGATGGAACAGAAATATCTAATCACAATAAACACTAATAGTAAGTCTCAAATTGTGTTTTTTGGCAATAACATCGAATTTTGATACACTCAAGATGCACTTTCGATGATGTAACATGATCATGTATAAGTATATTATCCCAAAAAAAACTGAGGTTAAATTCCATAGAGAATAGGGAGAAATAACTTACTAGTGGGATGAATACCAGATTGACAATCAGTTTCTATTTTGTAAGGATTGAAGAGATTTGATATAATTAAACTAAAAGATTGCAGCAAATGACTATGAATGTAAAACTAAAAAGCTTAAAGAACTAAGATTGTGTTTTTGTAATGGGTTTCATAGTTCATCGATTTTCATGCAATTACATATATCCGGAAATTACATATGCAGTACCTGCATTGTCACTCAATCTTTTTTAAGAGTTGAACGAACGATTTATCTCCATATGAAGTTCTCACAACTATATGAGTTTTTTCAAATAAGAATGAATAATCATGCATATGAATTTTATTATTCCTAAATAAAAATTCACTAACCGAGGGTTAGCACCTCGAGTTCATGTGAAACTTCTTCTATCAAATCTTAATCTATTTTTTCATGAAAAATAAAGACATTATGGTTCAAGTTAATGTTTGCAACCATCAACCAATAATTAAGAATTACAAAAAGTTTCAAATCTTACTACCCTAATATCATCCAACACACAAAAATCATTTGAACTTTACAGTTGCATTGGGTTTCTTAACCTTAATAGAGGATTTAGCTACTCATACTAAAAAATAAAAAAATGAGTTAAAAGAATTCAAGAACTTACTTTAAAGATTACAACTTAAAAGAATAATGTTGTTATTCGTTTGATGAACTAATGAGAAGAACCTCAGAGTTTGTTCAAAAAACTCTTAACTAACGTACAAAAACTAAACCTCAAACTAACTAGCCAACTCCTTACAAAATAAACCTAATAGGACTATTTATAATGGCCTACAAAGTTGGAATCCTATGTAACGCCCCGAATCTGATACTCGAAATGCTACACAGTGCTCACGACCCCGAAGGATCACAAGCTAACCCATGATTGATATCTGTACCTGTACACTGTATAACATACTAAATATAATGCGAAAATGGAGGCTGAAAGGCCATAAGGTTCAAAACTACATGACTGATAAAATATAACATCTGAGTGGGCCAATAGAATACCCAAAACTGAAATACTGTCTGAACATATTGTAGTCTGAAAAACCTCTAAAACATAACTGTCTGGATAAGAAGTTGATGGGACATGTCCCCAACAAACTCCAACTTATAAATTAATTAATGAGATAATAAATAAATGATCATGTCCTCGAAAGATGAAGACTCACTGCTAACTCTGACTGTTGAGACTGGAACGCTACTGATGTTGTGGAGCTCGTACTTCTGAACCTATGATATAAAACACTATAGCGCAAATGTGTCAGTACTTTGAATGTACTGGTATGCACGAAAGGTAGGCTGAATGCATGGGGTTCATATGCAAGAACAATATTGGCTAACTGACTAACATGAATGTGAGAATACATACATGAATACGTCGTAACTATATCTGAGATCGTGATAACATGAATTTACATGGCTAAGACATTTCATCAAACACTTGACATACATAACTTGTACTTGAATGGAGATTTCATATTATCATACTAGTATGACACTTTTCCTTCACATAGGCATTTAATCAAACGTGGGGGGAGCATGCTATGGTTATACAATCATCAACACATCTAATAATCAAGGATACATCAATCAACTTGTGAATTGAAGGGTTTATCATGAATACCGCGTAATTCCCCACATGCTAGAATCAATTCTTGTAATTAATAGTCTATAACATGAAATGAAACCAAATAACAACATGAATATCACTTTTCAATTCAATCAAATCATGAGCATTCATAAATATACAAATCTTTGATTAAAAAAAAATAATTCTTGAGCTTCATGGGTGAAAGAGACTCATGAATCAACACATGACATACGTTAGTTCTTGATTTAGCGAAGATTGACGGAGAGACTTTTTTGAAATTGAATCCCCAATTGAAACCCTAACTTGTTCTTGAGAGAAACTAGTATATTTTGGGTTCCAAATAGTTGAATCTCATGTTAGAGGCCTTAAATAGGGGTGGAAAATTGACCTTTTTAACCCTGGATGCGTCTTTTAAATTGGTGAAAATTTCCCGACTTGGACCTCTGGTGCGACGCGGCGCTATCGCGTCGTGTCACTGGAATTTGACAATTGTAAAATAGGGAAATGACGCGACGCGGAGCCATCGCGTTGCCACTTCATTTGTGACCTGAAAGTTTGGCTCAATGCGGAGAAATCACGCTGGGACACTGGAAAAGGGACAATTGCCATTTTATCTTGTAGCGCGGCGCGCCACTGACCAATATGGCGCTGTTTTACGACGGAGATTTGAAATAGTCATAACTTCTTACCCGGTTATCGGATTTAGTAGAATTTTATATCGATGGAAAGCTTATTGAATTTCCCACATGAAAAAAGTAAAAATCTTGAAAATTCTCCATGGAATAAACATCATTCAATTTAGAAGATAATACTTAACATTTTTTAGACAAAATTAGTTAGGAAACTTCGGGGTATTACAATATCTCCCCCTTGGAAACATTCGTCCTCGAATGAGACTAACTGAAAGGGGAGAAACGATAAGCCGAAGTGCATACTGAACATGAACACTTAAACATAACTACATAACTGACATTTCTGAGATTCATACAGAGCATGCATATCTGATGCATGATTTCATGACTGAGCTGATACATAAATGCATGACTGAGAGTATTGATAAGTTGATCACATATATTTGATGCGTGAATACATGACGGAACTGATTACATGACTGAGATTTCTAATAACTGAGTCTTCTTACAAGGAGAATACATGTCTGATGCATGAACACATGACTAATCTGATGCATGAACATATAATTGGATATGCAATGGTACTTAGTACCAAGTTTAAAAAAGGAATCCTGAACATAAGGCTGATACCAAGTCGTAACTAAAATCTGGACATAAAAACTGAAAAGCTTAAGGAGAACTGTTACCTTGAGATTGATCTGAGTCAGCGGAGAAGAGGTGAGGGTACTTGGTACGCATGTCTGCTTCTGCTTCCCAAGTAGCTCCCTCATCGGACTGATTCCACCAAAGAACTTTGACTAGAGGGACTTCTTTGTTCCCCAGTTTACGAGTCTGGTAGTCTAGAATTTCGACTGGAATCTCCTCATAAGAGAGGTTGTTCTGAACATCTATGCTCTGAATAGGGACTACAACTGTTGGGTCACCTATATACTTCTTGAGCAAAGAGACATGAAAGACTGGATGAACTGAGGCTAGATCTGAAGGCAATTCGAGCTCATAAGATACCTTGCCCAAGCGACTGAGAATTTTGAAGGGATCAAAATATCGGGGACTGAGCTTTTCCCTCTTGACAAACCACTTCACTCCATTCATGGGAGAGATCTTTAGATAGACATAGTCACCAACCTCGAACTCGAGATCCTTTCTACGCACATCTGCATAAGACTTCTGTCGGCTCTGAGCAGCTCGGAGTCTTTCTCTGGTCAACTGGACTTTCTCTAAGGCATTGAATACCAAGTCAGGTCCTATCACCGAGGCCTCACTAACTTCGAACCAACCGACTGGAGATTGCATCTCATACCGTAGAGAGCTTCGAATGGAGCCATCCAAATACTGGAATAATAGCTATTGTTGTATGCAAACTCAATCAAAGACAAGTGGTCATCCCAACTAACCTTGAAATCAATTGCACATGCCCTTAACACATCTTCTAGGGTATGAATAGTCCTTTCTGCTTGACCATCTGTCTGAGAATGAAAGGTTGTACTGAGATAAACTTGGGTACCAAGACCCTTTTGGAATGCTTTCCAGAAATGAGAGGTGAACTGGGTATCTCTGTCTGAAATAATGGATAATGAAATACTGTGTAATCGGACCAACTTCTTGATGTAGAGTTTGGTGTAATCCTCGGCTGAATAAGAGGTATGAACTGGAAGAAAATGGGCTGATTTGGTCATTCTATCTACAATGACCCAAATTGAATCATGCTGACGACGAGTCCGAGGAAAACCCGTCGCAAAGTCCATGCTTACTTGTTCCCACTTCCAAGTAGGAATATTGAACTCCTACATAGACCCACTAGGCTTTTGATGCTCTATCTTAACCTGCTGACATGTAGAGCACTTAGCCACAAAATCTGTAATATCTCTCTTCAACCCACTCCACCAATAGATCTCCAGCAAGTCGTGGTACATCTATGTGGCCCCTGGATGAATAGAGTAGCGCGCACCATGCGCTTCTGCAAGAATTTGCTACCTTAAGTCATCTACACCTAGAATACAGAGATGACCCTGACAACGTAATACACCATCTCCCCCTTGGGAGAAAACCTCTACTTTCTGGTCCTTAACTGACTCTTTTAACTTGACTAAACTAGGGTCTCTATCTTTCTTTTCTTTTACCTCGGAAACTAAAGATGATTCTAAACTACTCTGAACCCATATGTCACCCTCTCCTGAATCGCCTAAGCGAACGCCTAGTCTAGTAAGCTGATGGACTTCCTGAGCTAGCTTTATCTTACAGTCCTCGATATGAGTAACACTACCCATAGCCCGGATGATAAAGGGCACTCATGTCGTAATCATTCAAGAGCTCTAATCACCTTCTCTGGCGAAGATTGAGATCTTTCTGAGAAAAGACATACTGAAGGCTTTTATGATCAGTAAACACATCTACATGAACTCCGTTCAAGTAATGCCTCTAAATCTTTAAGGCAAAAACCACGGCTGCTAACTCAAGATCATGAATAAGATAATTCTTCTCATGGGGTTTAAGCTGTCTAAAGGCATAGGCTATGACATTACCATGCTGCATGAGGACACAACCCAAACCTACTCTGGATGCATCACAGTTCACTACAAACCCATCTGGACCGTCTGGAAGAGCTAAGATTGGGGCTGAGGTGAGTCGAGTCTTCAACTCCTGAAAGCTCTTCTCGCAAGGATCTGACCACTGAAACTTGACTTTCTTCTGTCAATCTGGACATAAGGGATGAAATAGATAAAAATCCTTCAACAAACCGTCTGTAATAGCCAGCCAAACCCAAGAAACTTCTGATGTCTGATGGAGAGACAGGTCTGGGCCAGTTTCTTACCACTTCGATCTTTTGAGGATCTACTCTAATGCCATCACCGGAAATGATATAGCCAAGGAATGCTACTGACCTTAGCCAAAATTCGCACTTACTGAATTTGGCGAACAACTGATGATTTCTGAGAGTCTAAAGTACAATTCTGAGATGGTCTGCATGATCACGCTCACTACGGGAATAGAACATAATATCATCTATAAATACTATGATGAGCATGTCCAAGTATTGCTTGAACACACGGTTCATCAAGTCCATGAAAGTTTTTGGGGCATTGGTAAGACCAAAGGACATGATTAGGAATTCGAAGTGACCATACCGGGTATGAAAGGTTGTTTTTGGAATGTCACATTCTCTGACTCTGAGCTAATGATAGCCGGATCTGAGGTCTATCTTAGAGAAATAACTGGCACCCTGAAGTTGGTCAAACAAGTCATCAATTTTGGGAAGTAGATACTTGTTCTTGACCGTGACTTTATTGAGCTGACGGTAATCAATGCACAGTCTAAGAGAACTATTTTTCTTGCACACGAATAAGACTGGTGCACCCCATGGGGATACACTAGGTCTGATGAATCCCTTATTTAAGAGATCCTTCAATTGCTCTTTTAGTTCTTTGAGTTCTGCTGGTGCCATTCGATATGGCAGAATAGATATAGGCTGAGTATCTGGAAGAAGGTCAATACCAAAGTCTATTTCCCTTTTAGAAGGAATTCCTGGAAGATCTTCGGGAAAGACATCTGAATATTCATTCACTACTGGACTGATTCAAGACTAGGAGTATCGAAAATAGAATCCTTAACATGAACAAGATGATAGACATATCCCTTAGATATCATTTTCCGTGCCCGAAGGTAGGAAACAAACTGACCTCTGAAAGCTGAAGTACTACCCCTCCACTCTAGGATGGGTTCATTCAAAAATTAAAACTGGACTATTTTGTTTCTGCAGTCGACTGTGGTATATAAGGAATAAAGCCAATCCATGTCGAGAATGACATCAAAATCAGTCATCTCTAATTCGACTAAGTCTGCTGAGGTGACTTTCTGAAATATCACAATCGGGTAGTTCCTGTATACCCACCGGGCTATGATGGTTTTACCCACTGTGGTAGAGACTGAAAAGGGCTCTACTAGAATTTCGGGACTAATTTTGCAATCAACTGCTATATAGGGATGGCAAAAGAAAAGGAAGCTCCTGGATCTAACAAAGCATAAACATACACATGAAAGATCTGCAACGTACCAGTAACCACATCAGAAGAATTTTCCTGATTTTGCCAGGACTGGAGAGCATAGAGTCTATTTAGGCGTTGCCTACTACTAGCACTGGAAGTGGCCCCCTGCTGATTTGGGCGATCGGACTGAGCTGAGGAACGGTTCTGCTGACCCTGATAACCTGACTGGGGATAATCTCTGACTCTGTGTCCTGGCTTGCCATATCCAAAACAGACATCGCTACCATCTCTGCAAGCACCCTTGTGGTTCTTACCACAAGTCTGACAAAGGGGATTAGTTCGGGCATTGCTGACACTGCCCTGAGACTTAGAGCCTGGAACCCTATCTCTATTTCCATCCCTGAACTTAGGAGCTGGAGCACTAGCTGAAGAACGAGGTGAAACTGATGACTTAGGACGGAACTGAGAGCGATTTGCTCCTTCTGATTTGGGCTGAGCAAAGTTGAAACTACCTGTCTTTGCTCTCTTATTCTGTTTCTCCCTCATCTTAACCTTTTAATCTTCTATCTGCTGAGTATGAGTCACAAGCTTGGCTAAAGTCATATTACTATTTAACATCGCAGACCTGCATTCGTTAACCACACTATCGTTCACCCCAGGAACAAACTTACTCATTTTGGCCCTGCTATCTACAACCACATGAGGAGCATATCTGGCTAATAGGCCCTCTTGATGAATTCTAACACCTTAGCCTCTCTCAGCTCTTGGAGAAAGAATCTATCTAAGAATGTAGTGACAAACTCCTCCCACTCAATAGGCTCTGCATCACCTGGCCTTTCTGACTTCCACTATTTAAACCAAGTGTGGGCAATATCCTGCAACTGGTATGCAGCTAGCTCAGTACTCTCGATAGGAGTAACCCCTATGATGTCTGTAACCTTCTGAACCTGATCAATGAATTCCTGAGGGTCCTTATTTGACTTAGACCCGAGAAAAAATGGAGGATTTATTCGGGTGAAGTCCCGAATCCTGGCTGCAGCTGAATTAGCCACTGGGTTGGCCGGAACGACGGCTGGTCGTTCATTCTGAGCAGCAAATGGCTGAGCAAGAGTAGTAAATGCAGCTCTGAACTCTGCATGAGAAACATGTTCGCCCAAAGGTTCTTCGGGTTGAGGGGCTGACTGATTTTCATTTCTTCTTTTAGGAGGCATGTTCCGTAGAAGAAGGGGAAAAACGGGTTAGACTGAGAGATTGACTTGAGATTATGCTCACTGGCACGACATGAATGCTGAAAGAAGGGAAAACTATTCCTAAAATATCTTATAGCCTCCTGTACATAAATGTGGAGCGCAACACACCTATGTACAAGACTCTACTAGATGTGGCTTTCAGACTTCCTAGGACACTATTAAACCTTAGGCTCTGATACCAATTTTGTAACGCCCTGAATCTGGTACTCGGAATGGTACACGGTGCTTACGACCTCAAAGGATCACAAGCTAACCCATGACTGATATCTATATCTGTACACTGTATGACATACTAAATATAATTCGAAAATAAAGACTGAAAGGCCATAAGGTTTAAAACTACATGACTGATAAAATATAACATATGAGTGGGGTAATAGAATACCCAAAACTGAAATACTTTCTGAACATACTGTAGTCTGAAAAAACTCTAAAACATAACTGTCTGTATAAGGAGTTGATAGGACATGTCCCCAACTAACTCCAACTTATAAATTAATTAATGAGATAATAAATAAATGATCATGTCCTCGAAAGATGAAGACTCACTGCTAACTCTGACTGTTGAGACTGGAACGCTACTGATGCTGTGGAGCTCGTGCTTCTGAATCTATGGTATAAGACATGATTGCGCAAATGCGTCAGTACTTTGAATGTACTGGTATGCATGAAAGGTAGGCTGAATGCATGGGGTTCATATGCATGAACAATACTGGCTAACTGACTAATATAAACGTGAGAATACATGCATAAATACATCGTAACTATATCTGAGATCGTGATAACATGAATTTACTAATAACTAACATGGCTAATAACTGAATTCTGATGATTGATATAACTGATGACATGAGTGATTGTACCTGACATTCCTGAATCTAATGAAACTGGCTGAGTTCTGTAATGTTCTGAGTTGATTGTATCTGACAGTCCTGAATTCTGTAGAACTATCTAAGTTCTATTACTGAGAGTGAATGGCTGTATCTGACAGTCCTGATTCTGTAACTAAAACTGTGGGAAGTAGTTATCTAACCGACATGCCCCTAATACGCTGTTATGGCTGAGTTGGGGTCCAATCTATAACCCCAATTGGAAGGGTGTCAATACCGCGCCACTGGTAAGGACATGCTGTGAGTGACCCTCATCTGATAGTATCCCCAAAAGAGAATGATGGGCCCCTCATCTGACAGTACTTATTCACTTCATCAACCCTCATCTGACAGTGTTGATGTCTCAACCTATGTTGGCTACATAGTTTTGGAACGCAAGGATGACTTTTAAGAATCACACCCTCATCTGATAGTGTGTGTTCCCATCCTTGGGTTCACTCGGTGTTAATTCCTACTCCCATCTGAATAGACACTGATCATGGATTACTGAACTGGATTGAATTAACTGAGTTCCATTGACTGACGAAATAGTACTGAGATTACTGTATTACTGAGCTTTCCTGAGTCACATGCCTGACTGAGTTCTATGGGTTATGGCTTGACTGAGAATATCGTGAAAACATGACACGGACTCTAGGCACACAACTATATTTTTCAGGTACAAGTACCCTCAGGACTCGATAGAAGGAAACTGACAAAACATGACTTTCTTGAGTACAGGACCAACATCAACAATACATAATCCATTGGCTAAAATATTTCATCAAACACTTGACATATATAACTTGTACATGAATGGAGATTTCATATTATCATACTAGTATGACACTTTTCCTTCACATAGGCATTTAATCAAACAAGGGGGGAGGGGGGCATGCTATAGTTATATAATCATCAACACATCTAATAATCAAGAATACATCAATCAACTTGTGAATTGAAGGATTTATCTTGAATACCACGTAATTACTCACATACTAGAATCAATTCTTGTAATTAATAGTCTATAACATGGAATGAAACCAAACAACAAAATGAACATCACTTTTCAATTCAATCAAATCATGAACATTTGTAAATATACAAATCTTTGATTTTGAAAAGAGATTCTTGAGCTTCATGGGTGAAAGAGACACATGAATCAACACATGACATACCTTAGTTCTTGATTTAGTGAAGATTGACGGAGAGACTTTCTTGAAATTGAATCCCCAATTGAAACCCTAGCTTGTTTTTGAGAGAAAATTGAGAGAAACTAGTATATTTTGGGTTCCAAATAGTTGAATCTCGTGTTAAAAGGCTTAAATAGGGGTGGGAAATTGACCCTTTTAACCCTGGATGCGTCTTTTAAATTGGTGAAAATTTCCCGACCTGGACCCCTGGCGCGCTGCGGCGCTATTGCGCCGTGTCACTGGAATTTGACAATTGAGAAATAGGGAAATGGCACGACGCGAAGCCATTGCATTGCCACTTCATTTGCGACCTGAAAGTTTGGCGTGATGCGGAGAAATTGCGCTGGGACACTAGAAAAAGGACAATTGTCATTTTATCGTGTGGCGCGGTGTGCCACTAATCAATATGGCGCTGTTTTACGATGGGAACTTGAAATAGTCATAACTTCTTACCCGATTATCGAATTTAGGCAAATTTTATATCGATGGAAAGCTTATTAAATTTACCACATGACAAAAAGTGAAAATCTTGAAAATTCCCCATGAAATAAACATCATTCAATTTAGAAGATAATACTTGACATTCTTGAGACAAAATTAGTTAGGAAACTTCGGGGTATTACATCCTAAAAATAATAAATTGATATATCGACATAATCTGCAACTCAATCCATGGCCGTACTTTATGTCACGTTCCATGTCTACACCTTATCTGTAAGCCATACTAGTTGCTCGTCCTAGAAGACCTTGTCATAACATCTCTAAAGAGGAATATAGATAATTAAAATAAAGGAGAATCATAAATAGTGATAGGGGCTAAGTCTGAAAAGAGACAATCTTTATTAAGACATGACTAGAATAATAAAAGATAGTCAACTACGAAGCAACTGTATGTCTAGTGAAGCCTGTACTATTAACATAAGAATCAACCAATTCCCCATAACCCTTATTGAATTCAAATTCTAAACCAAATTTAAAAGAAAACTAAAAGAAATTCCACTCTTTTTGGATGATAAAAGCGCTCACCAATCATCTGAAAATCAACTGTTATTAAATGTATAGCAACAAATCTTAAGATTTAGTATTTGAATCTACATCATATGAAAGATATAGTCAAAATGCAGTCAATACAATTGTAATACCCTGTAAAAGTCTTACTCGTTTTAGCTCTCAGTTGCATATTAAAGGGTCCAAAAACTTAAAAAATCTGGCTAAGTGTTGGAGGCTTAGTCATTTCCAAGACTCCTGAACTTCGAGGATTTTATTTTTGGTCCTTTCTACCTCGAAACTTTGATTTTTGAGTTGATTCATGATCGAGGATGCTAAAAGTAAACATCGGGTGAGTTTTAAAATTTTTGGACGAGCGTAAGGGCATGTTTGAAACCCTAAACAGTGGCAGCACCGGGATTAGCCCGTGCCGTTATCCAGAGCCCGCGTCGCGCCCTCTATTCCGGCGCTCCGAAGCCTGCGTTGCACCCTCTATCACTGCCAGCTTCTATTTTTTGGCATTTTAAGGACATTTGGATCTTTTTCCTTCACCCAACTCATCCAAAACACGAAATTTAGATTCCCAAAGAGCATTATTTGTTTTTTTCATCACAAATTCTTTCAAAAGAAGGCTTTCTTTCCTCAAGAACAAACCCTAACCCATTTTCAAGCAATCAAGAAATTCAAGCTTCAAATCTCAAGAAATTCGCAATAATCTTAACAAAATCATCTAGTGAGGTATGTGTGATGTTCATCCATGGGCCCTTTTCACCCATGGAGTCCAAGAATCCCTTTTTAGTTTTAAATTATGAGTTTTTACATGTTCAAGTTGAATTATCTCCATGAAGCTATTATTGATTTTGATTTTTGAGTTATGTTTCCAAGTGTTTTTCGATGGGATGAGCTATTACATGTTTTGAATATTGAAATCTTTATATTGAAATCCCTAATTTATAGTTTTAGTAATGTAATCATGTTATCCTTGCATGCTTTACCCATTACCATGCTTAAGTTCATGACTCTCATGTGTTTGATGAAATGCCTAAGTGTTGGGTTTTGAACAATGATATCTTATTATGGTTTAAAGCTTTTATATGACATTACTATTGATTCCATTCAATGTTGGTGGTTATGAACACCTGATACCTATGTGATTTATATGAAATCATATTTTTTAAGTACTCAGATAGTTAATCCACGACTCTTATCAGTATACTTACATGTTTATATTCATGATGAGCACTATTAGTTATGTAATAACATCCAGTTAAATTTAGTTCAGTCCATTATCAGTGTCAGTTTAATTGGGAGAAGGATTTAGCACCGAACGAACTAAGGGTTGAGGGCTCACATGACAATAGAGGGTATGGCCCTTAGTAGCAATCCCTGAGTTTCAGAACTATATAGCCAGCGTAAGATAGAGATGTTTACCTGTCAGTTGAGGGTTGACAAAGTGTTTACCTGTCAGTTGAGAGTGACACATATCTCATTAGAACACCTGCCAGTTGAGGGTGACTCTTTAGTCCTTTGGGACACCAGTTTAGTGGATCCACACAACCATTGTTAGTACCCATGGCACGGTACTGACGCTCTTCCAATTAGGGTTACAGGTTGGACCCCGGTTAGCTCAGATTGGGGCATGTCGGTTAGATGATACTTCCTACAATCTCGGTATGGTACTTCAATGTAGTCTCAATTCAGGTTTGCTGGATCAAGTGTACAGACTTTCAGTTATACAGTTTATAGTCTTTCAGATTTCGAACTTATTTCATATTACAAAATTGTGCTTTGTCTTGCATTCTCAGATGTTACAGTTTTTATGCATTCATGTTCAGTTACCTCATGTTATTCAGTTAGTCCTTATTTCATATGCACAGTACTCCATATATATCAACCTAACCTCATCTCATATACCAATACATTCAAAGTACTGACTGCATGCTCTTCTTTGCGCTAGGTCAAACCCATCGATGGCCCCCTAAACTTGGCACGAACTTCCACTTAGGAACCTCAAGTGGACGTTGTTCACTTTTGGCACCTCAAGTAGCTATAAAGTGTGTCACTTTGACACCTTTTGCTGATTCAACACATTGTGTGTGTTGCACTACACTAAAGGCGCGTGAGGAGCTCTATTTTATGGTTTTTGTATTTTTTTTTTACCTTCTTCGTCTACCTCTTTCTTCTTCCATCAACTCAACCTTCCACCACCATTAACAACCATTGCAAAGCTTCCAACATCAGCTTTAAACCTTCTTCTTCTCCGTCCATGCTTCACCTTCCAACATCATCACCAACATCCACCAAACTACCACAAAATTTTTGAATTAAAAAACATAGAAGAAAAAAATCACATACGTGATTTTAAAAATTAAAAATCACATCTCCATGATTGTTGTAGAAAATTAAAAATAGTGTAACCAAATTTCTCGCACAACCACCATTAATTTTGTTATTCACCTCCACAATTTTTGCACCACAATTGAATACAATATCACCATCAAACTTACCTTCACTCAATTTTCATTAATTGAGTCTATCCTTAAATGTGATCCAACTAAAATATATCAAAGTATATTTGCACGAAATCATACCAAAGCAACTAGACAGAAATTGAGGCCAAATGGGTTCCTTCTTAAAATTATTTTTTTGACCAGTTTATTTTTGCTGAGATGAAATTGTTGTCAATTTGATCGAAAATTATTGTCAATTTGGACGGAGAGTGAAAAATTATTGTCAATTTGGACGGAGAGTGAAAAATTATTGTCAAATATTGTCAAGTTGTTGTGAATTTGATGTCAATTTGGTCGGATTGTTGTAGTGGTTGGAGGCGGGGGTTTGTGGATTGAAGAAGACAATATAGAGGGGGTGGGTGGATAACGGTAGGGGAGGGTGGGGTGGTGGCAAACGATTTAGGGGTAGGGTAGAGGAGGGTGAGAAGGGTGGCAGAATACAATTTGGGGGCGAGGGTAGCGGCAGATTTGGGGGTGAGGTGGGTTGAAGAAGATGATATGGGATGGGGTGGGGTGGTTTAGGAAGATGATATAAGGTGGTGGTGGTGTGGGGGGGGTTATTAATATTTTTTATTTAAATTAATTATATAAAAATGACAAGTGTTTTTTTATCATTGGTCCCTTTTTATGTGTTTTAGTCTTTTTTTTTCAAAAATAAAATAAAATTGTAGGTGGATATAGTGATGTGGCAATTTAAATGAGTTTAGTTGGCCATTTTTTTCACGTTGGCAACGAGTGAGACACACTCACTAGTGCTGGTGTCGAAAGGTGTCAAAGTGACACGCTTTATAGCTACTTGATGTGCCAAAAGTGAACAACGTCCACTTGAGGTGCCTAAGTGAAAGTTCGTGCCAAGTTTAGGGGGCCACCGATGGGTTTGGCCTTGCGCTTTGATGTCTTATATCATAGGTTTGGATGCACAGTTTCCCGACCATAATTAGACAGCTCAGCGTAATCCAGCAACCATAATGGTGAGTCCTCATCTATTGAGGACATATTATGTTTATTCAGTTATTTCAGTATTTCATTTTGTTCAGTCAGTCGGAGTTAGTTGGGGGTCTGTCCCATCAACTTCTCAGTCAGTTTGGAGGCTTTCAGACATTCAGACAGAACAGTTAGACAGTCAGTTAGTTACTTTCAGTTCTTATCAGTTGTTTCAGATATTTAGTATTTCAGTATTCAGATATATTCCCCTTTTCAGTTTACATTTCACACAGATGTTATGTTCATATTTATTCCGTGCTCACGGCAGGTGTCGTTTCATGGGTTAGCTTGTGGTCACTTGTGACCGTAAACACCGTTGTCGCAACTAGGGGTAGCCTCGAGTTGTGACAACAATAAAATGTATTGATATGCAAGTTATACATATATACATATCATAAACTGACTGATCGTAAAATCATATGGAGAGTGACTTAAAATAGTAGATAAGATACAAAACAACACTTTTGAGAAAGTGAAAAATATGACTTAAAAAATAAAAAACCTGAAGCAAAATCATGATGGTTGAAGTCTAGATAAAATATGTCATGAATATGTATTTTCTTTTAGAACTTTCTTAATGAAAAATCTTGAATCCACACTTATAAGAGAGTGCAAGGTTATGCATCTCAAGATAAATTCTTCCTCCCATGTATATTGTGTTGAATTTTAATTATTTTAATTATTTGTATTCTTAATTATATTAGAAGAACTTACTAAATTATAAAAGATATAACTTTGAATTTTTTTAAATATTTTACCTAAGATTTCCAAAAGTAGAACTCGCTGTATGTTTTATATGATTCAATTTAGCTAGCGTTTGATCATAAATTTTCAAATATTTTTGACATGTTATTTTTGAATAAAGTTTAACCATGTATTTGATTATAATTTTTGAGAAACATATTTCACCTTTTTGAGATAAAATATAAAATATGATTTGTACTATAAGTTATCAAATCTCTTAAAAATATGGATAAATTTGTATTATCATTTTCTAAATGAACATGTTTCCTGATTCAAAAATTTATATATTATAAGCTCAAATTATTACTGATGTATATGCATAAATGCACATATTTGCATTAGTTCGTCAAGAGATAAGAATTAATGATTCTTTTTATAAAATATAAAAATTTGAGGTAAATTTTATTTTTTTTGAAAATACAAAAGAATTAGAATTTGACCAAAAACTGCTTTTCTCTAATTTTCGGAAACTTGAATTTTAAAAAAATAATGATAAATTATAGGATCAAATAATTTTTGTCAAGATAATTACTACAGTATAACCTCGATAAATTAATACTGTTGGGACCGTCAAATTTTATTAATTTAGCGAGGTATTAATTAATCGTATAAATTAATAATTATTAATTTATAAATTATATACTTTTTGGGTCCATATTATGAATGTACCTAGGTGTACGTGAAAACTAATTTCTACATTGACTATTAATTATGCATACTTAACCAAATTCATGTATTTTTGCTGATACATTTTTAATATTCTATGTATATCTTAATAAAATATATAAATCTACTTAATTATTAATGTAGTTACATGTACCTACATTCATTAAAATGTATAAATCCACTCAATTATTAATGTAGTTACACGTACATACATTAACTAAGTTACTATATAAATAGATGTATTATGCAAGTCTTCAAATCAAAAAACAAAAAAAATGGCTTTTCATCTCAAAGGTGTTAAAAAATCAACCATGACTAATGGTATACGTAGAGAACTGTGTGAGTATAAACAACAAAATCTAGCATGCACTCAAAAGCAATTGCAACAATGGGTGTTAGAGAAGTTTAATTTGCAAGTGAGTCAAGCCACAATATCAAACACGATCAAGAGGTCAGCAGAGTATCTATCAGCAACCGACATTCCAAAAGATGAGGCTAAAAGACATAAAGCTGCCAAATTTCCAGAATTAGAGAAGGCTCTGTTCGAGTGGTTTATTCATTACCAAGAGCGTGTTAATATAAATGGGGAACTAAATGTAACGAAGGGAAAAGAGCTTCTAAAAAAGATGTATCCCAAAACTTGATCAGTTTGCTAAGAAAGATGTTTTCAATATGGATGAAACTGGATTGTTCTTTAGGCTACAACCAGATCATTCTCTTACAACGAAGCAACTTGAAGGTAAGAAACAAGATAAAGAAAGACTTACAGTTGTTATTTGCTGTAATGAGGATGGTTCTGAGAAAATTCCTTTATGGATCATTGGGAAGTATTTAAAACCACGTTGTTTCAAGAATGTGAATTTGGGAAGCATGGATTGTGAATATCGAGCCAATAAAAGAGCATGGATGACTGGGATTCTATTCCAAGAATATGTTCAACAACTTGATGCAAAAATGGACGGCAGAAAAATTCTTTTAATTGTTGATAATTGTCCTGCTCATCCAAAAAAATGTCGAAGGTTTGAGAAATGTTGAATTGATTTTTTTACCACCTAACACAACATCAAAGATTCAGCCTTGTGATGCAGGGATCATAAGAGCTTTTAAGATGCATTATCGTAGGAGATTTTATCGAAATCTTTTGGAGGGTTATGAAATTGGGATCTCAAATCCAGAAAAGATTAATGTTTTAGATGCAATGAATCTTGCAATCTCGGCATGGAAAATGGATGTCAACTCAAGTACAATTGCAAATTGTTTTAAGCATTGTAAACTTAGGTTGTTAGATGATGAATCCTCGGAAAATCAAGAACAGTTGAATAATGATGGCTTACAACAATTGCAGAATCTAATCAATGGATTGAAGTATCGAAATGCAATGAATGCTGAAGATGTTTTGAATTATCCGGGAGAAAATGATACGAGTTTTGAGCTACCTACGGATGAACAAATAATTGAGAGTGTTATGGAAACACATAAAGAAGATGAAGTGGAAGATGATAGTGTGGAATTAGAACAAGTTTCGCGCAAAGATGCTCTGAAAGCAACAATCACCTTACATCACTTCCTTTTGCAATATGAGAAGACTACACCTGATATTCTTAATGCAGTAAGAAGGGTTAGAGATGAGATTCAAGGTGATATTGATTTCAAGAAGAAACAAACAACATTAGATTCATATTTTCAGAAACTTGTTTAGTTTACTTATGTATTATGTATGAAATATTTTGATACAGATGAATTATTAATTTATATATCAAATGGGACCTATATGAATTTTTTTTTTGTATTATCTTATAAATTTAGCGAATTATTAATTTACCACGTTGATTCCGACTCGGGACCGAAGAAAATTATTATTTTAGCGAGGCTATTAATTTATCGAGTATTAATTTATCTAGGTTATACTCTACTTGCACTTTTATGACCAACGGAGTCTTACTAGAAACAAAAAAGATAAAAAAGAAAATGAAAAGAATCTGCAATTAATAAATACACTAATTTGATTATTCATAGTAACTCTTTACAGTTCATGCGAGTCCTTTTTTGTTTTCTCTCTCCTCTTTCACTTGCCTTTTCTTCTCTGCCGTTAGTGACAAGCACGCCTGGCAACAAATCATTCCCTCCAACCCCTACTTTCTCTCTCCCTCTCTCGAACGTATATTACCATAGATATACTGTTTCTCTCTCCTCTCTTTCTCTTTCTCTCTCCATAGAAAAGAAGAAGAAGAAGAAGAAACACTTTCCATTGTCAAATTTTGCATTTCAGCTTAATTGTGTGGTTTGGATTGGATCTGTTGATCTTAAAGCAGTGGATTTTGGTAAATTCAGCTAGATAATCTAATTTTTTTTTTTTTTTACTGATAATTCGTTCTGTGTGTTGTTTTGGCCTATGAGAGAATTATTAACTGGGATGTTTTATGTGTGATCTGAGAATGGAAGTTGCATTATTGAAGTTTTTCGATGGAAATATGTGGCAATTTCAATGCTCTCTGCACCAATTGCTTTTTTTATTGTGTTTTGTTTTGGATTTGAATTCCGACATCATTGCGATATGATACTATTGGTCCTTTTGTTTCCTTTTTCATATCCCGCTTCTCAAGTTTGTCTGCTCTCCGGATCCTTTTGCTCCTAAAATTTATTGCCTTTGTTCTATTCAATTTCAACTCACTAACTGCTCTCATCCTTCCTATTATTCCCCCCTCACCCCTACCCCCCTACCCTATCCCAACTAAAAAAATGATGGGAAACCTCAATGCTATAAAAATATCTTGTATCACTGTGAAACTAGTGGCTTCAAGATTAAAAGGGTTCAAGTAAAAATATATTGCATTTGTTTAATTTGAAAACTGTTTTTGTTCCTTCATATACCACATGTCCCTTTCTTATTTGTAGTTGTGAATATGTTTTCATATGTTGCACCAAATTGCTCACTAGCTTCTACACCCAAAAGGATAACTTAGTGGCTAATGAAGTGGGTTGAGAGTCACGAGCTATTAGGTCCATTTTCATAGCTGAGACTAAAACATTAGGCGATATCTTTCCATCTGACCAAGCCTTGATGGACAGAGTTACCCGGTACCTATTGCGGTACCCTGTGGATTAGTCGAGGTGTGCACAGGCTGGACTAAATACCATAGTTATAAAAAAGAAGAAGCTTTACTAGCTCCTTTCATTAAAAATGTCATCTTTCCTTTTGTTTTAGTGTTATCTGGAATTCGAGCAGTATTTGAAGTCATGAGAGGTTAAAGGGTGATGTCTGTTTTGCCATGGTGAAGCATACATTCGGTTGGTTTGGTGTTTGACGGATTTTGTCTGTTATCCTATGAGTTTTGTATAATTTTGTCTTTTTCTGCTAAAGGTTGTGGCTGTTGTTGCTTATCTTTTCATCTTTTTATCTTTCTTTACGTAGTTCTGTGTCTGCCATCTTTCTTTGTCTTTTGGATAATCATGTTTTCTCTCTTGTGCCATACACCTAGTAGAGAAAGGATTTGTTTTGAAACTTCCTCTCCGTCTTGTGATAGTATCCCTGATTATACATTCACTTTTCAGTTATTTTCAGCCTTCTGGTTAGTTGAAGTACTGAAGGTAGAAAGGAACAACTATGGCTGTTTCAATGAGAGATTTGGATCCAGCTTTTCAAGGAGCAGGCCAAAAGGCGTATCCTCATTTTAGGTAGAGCTGTCAATACGGGTTGGCCCAGCCCATCTGGGCTAGCCCATACGGGCTTTGAGTTTGACGGGCCAAGCCGGGCTGGTCCATTTAAATGATGGGCCAAAATACACCAAGCCCACGCTATTACCCTGTGGGCTGCGGGCCTCACGGGCCAGCCCACTTTTCAAAAAATAATATTTTCTAATATAATTTTACACTGTTAATAAACATAAATATTTATCACACAATAACACATAGTATTAATGCTTGTTAATCAAATCTCCAACACCCCAAAAATAATCCTAATAACGAAATTAAATAACTTTTGATATGAATATAAATAAACCACAAAAAATGTCAATATTTCATTCACTAAAAATAAAAATGAACTCCTCAAGAAAAGCTTTCATGACATTCATTATGTATCTAACATCACCTCTTTATTCTTCATCAAGCATCTCTGAATCATCTTTTGATAAAGTTGTCACATAATCTTCATTTTCATCTATAATTTATATACATATTAATTAATTAAACATTAAGAAATAATAAAATTTCATAACTAATTATATTTACATGTATGCAAAAACTATTACCAATTTGAGAGTAACCGTGCAACCAATTTCGAGTGGTAACAAGTGTTTGGACATTTTCATGATGGATGCAGCTTCTATATTTGGTGAGAACGTGCCCTCCAATGCTGAATGATGATTCTGATGCTACAGTAGTAATAGGCCCATGGGCTAGCCCAACCCACATTCCTCAAGCCCTACGGGCCACGGGCTTATCCGGGCCGGGCTAAAAAGCCCTGTTCTTAAATGGTCCGCAAAAATTGAAGCCCACCCCATTAAATTACTGGCCAGGCTGGGCTGGCCCAACGGGCCTTGGCCCATATTGACGGCTCTAATTTTATATCATGTAGTTGTAGAAGATTGTGGTGAAATGATATTTTCTCTCTCTTTTCTGTAATGAATCCTTAAAAACTTGTTTTTGAGAGCCACCTTTTCAGTAAGAGCTGCTGCTTCAATGTTAATTAGAGGATGAATTTTCATCCTAATATTTCCCCAGAAGATTGAAGAAATAGATACAGACAACATTGCACTGAAAGAAAGAAAGAAATAACATGTGAATGATGAATTAATTATAACTTTTGATATCATTGATGCCTATGTTCATTTTTGGATTCATCTTCTAATTTCACTGGCTTATGTTTTAGTTAAAGAATAGTGCAAGTTCAAATTCCTTGACCCAATTAATAGCGGAATAGAGATCTGGCGTATTGAAAAGCTAAGTCCAGTTCCTGTTCCAAAGTCATCACACGGTAAATTTTATGCAGGAGACTCGTATATTATTTTGAAGGTATGTTATTTTTGGTGATCTATTCGCTTTCATCATATGCTGAAGGTTCTTACTGAAGTCATTTTGTTTTACTTCTATACTGTTAGATTCTAACAGGAGAACATCGATTGTAGCTGCAAAATGTTTAACTGTTATATCATATAACTATGTGGTATAGTTTTAAATATACAACTTACCTCAAACTAGAAGCTATTAACCTTTTAAAACAAAATAAAATATTCTTTTGTAAGCTAGATTTTCTCGAATGTTTCGTCCTTTAATATGACTTGACTGATCCGTAGAGGATATTGCATCCTATGGGTGAGAAATAATCTAACAAACACATCTATGCTAGTCATATCTGGCTTGTTGTATTATACTGCTTGATTAAAGTTCCAAATTGGAATATTACCTTTATTTTCTAGAAGGCTCTGGTGCTTCCATATCATGGTAAAGGGGAACTGTCATTGTCCTATTATGGTGCCATTTATGGTGTTGGACCAGGGTGAGACTCACATAATATAATTGCTAACTATTTGTGTCTTCTCTGGGTGATGAGATGGTGATGACTTGACTGGCAGCTTTATATGTTAGATTTGTCAGCTAGAAGGGCTTTGTCTTTCCCCTTTCTTTTTGGATTGTAGGGTTTACTGTGGTTGTGGGTAGAATTTAATTTGAGTACTGATTATTTATTAGACCTCATACTGAGGACATTTGGACGGAGTATTTGGAATGTAAGTTTAGTGACTCGAGGCAGGAGGACGAAGTGGTGGTGAGGTTGGACTCCCAGGATGTGTGTAAGAGGGATAGTTTTAAGTACCTTGGGTCTATGATCCAGGGGATGGTGAGATTGATGAGGATGTTTCTAACCGTATTGGAGCAGGTTGGATGAAGTGGAGGCTCGCCTCGAGAGTGTTGTGCGATAAGAAGGTGCCCTTTAAGCTTAAAGGCAAATTCTATAGAGTGACAGTTCGCCCGGCCATATTGTATGGAGCGGAGTGTTGGCCAGTTAAGCACGTTCACATCCAAAAATTGAAGGTGGCGGAAATGAGAATGTTGCGTTGGATGTGTGGGCTTACTAAATGGGACAGAGTTAGGAATGAGATTATCCTAGATAAGGTGGGAGTGGCTTCGGTGGAGGACAAGATGCGGGAAGGAAGGCTGAGATGGTTTGGGCATGTGATGAGGAGGGGCGCGGATGCCCCGGTTCGGAGGTGTGAGAGGCTAGCGTTGGATGGCTTCAGGAGGAGAAGAGGTAGGTCGAAGAAATACTGGAGGGAGGTGATTAGACATGACATGGAGCAGCTTCAGCTTACTGAGGACATGACCCTAGATAGGAAGGCGTGGAGGTCGAGGATTAGGGTAGAAGGCTAGTGTTAGTGTGTGGGTTGTAGCTAGCAGTCAGGAGAATTCTTGTGTAATCGAATTTAGTAATCATAGGTCAGTGTACATAGGTGTCTTTGGGATGTGTGTGTATGTCACTACTAGGTGGGTGTCCTATTTTCTATTGCTTAGTTTCTATTTTTCTTATTCCGTGTTGCTCTTATTTCCCGTATTTCATATTCCCGTGATTTTATTCTATTATTTCCTATTCTTTATCTCGGTTATGTCATCCATCCCCTTGTTTATTATCCTTATCTTGAGCCGGGGGTCTATCGGAACAACCTCTCTACTTCTTTGGAGGTAGCGGTATGGACTGCGTACATCTTACCCTCCCCAGACCCCACGCTGTGGGAATACACTGGGTTTGTTGTTGTTGTTGTTGTTGTCGTATACTGAGGACATGACCCTAGATAGGAAGATCTTGAGGACGCGTATTAGGATAGAAGGCTAGAGCCAGTTTGGGTCGTTAGTATAGGGTATTACTTGGTGGGTGTATTATTCTTGTTATGCCATCTTGTTTCATGCTTTATTACGAATTTATTTACTATTCCTTGTGGGTGTTGTATTTATGTTATGTCATCTTGTTCCATGCTTTATTACGGATTTGTTTATTATTCCTTGTCTTGAGCCGGGGGTCTATCGGAAACAACCTTTCTATTTCTCCGGAGGTAGTGGTATGGACTGCGTACATCTTACCCTCCCCAGACCCCACTATGTGGGAATACACTGGGTTTGTTGTTGTTGTATACATGTTATTCTTCAGTTGGATTATGCGTATAGGTTGAAATTGCTGAAAATTTTAAGATTTAAAAAGAGAAGGAAAAACAAAAATCAATTTTGCTTGGCCTAGAGAAATTCTAGATGTAGACCTGTTTCAGAATTCTGGAAATAGAGAATTTTGGTGGAAGTATCTGTATACGCAATATCCTTGAGAAAACATTCCTTTTAGAAATGTTATGGACTGCCGAAACTTTTCAGTAGAAATTTTATTCAGACGGCTATACTTGTTCATATGAGGCTTTATTTCTCCTCCTTCTCAGACCAGCGCTTCAAAAAGTGGTGCCTTACGGCATGATATTCATTATTGGCTTGGTGAAGATACTAGTCAGGTTTGTTTCTATTTTGAAGATTATGCAGCCAGTGTTTTTTTTTAAATGTTATCTCATAGTTGAATGTTTTATTAGGATGAAGCTGGTGCTGCTGCCATAAAAACTGTTGAACTAGATGCAGCACTTGGTGGGCGTGCTGTTCAATATCGTGAAGTTCAGGGCCATGAAACTGAGAAGTTCCTTTCCTATTTCAAACCATGTATAATTCCTCTAAAAGGTGGAATTGCATCTGGGTTTAAGCATGTAGAGGAAGAAGAGTATAAGACCTGTTTGTACGTATGCCAAGGGAAGCATGTTGTCCATGTGAAGGAGGCAAGTCACAACTACTTTGCTTCTGATAATGGATGAGCAGAAAAATTCAAGCTTATATTTTCATGACCATTTTCTACATTATTGGGGCAGGTTCCTTTTGCTCGATCCTCACTTAATCATGACGACATCTTCATTCTTGATACCAAGTCTAAAATATTCCAATTTAATGGTTCCAATTCCTCTATTCAAGAAAGGGCTAAAGCACTTGAAGTTGTTCAGTACATTAAAGATATGTACCATGATGGCAAATGCGAGGTCGCTGCAATTGGTAAGTGGTTAGTAATTTAATTACTCAAGGGAATTATACTGAAGTGTCCATTGCATTAAACTGTGGTCTGATCGACGTGTAGAGGATGGTAAATTGATGGCTGATGCCGAGACTGGAGAATTCTGGGGTTTTTTCGGTGGCTTTGCTCCTCTTCCAAGGAAGACTACGCGAGATGAGGCTAGAAGCATTGTTACTGTTCCTACTAGATTGTATAGGTGAGTTTCCTTAAATCAGGTGAGTGTCCTTAAATCCCCCTTTCCACATGCGTTTAGGTAATGCTATTATATATGTTGCTGCTAGATTCATCACCTTTTAGTTTTTATTTTTTAGGAAAATGGTTACCTGTTGTATTACAATTACAGAAGAAATGTCGTGCTGATGACCTATTACAGATTCCAAAAAGAAAACCTAACCTTGCTCTTCTTACAAGTATTCCAAAAGAAAGAAAAATCTATCCTTGCTCTTCTTTTTTTTTTTAATAACCAAAACAAAAAAAGAAGAAGAGCAAGGATAGAATTTTTCTTCCTACCCTTGCTCTTCTTACAAGGCCTTTATGATGTTAAGTGTGGATCTACTTCATTGACATAAATTTTTGTATACGACTACACCAAATATGAAAAATCAGAATACAAATTCACTTTATCACCTGGATAGAGCTGCTTCTGTCTTGAAAACACTGGGCATTCCTTTCCTTCCAAGCTATCTGCCCTATGCAAGAACATTCAAATTCCACCATTCTTTTGCCTTAATACTGCCTCCCTGTCTAAACCATCATTTCAGTGGATATACTGTGGATGTTGGCATAGTCCACCTAAGTCCAACAAGAATTGCCACAACTGAGAAGTGACATGATAATGTAAACATAGATGATTATTACTCTCTGACTCTGTAAATCATAAATAACATCTGGAGGTCAGTTGAATTCCTCTTTTACTTAGATTTTCATGAGTTAAGAAAGTCTTTCTAGCCACCGACCATGTGAAGCAGATTATTTTGAGGGAGGGATTTTACTTTGAGGAGGGCTTCCTACTTCTTGAACCCCCATCCTTGAATTTGATACCAAACTGCAAATTTTGGACTTCTATTAGTACCTTCAGCTTTGGAGTCAAAAAAGTGTCATGAGAATAGTCCCCGCCTCCCATTCGCATCTTTGAAAGTCGACCTACATTGTTTGCTCAGATTAAGGAAATTGAACCCACAGTGGGGACTCCTTTTCTGCTTCACGATATTTTATCTCAAAAGGAGTGGCTTCATCTACCTCCAGAAAACCAAAACTAGAGTAAAACTGGAGTTGATTTTCACTAGCCGTTTACTATCTGTGCCATGTTCTATTGCTCCTCCCTTTGGATGATAGTCTGTCATCTCCCTTTTCCTCTTGCACAATTTGACATGTGAGCGATCGTGAAGGATTTTGTTTGTACTAGCTGCAAATCTGTAAACTTCGATCTCGTGTCTGTGGTGGCTAGAGCATTTTGATTAAGAAGAGCGAAATTGGCTTCAATCTCGATTGCGAGTGGATTAGCTTGAAGTATTATCAAAGGCGCGCTTAAACACACTTAAGCCCTAAAGGGAGGCTCAAAACGAGTTGAACGCTTCGCCTTGCTTTATGTGCGCTTCACTGTCGTCATCAGATTTCCAAGGCATACTTTTCCTTGCCAATAAGTCTCTTATGAAAAGGCAACATTAAAATTGATATTTCACTTTATTGTAATTGTTTTTCGATTCCTTTGTTATACATTTGTCATTCATGCTTAAAATTATTAGTTATGGACTAAACAAAAATATTTGTATCTTTTCTCCTTTTGCGCCTCTTTTCATTGAAGCCCACGCTTTTATTTGTGCTTTGCACTTTAAGCCCCAACAAACCTTAAGAGGTTTTTTGCGCTTTTCATTTTTGATAACATGGGCTTGGCCTCCCTCACCAAAAGTTGAGCCCGCAATTTGTAACCGAAGGTTTGAGCCTAATCCATTAAGTGCAAATCATTTATTTTTGGGTTTCTCTTGTGCCTGACCCAACACATTATATTCCTATTAGAGTTATAAGCCTTGCCTCTCTCCTTTTCACATATAATACGACCGTCACTGATTTTTGATATTTGTTGGGCTAGCTGTTAAGCTCCACAGGACCATCTCGCTCTTAGATTATTACAGATCCTAGATGTTACTTCTGAATCATAGATATATTGGCTTTATGGTGGTCAAAAGTATCAGACATTCCTTCTCTTCAAAGGTCACCTCTATTGCTCTAGGAATCTTCTGCGACGACCCTTAACTTTGTTTCGAGCCCATCTCAAATGATTTTTTAGTTGTGTCTCCTTCGACTTGATCTAGCCATAAGGGTGGCAGCTAGTCGAGAACTCTAAAACCAATCCTGTGTCAAACCTCGTTTCAAATGTGTAGCACGCCCTCGACGAAGACCGCCAACTCTACTTTAAAGAAGTATTTTTCTGCTATCTTTCTTGTTGGGTAATGGGTATACAAACAAAAATGAAGACCATTTAGCTTATAGACTTCGATTGCATCACTCCATTTACTGCTTTCCTATTTACGAACATCTGGACATGTGGGAATTAGGTCAAGAAACTGTAGGAGCAATGCTAAGACTACCAGCATGGACGGATAACAAACAATGCACTACTACTTGCTAACCTCCTATCCTAATTCAAATCCTCTATAACCTTCTATATAAGGTCATGTTCTCAGTAAGCTAAAACTATGCCATGTCATGTCTAATCACCTCTCCGCAATACTTTTTTGGCTACCTCTACTCATGTTATCATAAGCAAAAGCATGAAAAAGCTTAAAGTTCTACTGGGGATTTAAGTACAAAGTGCCCATAAAACGCGGTCTCTAATGACAAAGGAACAAAGGGAGAAAAGACACAAATATATATATATATATATATATATATATATATATATATAATAGTCCAAGACAAATAATTGTAATCATGAATGACAAATGTAATAGCAACAACAATAGCAACAACATATCCTGTGAAATCCCATAAAGAGGTTTGGGGAGGGTGAAGTGTACACAGACCTTACCACTACCTTGTAGAGGTAAAGAGGTTGTTTTTCAAAAGAGCCTTGTCTCAAGTATAGCAAATCCAGGTACAAAGAATAAGGAAATAGTGAAGAAAATAGTGCAACTAATAGGCACCCAAGGGTGTGGCCTAATGGTTCAATGATGTGGGATTAGCACCATGAGGTCTCAGGTTTGATTCCCAACAGAGACAAACACTAGGTGATTTCTTCCCATCAGTTCTAGCCTTGATGGACAGAATTATGTGGTACCTATTGCTGGTGGGAGGTGGCAGGAATCTTGCGGATTTAGTCTAGGTGTGCGAAGTTGTCTTGGACACCATGATTATAAAAAAAAATAGTGCAACTAACAGGCAGGGTAAAGTCTACAAGAAAAAAATAAGAACAACAACAAATAATGCAATAATTGAAGCACAATAAATAACAAATTAGCCTAGATATCACAAGCATGGACTACAATGCTATGGTTAGTACCATAACACCAGCAAGTGTAAACCTTCGAAAAGCAAGATAACACACCTGCCCGACTAACCTTCTACCTTAATATGTGTCCATCACGTGTCCTCGTCACATGTCCAAAACATCCCAATCTCGCTCTCATCTTGTCCACCACAGAGGCCACTTCTGCCTTAGTTTGAATATCCTCATTCCTCATCTTATTTCACTTTTTTGCATTTTTTTTAAAAAAAAATGATAAAGTGAGATTAATAATTTAGTGTCACCTCGTCTGAAGAGTCTCATTCTCATTGGCGATGAACAATATGTCTTGTAACCTTGATGATGAAAACGAAGCACACGTTAAGCAGGATGAAGCGTTGAACATGTTTTGACTATTGTTTCTGGCTTAAACGCACCCTTGACAACACTGCCTCTACCTCTCCTAAAACCATCCATAGCCGATCTTTCACACATCGACACTAAACCATCCATAGCCATCTCTCACACCTCAGAGCTAGGGCGTTTTCACATCTCCTCTTTTTACATGCCCAAATCTTTTGATCTAACTTTTCGTATCTTTTCCTCTAACGAAGCCACTCTCACTTGTCTTAGATATCCTCATTTCTAGTCCTGTCTCTCTTTATATGCCCACACATCCATCACAACATCCTTATTTTTGCAACTTTCATTGTTCGAATTTAAGAGTTCTTGACTGGACAATACTCTGCCCCATACAACATAGTTGGTCTAACCACCACTCTTAGAACTTGCGTTGAAGTTTTGGTAGCACTTTCTCATCACACAAGACTTTAGGTGCAAGCCTCCATTTCATCTACCTATACGGTGTGTGACATCCTTGTTAGTCTTCCAATTTCCTTGGATAAAAGGCCCATGATACTTGAGACTTCCTCTCTTTTGGATGGCTTATGTATCAAGCCTCACTTTCATGCCAGCCTCATGTGTTACGTTATTGAACTTGCACTCCAAGTATTTTGTGTCGGTCCTGCCCAACCTATACAAGAACTTACATCTAGAGTAGAAGAGATTATGTCTTATCATACACTCCCTCCAAAGAATTAAACAAAACTCTCCTAACCAACTTATCTTCTTTTGCAACCTATATGCTTTATCACGTATGGTTTACCAAAGAAGTACCATCCTTAGAAACTTCATCATGGATGGACATCATCAATCCCAACAATTTCAACACAAGATTCATCATCCTTGCTAAAATTCTCAGGAAATGGTACTTCATAAGTAGAATTAAGATTAGCTACCTTTAGAGGCTTGCTATTGCGTCTTTACTTTCGCTCTTTTCAATTTCCTTCTCATCTATAAAACAAAGGGCGAATCCTACACACTCAAATGGCTTTTTGTAGCTTCATGAGTCACACTTTCCACATATGTGAAGGCACAGGAGTACTAGGCACACTTGAAGCACCACTAACATATGCATAAGATTGAGGTGTAGCTAAGTTATCTTGCCTACCACTAGATGATCTATGGTAGTATTAGCGTGTATTGTAGCTTGTAGCGCAATACACCCCTTGGGTTGACATTGTAACGCTCTAGGTGCACTAGTAGCACGACTTACAATTAGCCGTTGCATCTCCACATCCATTCACTGAAGTTTTAGTTTTTATCTTTTTAAGGGAGCCCAGAAGTTCTCTCTGAAGTAGATGTACTACTAGGAATCGAGCCTTGACCGTCCTCCATGGTCATTGCTGCAAAATGATCAAATAATTGCCAATAGAGTTCCTCACCAACCTTCTTTAGTGTATCCTCACAGTGACCTCGCTCAATTGCACTTACCACTCTAGCCTATTTCCTTATAATGGCTGTTCAAAATTTTCTTAAGCAACTGGCATTCTCAATAACCCCAAGTAGGCATTCAAGTATCAGTACAGAATGGAGGTTTTGTTCATACGAGAGAAGGAAAGTCAAACTAATGGACTATGAGCCAATAAACACCTAGCGAAAATAAAAGAGGAAAGTGCTACACAATTGGCATGAAATGAAAAATGTTTAATCAGTTTGCAGGAATTACCATGGAAAAGAAACCACTGGACATAGATCTGTACAAAGAGAACTTGCTAGAATGTTCAAGTGCAGGGAACTTCTTGGCCACGATTGGAGTCCATAGGCAGGAGTGTGGCTGGACATGGAGCTTTTATGGGCACGACCAAATTTCATGGGAGACGATTCTGGGAAGGTTCTGACCAAAAATTTGCAGCAACACTTTGTGGGGACGATGCTATTCGTGGAGCCTAGTTTTTCTCTTTCCCAGCATCTAGGGTAATCGTCATGATGATATCCAATCGTCTAGAAGTTTTGGACGTGAGGCATCTTCTTGTCTTCTTCCCCAGGGCATGATTTAGTTCGTTTCCACGAACAACGACACGATTCTGGACCGCGTTGCCTTCTTCAACAAGCTGGAATTAGAGTTTCAGCTCTGACTAGCTCAAATCTATTTCAGACGGCCCCAAATTTTGTATATGAGGCCCTCCAAGTGTTTCCAAACTAATGCAACATCGCTCACTCAATTCTATTCAGATTTGCCCAACTCCAAATTCTTGAAATCTATCTTTAAATCAACATCAATGGATTTCTAGATTTGTTCTTCAAGTTTTGACGCTCCAAGTCACCTCATAAACAGTCTAATAAACTTCACTAGTTATTTCGAATAGATTTAAACCTCAAGCATATCAAACTTGAAATTACCATTCTAATGGCAGTCGGACCTTTGTACAAGTGACTATAGAGTTTTCGAACTCCAAGCTTCCCTCCACGCTTCTTAGCACAGTAACTCCAATTGATTCCCAACCAACACCAGTTGAGAAATAAACAAAAGCAGATTCCAAAAGTTTGAAATCCTTCTGGAAATGGAACCCGCAAAAGAGAACACAAAGAACACACAGTGGTTTCTATTTTTTGATTATTGAATCTTTTGATTGTTTTTATGTTTTTTAATTGGAAATCAAAATTCAAACAGTGTTTAGAGGAACAATCGCTACCCTAGCTGTGATACCAAGTGATAACTCTCAACCCAGGAAGATTAAAAAATTTGTATAAAAATAACCAACCCTAAGAACACTATCGAAGTTTGATAGGGACGCAAGTAATCATATTTGGCATAGGCATTACGGCTAGAACTATCAAGCACCCAACTAAGAACTAGTTGAACCTAAACATTTTCCTCTGCTGTTCCCCTGCTCCATATCTTCCAAGGCTGCCTTTAAGTTACAATATTCAGTTTCAGAAAAAATATCTTCCAAGGCTGCCTACCTGCACGTTTTAAAGCGTGGAGCATTTTTAGTTCACAAATTTTGGGCAACTTTTAGCTTCTTCTTCCTTCGTCTTGTTCGACTTGAAAGCTTGGTTTTCACGACCTTTTGTAGCACTTCGAAGATTTTATATCAACGCGGAAACCCTCCGTAGAATGAACTGTTAATCATTTAAGTTTTCTTGTGATTCAACTATCCCTAATTTCCCTGACAAAGATTCTATTGTAAGGAATAATTCAAGTTCTCTTTAAACTCCACTACCCTTAATTTCTCTAACAAGAGATTGACACTTCCTTTTTTTCAATTAGAGAATTCCGTCTAAATTGTAAGTTCCAACCCATGTACGAAATAGTCTAAACTTGTACATTCTTTATCAACTATCATGCTATATCCTAAAAATAAGCTCAGTAGCTTGCAACTCTAAAAAAGTTGAGTCTAACAGTACTAATTCCATTAGTTTCCAATGATGATAAAACCACAATGATTGTGGAGTTGGAAGATTTGGCTAAGAAAGAGGAGGGTAGCGGGAGGCAAAAATCCAGTCTCCTATGGCTACCAAAAGGAGCCAAATCTGAGCTAAAAGCTAGTGAGTCATGTACATTTATTATGCTTAAAGCTTTTGCTGGGAGTTTCTTCTAACCGACATAAACCATGTGAGCAAACATGGAGTCCAGCGTCTAGCGTCTGACCCACGTCGGGGAGGGATGCTCTATACCTTGCCATCACTATAGAATCTGAACTGAGGTGGTTCCACGAAACCGAGCCTCAAAGGGCTAAATATGACCTAAGCTGGTATGTAGTTCTGCAACTTGGGTTATCCGGAACCTGTATCCGTTCGGTGCTAAATACTACTCCCAAAATATATTACTAGCTTCTCATAAATGTGCACTGATGTTTTAAAATAAAGCATGAACTAGTTAAGTTTACTGTTTTACTGATATTCTAAAATACTGGAACTAGTCATGCTAAATTTACCGAGTTCTAGGATCATGTGTTCAAAACATGTCAGATTATTCTGAAATAGATTGAAGTATGTCAAATCATGCATAATTGTTCTTCAAAATAATAACTCAGTTCGGACTGCTGAAATCATGTATAATTGATAAAAACAAGAATAATAACAACATAATAACTTGTGAAACCTAAATTTAGAAATCTCATAATTTAGACAATTGGGTTTGAACCCTAAATCATGGAAATCATGAAAATTATAACTAAAAATCTGAAACTGTGCTTCTTGGAAAAAAAAAAAAAACTGAAACTGTGGGCATGAGGGTGAAAGAGAACCCTCATTTAAGTTCACATACCTGATAGCTTGAGAAATCTAGGCTGAAAGTTAGAGAATTGAACTTGGAGAAGAACCCTTGGTATTCACTGCTTGAAAGAAACTTGAGAGCGTTCTTTGTTCTTTTCTTTTTCTGACTTGGGAGATTTAATCGAGTGAATGAGAGTTTTATCGGTTGATTAACATTTAATCTTCCTTAAAAGAGTATAAAACGACGTAGTATGGGGTTTAGAAAATAGGGAAAAGATTGAACTGCCTTTAAAAACGACACTGCTGGAAGTGCGTCCCACGAGTCGTGATATGACTCGTACGTACCATGATTCCACGAGTCGTAGTGGTGATACGACTCGTGGTGTCTGGGACTAATTTGGGACCTTAAATGCTTTGGACACCATGATCCTCTCCACGAGTCGTACTATAAAGTCACGACTCGTAGTTTGAGTTGTGGTTTTCATGAGCTGTTTTGAAGGGGTTTCTAGAGAGGCTACCTACGAGTCAATGTACGATTCGTAGGTTGATACCACAAGTCGTACTGGGACCTGTTTTGATCAGGTTCTATTTTAGGGACCACGATTTCATTCCACGACTCGTGATATCAATCCATGAGTTGTGGTTTGACTCATAATCCCTGAGAGAAATTTTCATCTCTCTGATCCTTATCAGTACAAGTCAGTGTACGACTCGTACTCTCATTCCACGACTCGTACAATGAGCCGTATTGGTCTGGGACTTTGATTTTTCAGATGGTTTTCGGATCTCTGTCTGGGTTTAATCATGGAAAAGTTTTGGGGTGTTACAGTTTCTGACTTTAGTAACAGACCAAAGTAAATAAAAAGCAAAATGATTTTTATCCCAGAAGTTGCACAATCATCGGGTGCAATGTTTATACTTGAGAAACGTTTCCCAATAAAGAAGGATGAAAATCTTGTTTTAACTGAGAAGTTTCAAGATGTTCCATGTGTAAGTTCTTCTGTTTTGTTTTTCTTTTGCTATGATCACCTTATTGCCTCTACATCTCAATTGTGCTGGTATTTGCTTACTTTTATAGAGCTCAGAAAGGGCAAGCAGAACCTGTTGAGATTGAGTCTTTGACAAGGGAGTTGCTAGATACGAATGGTTGCTATATAATTGATTGTGGGATAGAAGTTTTTGTGTGGATGGGAAGAAACACTTCTCTTGATGAGAGGAAAACTGCAAGTGGGGCTGCAGATGTAATATTTCATTTGTCAGTTTGGATTATTAAATATGTATCTCAACTTATATGTACCTAATCATTATCTCATTTAACTATCACCTTATAGGAATTACTCCTTGGCCTTGATAGACCAAAGTGCCATGTAGTTCGTGTAATTGAAGGGTTCGAGACTGTCATGTTCCGCTCGAAGTTTGACTCTTGGCCTCAATCAACTAATGTGGCAGTGACAGAGGATGGTAGAGGAAAGGTTGCTGGTTAGTCACTTACTGGTGGATTTCTGCTAATTCCTAGAACTTAAAGCAATCTACACTTTTGTTTCTTCATGCATTTTTTCTGAACCTCCTGATTATGATAATACTGATGTTCTCCTTCCTTCGTTGTTTTCCAGCACTTCTAAAGCGTCAAGGGCTTAATGTGAGAGGCCTAATGAAAGCAGCTCCTCCAAAGGAAGAACCTCAACCCCATATAGACTGCACAGGCAATTTACAGGTGGCTAACTTCTGTCTATTTCTATATTGATCTACAAAGATTTTCTTGAATTTTCATTTTAAAATAGAAATTACTTGCGAAGTTTAGTATGAGAGGCTTGTGAAGAAATATCTTTAACAAGAATTTTCGACGGAACATTGCATTTTCTTTAATAAGGTTTGATGGAACTTTACATTTCTGTAAAATATCTGATTCATTGCTTTTATGTTTACGTTCAGGTGTGGCATGTGAATGGCCAGCAGAAGACTCTTCTTCAAGCATCCGACCAATCAAAATTCTATAGTGGTGACTGTTACATATTCCAATATTCTTATCCTGGAGAAGATAAAGAGGAGCATCTCATTGGCACCTGGTTTGGGACGCAAAGCGTTGAGGTAAAATTTTCGGCATTATCATTCTCTGTTTTGTTCCTGGATTAATTTTTGTGTCATACAGATCTCTATTTTAAAATTTCAATTTGAGAACGCTAGGGGAAGGGAGTTGTCCTGTAAGAGCCTGTTTGGATTGGCTTATTTTAGGTGCTTTTCAGCCAAAATAGTTTTAAAGCAATTTTGTAGTGTTTGGGTAAAATAAAGAAGTGTTTATACACATTTGTTTTTAAGCCAAAGTGACAAAATAGGACAAAAGCCATAAGTTAGAAATCCTAACTTATGACTTTTGGCTTATAAGCAATATAATTCATAAGCCTGTCCAAATGGGCTGTAAGGTCTGTCTTAAATCTTGACGTAAAAGAAGTCCAAGGATTGTGCTTCTCGACTTGACCCTTTCTTTTGGTAAATCAAACTCGTCTGTTTCTGGTGCCAAGAAAGTGCCAGAATGAATATAATAATCAAAACATCAAGCAAGATAGCTATTCTTCTTTACTCACATGGACGAGAGATAGAGGACAACTCTTGACCTTCCATACAAGTATTTTCAACTTCTTCAAAATGTGAGCTTTCCTCTCCTTCCATGAAATCCGAAAGAGTACTTGAAAGGTGCTATGATCCATATCTTCTCTTGGTCCCTGTTTATTGAATGTTCTGTCTCGTAGAGTTTTAACTTGCAAAGAATTGGAAAGGCAATGATCAATATAAAAAGGATACAAGAAGATTATATAAAGTATAATACTTTCCATTTCAAAAAAAGAAAATTATACTCCCAAAGTCCAACTTTATGTGACCTAACCTTATTTAGAGAGTCAAAGGAATTTTGCTTTGACCATGATTTTTCATATGCCTTTTAAATATTTTGAATTGTTAATTATTGTGATTTGTCGTACTTTTTATGTAGTTTCTTAATATGTACATTTTATTTTAGAAAGCTTGAAGATTGTATGTCCGAATTTGTACAAAAATTTAGATAGTTTGACCCTCATACTCTGGATCGTCTTAATAAAATGGAATTGGGGTGGGAGGGGGGAGTATAAAATGTAAATAGAATATCTTTCAAATTATCAAGTCAGCAAGGAAATGAATGTTAAAATCATCTAGAACTAAAAATAGCTAGCGGAGAGAAAATGGCTTTTGGTTTGGTTTGAGGAAGTAGAGTGGGAATGTGTAGCTTCTAAAAGGTTCCCTTGTGCTTGTGTCAAAACTAATGTTAAACGGCTATTAAGCATCCTGCTTTCTGTTATGGAACATAGGAAGAAAGAGTTTCGGCAATTTCTCAAGCTGGCAAGATAATTGAGTTACTGAAGTTCTCTGCTACTCAGGTAATTCACTGGCATGATAATAATTCAGAATTAAATATTGATCGTTAACCTAGAGTTGATGCTGAAATTTGGTTAATATGGAAAACTTCCAGACTCGCATTTATGAAGGATATGAACCACTCCAGTTCTTTGTCATCTTTCAGAGCTTTATTGTATTCAAGGTTTGTGGAAGTGCAAAAGTGTCTCGACTCATACTATTGTTTTGTCTTTGTTTAAAATCACGTTTGAACATTTATTGATAAGTTATTTCTACTAAAATTACCAGGGTGGTCTTAGCGAAGGATACAAGAAACACCTAGTAGAGAAGGAACTTGCAGATGATACATATAAAGAGGATGGAATTGCATTATTCCGAGTTCAGGGTACTGGACCTGATAATATGCAATCAATTCAAGTAGAACCCGTAAGTTCATTCTGAAAGTTCATCTTCTGCGTGCATACATACCTGACGCCATGCATACATACTCCCAACTGGACAATGCTTGGACTTGGTGCCAGAGATGTCATATATGTGCCTGGATAGAGTGTGAATCAATGTGGAATGTTTTCCCATTTCCAGATGATACACAAAAGGATGCTACTAGGGGGAGAAGGGTGCGGGTGGAGGTGGTTTATTTGATATGGGTGACTTAGAATTCGTCTTGTTCCTAATGTCTCTGCGCTCAATCCATCTTAGAACTATAGCTCGGAAACACCTAAAGTGTATGATGATTCGATTACCGAAATATATAAATATAACGAAAAAGGCCTCCTCTTGCTATCCTCTTTCTTTCTCTCTCCTAGTTGTATCGAGTGTGATACCCTCCAAAAATTGAATATTAAAATAGCTGATACTGGTTCCGGTTTAAATGAGATTAGAGGTTCAGATTTGAAAGTGGGCGGCGTTACTCAAGACACAGCTGATTTATCAGCATTTGGTAATTATGCATCTTCTCCACTCTGTCCAACTGACTGGGAATGAGGAGGGGAGTGGGGGTGGGGAATAACCATTTTTCATGTACTGCTCAGATTGCAGTAGATATTATTCTTTTTTAATTCCTGTTTTGTGTGTAGATTCCCTATTTATTTTAGGATCGCTGTTCTCTTACTTTATTTTCTTTCCTCTTTTAGCTGTTTTATATCGGCAATGATTAAGAGTGTTAGTTTAGATGCCAGTTCTCATTATTATATGTTGACATTGGAAGTAGTATTTATTTTTGATAAATCAATGTTGTTTTAGTTTATCACTAGTTTCTCTTGGTTTTAATGACAAATTATGCCAGTTTCTTATTTCTTTCCTCCTCCTTGCTCACTCTAAATTCTAGCTAGCTAGCCCACCATACTCCTCTTTAAATTCTAGTGACAGGACTGGTCTTCTCTGATTTGGAGATTTTTCTTAGGAAGGAAGATGCTTCCAGATGAAAGTTTTATGGACCTTAACTTCTCACTAAGGACCTCAAATTAGCTTCCCTGGTGTTACGCTGGCCTAAGTTGCTCGGACTCGGGTGCGGGTGTCCGATACGGGTACGGATCTAGAGGTCGGATCCTTCACGATTTCAATTTAAAGATTCGGGGATATGGATCTAGGGATGGATACGGGTGCGGGGATTCCGCGAAAAATAATTTAAATATCTAAAAATGGAATTATAAAACATAAATTATGAGATATCACGTGGAAAACTTGAGGAGAAAATATTGTTCAAGAAGAAAATCCTGAAAGGAGATAAAAGGTAAAGCATTAACATAGAAATTTCTATATATAAGGTATTCCATTTTCTTCGATTCCACCTTAGCTTTTGTTTTGACTAAAGAATTTCTTAAATCTGTCCGGACTTTCCTAGTCGATTTTGGTCAAAGTATCCAAAATTGGTTGACCAGATCGGATGCGGATCCCACACCCACACCCATGTCGTGTCGACACGGGTGTGGCACCGAAAGTGAAGAGTTCGAGTAACTTAGACGCTGGCCACTTTACTAGTACTTTTCACAGAAGTGTCATCCTGTAGATGACATGATTTGACTTGTCAAATCTTTCCTTAGATTCTTGTTGTAGTCCAAAATTCATTTGTCTAGTGTGCCCTCCCATTTTTGTGTATTTAACTTGTTGTAAAGATTAAGAATTAGTCTGACAGTGTAATGTACTTGCAGAAGTAAAAGAATATATTTATATTATTTTTAAATTCTTGCAAAGAAATATTATTTTATTAAGAAAACATCAAACTACTTGAGTTGGAATGCTTGAGAACTCCTTTGAAGGGTTGAAGTAACAACTTTTGAAACGAAGGAATCCTAGATGAATGACATTTGTTGAATTCCTGCAACCTACTTGAGGATGTAATATACAGAATTACTCTATGCATATATGGGTGGAGGTAGCATGTTTTAGGTGAAATAGTTGAATTGCGTGCAAGCTCGCTAGGATATCAAAGTTATAGAAAGGAAGAGTTCTTATTAAATCTTGCCATTATAGTATGAACTGGGTATAGGTCTTAAGAAATGTCTAGTGAGAGAAACTCCAACTTCTCTCTAGAATCTATGAAGGAGAGAATGTCTTTCAAAGAAGCCTTAGCATGACCTTCTCTAGGCTTAGGGGGTAACGTTGGAAGAAAGATCCATGGATAGAACCCAACGTCTTACCGCCAGAAGACTTTATTTTGAAGTGAAAAAGTTTTTTGAATTCTTGCTTGGTTGGTGGTTCCTTCATCAAATGGGAACAAGGAAGCTTGACTGAGTAAAGAAGTCAAGGAACGAAACAGCTTCTCTAATAGCCCTGTTGAATAGGCGGGCGAAGGCTTTTTCCAAAAGTCTTTTTTGTCTTGTAAATGCATTTTTTCCTATTTATTAGGTATTGATCTTTTCAAAAAGGTGGGTAATCTTTGTGGGGGCTTTGTGAATGTGATATGCAGCTTGCACGACATGTCTAGGGTGAAAATTTTAGTGAAAAAGGGGAGAAGATACATGTTTCGATTAAGGTGGATGATAAAAAAGTGGAGTATAGAGTGTGGCTTTCCATGGAGTTTCGTGCCATGAAACTGAAAGTAGATAGGGAGGAATTCAAAGTTTATAGTAGGAGAGGAGGTGGTCTTAGAGGAGACAAGACGGGTAATAAATTTGTGAAGGAGGTGAGGTCGGAAGCCATGGGAAGCCAATCAGATGTGGGGATGAAGAAAGAGGGAGAGGGAAATTTCGAAAATTGGAAAGGGAGGCAAAACTCTAATTTGGAAAAAAGGCCTCCCTATCCCCGGGTAAGTGACACAAGGAAGAGAGAGATTAAATTGGCTTAAATTTTTAAAAAAAGAACCGTAATTTTTCTACTGAACCATTCGAATCTTTTTTCTCAAAAATGAGGGTTTCGTTTTCCTAATAGCCGGCAGTCGGAGGTCAAATATCAGTGGTTGAAAAACTTGTATCGAGGCTCGGATCTGAGGCATGAGCCAGACGACACAAATGGTTGCCCTGATTTTGGCATGGGTGTAGAAAGAAACGGGATTCCAGGCCAGAGAAACCTCCGACGACTTTGAAATCAAAGTTTCGGGATTGGGTTGTTGTCATTTGGACCGGAATAGTTTTTCTAGGCAACTACAGGTGATGCTACTCTGACTGGTTCAAGGGCTGGATTAGATATGGTGGTCTTATCGGTGCCGAAAAGAGACTCTGCAGTTGCTGTAAATGTTGTTTTGGGGCCTATTTGCCCAGATTTCAAAAACAAAATTGGATTTGTTAGTTACTTGTTAGTTCTAAAGGTGATTGTGGTGATGCTTAAAGAGTAAATGCACTTCCCTTAACATATGTTAAGGTTGGAAAAGTCATGTCTAGATGGGTCGATGGGAAACATCTCCGATTGGGGGAACTTTTAGGAGTGGTTTTTGAAGGGAAGGAGGATAGGGTGCTAGATTTGCTTCGACACATTGAAAAAGAAGCAAGAAGAGTTAAAATGAGAGGAGAAAGAAGGTCCTAGGGGGAAGCAAGGGTGTTCAGTTAAGGATAATGAGGGAGAAAGAAAACTGATAATATATGAAAAGAGAGATAGAAGGAAAGGTTAAGGGTCTCAGGGAAGGAAAAAAGTGGGGTAGAAATTAATTTTGTTATCCATGAAAATTAAAATTATTTCATGCAATGTGATGATGTTGAACGACCCTAATAAGAGTGCCACCATCAAAGTAGGGTTTAGAGAATGGGAGGCAGATGTGATATGTATTCAAGAAACAATAATGGAGATTTGACGAAGAGTTTCATTAGAAAAGTGTGCGTGCGTGCGTGGGGGGAGGGGGGATTGGGTGAAGTATGATTATATTCCGATGGGGAAGTACAAGTGGAATACTTTTGCTTTGGAATGATAGAAAGGTGGAGCGTAAGGAGGTCAACAAGGGGTAGTTTATGTTAGGGGCTCAATTTAGAAACTTTGGCAATGGAATGGAGTGGGGTTTTGGGGGCATCTGGTAGGGGAGGGCTCAAACTAAAGTTTTTGAGAAGAATTAGGAGATAGTTTGGGGAGGTGGGATATGCCTTGGGTGCTAGGTGGGGATTTTAATACCATTAGATTCTCATAGGAGAGAATAGGGGGTAGGGCTGTGTCAAAGGGCAATGGACGAGGAGTTGGTGTTTATTGATAACCATTCTCTTGTGGATTTTCATTTGACAGGTGCCTCTTATACTTGGTCCAGCTCAAAGGACTCTTCTTCCGGATCGAGACTAGATAGATTCCTTGTGTCCACTTCTTGGGAGTTGCTCCTAATGTGATTCAAATCCCTCTTCCAAGATTGATTTTAGATCATTCTCCTATCTTCTTGTTGGATTGTAGTAGAGAAAGACAAACATGGTCCCTTTTTATTTGAGAACATGTGGTTAAGAGTGAATGATTTCAAGGATAGAGTAGCTGGATGGTGGGGCGGTTATGCGGTGGAGGGACGCTTCTTTTTTAGGCTTGCCAAAAAGTTGAGATTGCTCAAGAAAGACTTAAAGAAAGTGGAACAATGAAGTGATTGGTGGGGTAGAGGTGAAGATGAGGGAGATCATCATTGAAGTGGGAGAGTTAAAGAGGTTTGAAGCAGAAAGGGAGTTCGAATTGAGGGAGAAGGAAAGAAAATCGAGGTTGAAAAAGGAGCTAGATGAATTGGCTTTAGCTCAAGAAATTAGTTGAGACAAAAATCGAGGGTGTTATGGTTGGAGGAAGGGGATTCTAATACAATTTTTTTCATCGGGTAGGGTAGCTAATAAGAGAAGGAGTTTTGTAAAATCGATAGATGTATAGGGTGGTGCATATGGGGGAGAGGAAGTAGAAGGGGCAATTGTAGATTATTTCAAACATTTGTTTGAGGAAGAAACGGACTGGATGCCTAAGTTGGTGGTTAGGTTTTAGTCATATTGAGGGGGAGGAGTTTGAGTGGTTAGAGAGGGCAATCGAAGTGGAAGAGGTGAAGAGGGTGTGCAGGTGAGAAAGCTCCAGGGCTCGATGGATTCTCTGTCTTTCTTTCGGCATTGTTGGAATATGGTTAGAGCTAATGTGATGGGTAATATTATTGAGTTTCAGGAGAGGGGTGAATTCAAAAAGAGCTTTTCAATGCTTCATTTATTTTCATTATCTCTAAATGTGAGAAAGCTTCATGCATAAAGGATTATAGGCCTATTAGTCTAGTGGGAAACATTTATAAGATCATCTCTAAGGTGCTTTCCATAAGACTTAAAAAGGTGCTAGATAAAACTGTATCTACTTTGCAAAATGCTTTTGTGGAGGGCAGACAAATTTTGAATGCAACTTTGTTGGCAATGAAGTGGTAGATTCGAGGAGAAGGCAAGGAGTGCTAGGTGTGTTGTACAAGCTTGATCCGAGAAGGTCTACGATTATGTGAGCTGGAGTTTCCTACATTTCATAGGCCTACGATTATGTGAGCTGGAGTTTCCTGGATTTCATCGTGACTTAGATGAGATTTGTGGAAAGATGGAGAAAATGGACTAGATTTTGCATTTCTTTCGTTAGATATTCAGTTTTAGTGGACGACAATCCATGCGGGTTTTTTGAGTTTAGGGGCCTAAGACAAGGGGATCCTTTATCTCCAAGCTTGTTCATCCCAGTTATGAAAGCTCCGAGTAGAATGATGGATAAAGCTGTCATGGGAGGTTTTTTAAAGGGATTTAATGCAACAATTGAGGTGTTGGGACAATCTTAGTTTCCTACTTATTCTTTGCAGATAATACTTTGGTTTATGAACCAACTGGATCATTTAGGCCAAGTGCTTACTTGGTTTCAGGTGGTGTCAGCCGCCAGGCCTTAAAATTAACCCAAGTGTAAGATTTTTTCAGTCGGGGAGGTGGCTGACATTGGGATGCACACTCAGGTTTTGAATTGCATGGTGGGGCTCTTCCAACTAGCTATCTTGGACTACCGCCGGGGGCTTCAAACTAGGATGTTTTGGTGTGGAATTCGGTTCTTCAGAGGGTTGAGAAGAGATTAGCGAGGTGGCAAAAATGATATTTGTCCAAAAGAGGAAAAGAGGTGCTTATTAAGAGCACTTTATCGAGTATACGCACTTATTTCATGTCTTTGTTTCAAGCTCCAACTCCAGTCTTGAGGAATATTGAAGAGGTTGTAGAGAAATTTTCTTTGGGATGGGGCGGATGGAGTCCTGTTTTCATGTATTACTTTGATCTTGCTAACTATTCTTTATCTTGAGCCGGGGGTCTATCGGAAACAACCTCTCTACTTCTTCGGAGGTAGCGGTATGGACTGCGTACATTTTACCCTCCCCAGACCCCACTTGGTGGGAATACACTGGGTTTGTTGTTGTTGTTGTTGGGGCGGATGGAGTAAAGAAATTTCACTTGGTGCATTGAAAGACTGTCACATCTCATAAAAAATGGGGAGGTCTAGAGATTAAAGATTTGGTGCTTTTTAAGGAAGCTTTGTTGGGAAAATGGCTTTGGCGTTTCGGGGGTGGAGATACAAGCCTTTTGGAGAGGGATGATTGCTGATAAATATGGGGGTAATGGAAGGGGAAGGGAGAACTAGAGATGTTACTATGCCTTTTGGGTGTGGTTTGTGGAGGCATATAATGAAGGGATGGGATGATTTCAACAAACTCTGTATAGAATGTCATGCTAAAGGAACCTGTCGCTCCAACAAATTAAGAGATACTTGGTGGAGAGACGTTTTGGGATTTGTGATTTAGAAGGCATTTCCATGATTGGGAGGTGATCGAGCTCTAAAGGTTGATGGCATCCTTTACAGGCAAGTCAATTCGGTGGATGAACCTGATGCTTCGTGGTGGGGTTTGATGAACAATGGAGCTTTCTATGTTAATTCTTTCTATTAGAAGTTTCTAATTAGGGAGGAGGTTGTGTTTTCATGTATGCAATTGGATAGCATTGGTGCCAATGAAGGTGTGTTTTTTCTCTTTACTAGCATCTAAAGGGGTGATTTTGATGGCGGAAAACCTTAGAAAACATAAGGTTGTTTGTGTCAGCTGGTGTTACATGTGTAAAGAGACGAGAAGAAGTGGATCATCTTCTCATACATTGTGCCTTTACCATGAGATTATGGTGGCATATGCTTCGATGGTTCTGAGTTTCCTGGGTTATGCCAAAATTTGTGAAAGATTTAATGTTTTGTTGGGGAAGCAGGAATAGGAGGAGAAGACATACGACATGGAATTTGGTCCCTCTTGTGTTTATGTGGGTTATTTGGGATGAGAGGAGTAGGAGAGCTATTGAGGGGGTAGAGTCGAGTTTTTTTCAAGTGAGGAATAACCTTCGGTCTCTTATTTTCTTTTGATGCACCCATAAAATCCCTAGTTGTATAGAAGAATGGGTGGACTTTGTGGAGAATCAGATTTTATAGATTCTTTACCTTTTGTTTTTTCCTTTGTATATGGCCAACTCGACCTTGTTTATGAATGAAATACACTTACCTTATCAAGAAAAAAAAAAGAGTTTGTATTAATTGAGTTGTTTATCAAATATTTTATGGAAAAGGGCCAAATATACCCGTGACCTGTACTATTGGAAATAGTTTAAATATACCCTCCGTTTCACTATCCATTAATTAAGACCCTACCACTATACTACGCAAAAATATAACCCTAATTTAAACGGAAGAACATGTGGCAGATTAGGAATAAAAAAGACCCACAATTTTAAATACCCATTCAACTAAAGCCCACATTTTTTACGGACCCATGCTCAATAATTGAAGCCCCACATATCCATCTCATAATCTCGTTAAAAGGAGGGGCATTTTTTAACCACGACGGACAATTGAGGCCCACTAGGTGTAATATGGGGCACTTTTACCCCGAAAATTAACAGTAAGGGCAATCGGGGTCCAATAGGTGGAAGGAGGCAAATTTAAACCATTTCCTATATGGTAGGGGCATTTTTGACCCGTTTTAAAATAATTTAAGATGTCCCAATTTGGATATGGAACGTGTGTAACGTGAAATGATAGGAGTAATTAATAAATCATTGAATGGATGAGATATACCATATATTATTCCTGAAAGTGTCATGTTTGTGTATAACACTTCGTGAGTTTTAAATGTCTTCGTATGTGGTTCTTCAGCAAAACAATTTTTGGATTTTTAAATTAGGTTTTGCAAGTTCTCTCTTAACATTCTTTTCTTTTTTTAAGATCTTGATAGAAAGGAAGCAAATAGTAGATAGGTAGTCCAGTTAATTACAATCGAGGTGAGGTGTCATCGGTTTGAGGAAATTTATTGACCTTTATTGTCTGTTGTGCTAAGATTAATCTTCACTTTCCTACATAGTGTCTGGCTAAAGAATCATAATTTTCTTTTTTCCATTTTAATGAAATCAGGTGGCTTCATCTTTGAATTCCTCATATTGCTACATATTACACAGTGGCTCCTCAGTCTTCACATGGACTGGAAATCTTACCACCTCTGAGGATCAGGAACTTGTTGAGAGGCAACTGGATCTTATCAAGGCAAGTTTTCATGGAATGTTTTCCCATAGTAAACATGTATTACTTGATCTTTTTTATCTGCAAGCTAAACAAATATGCTTGAGGGTCTTCGCTTTTACTGTTTGTTTTTTGAAAACTTTGCTGCACAACCCTCTAACAAGAGACAGTCAAACTGAACCAGTTTTGCTCTCTCATTGAATTATCTTAGCTCCATTAATTATGCTATATCCTTGTCTTATTTGTTACACAACGTGCAGCCTGATATGCAGTCAAAATTGCAAAAAGAAGGGGCAGAATCTGAGCAATTCTGGGAAATATTGGGTGGAAAATCTGAATATCCTACTGAGAAGATTGGACGGGATGCTGAAAGCGATCCTCATTTGTTTTCGTGCACCTTCTCAAAAGGTAGGATTCTCACTTTCTTTTTGTTTTTTATTTTCAAAACTCTTTTTACTGAAAAAATAGCATCAAAATTTTGCATTTTATGTTTTTTTTCTTTAGTAGTTGTACTAATTTAGTTTTCTTCACTTGTCCATTTCTCGGCTATTGGAATTTACTTGATCTCCAGGGGAACTAAAGGTGAGTGTCCAGCTGGACTGTTCTTATTCCCTCTTAATCTTGTTGGAGTGTTCCAGTTTATTTCTTTGCCTTATTACTGGAGATGAGGAAGTGTTAAAATCTAAGTTGTGCGGACTCTTCACTTTGGTGCCGCACCAGTGTAGACACGATATGGGTATAGTGGGATCCGTACCGGATATGGTCTATCGATTCTGGGAACTTTGATCAAAACCGACCGAGAAATTCGAGATAAATACAATGATTGCTGAAATCAAAACAAAAGCTAAAGCGAGATCAATAATGTAGGCATATGTTCTCGTCATTATAAGGTATTTGTATTGAGTCTGGAACCAGAAATTGTTTTAAAGATATTTGCGGGTTAACATTTGTTGAATGTGCAATGAACTCAAGAAGTCTATCATGACCTCGATATCATTTGCAATAGCCATGTTACACACACAAAAAAAAAGGGTACGGAAATGCATTTGTACTTAATAATAATTACAGATTCAAACTTGCTCTAAACAATTTGTGCATTCCGTTCCTTCCAAATAGTCCACCTTAATTTAGGCATATTTTTATAACTCTATTTTTAGATATTTGAATTATGTTTTGCCAAATTCTCCCATCTGTATCCATACCTGTATATGTACCCCTGAATCTTAAGATTTAGATCATGGAGGATCCGACCTCTAGATCCGCACCCATGTCGGACATCTGCACCCGAGTCCGAGCAACTTAGGTTAAAATAGAACGGTCACAACATACTGTTTCCTTTTACAAGTAGCTTCGGTATATAATAAGAGTTTTTTTACACACACTGAAATGACTGGACGTCCGGATGCCCCACTTATTGTCAGATCAAAACTGCCAGAAATATTTCTAGACTTCACTTGGAATTGATTCTCTTAAAACTTGCAGGTGATAGAGATCTACAATTTCAACCAAGATGATTTGATGACAGAAGATATATTTATCCTTGATTGTCATTCAGATATTTATATTTGGGTTGGGCAGCTGGTGGAGTACAAGAATAAAATGCAGGCTTTAGCCATTGGTGAGGTATGCCTTAAAGCATTTTACCAGGAAGTTCTTTCATTGCTTAGATTATTATGAACTACTAAATACAAACTTCTGCATTTATAATGTTGGTGAGGTTTACTTAGGTTGTTAATGGTGAGGTCGACAGAAAATTTGGGATGAGCATATATAGGATTGTTATCCTGGTATGGCTAGGATTGTTATCCTGGTATGGCTTTTCAATGAGGGCATGCGTTGTTTGAATTCATTGAATGACTGGAAGCTTCAAGGTGGTAAAAGTATAGCTTGTTGTGTTAATGGAGTACCAAAATTAGTGTTTTGTACTATGTTTTAAGTCGAGTAGAATGTCTACACAGCTTAGATGATGAAACTAGAGTGATCTATGAGTTGTAATTTCACAAGGCATAGCAGCAAGATGAATTTTGCAATATAAGTGAGATATTTTTAATTCAAAAATAATAAAAGCAATTTGACTAAGGGACTTTTGACTGGATGTGATGAAGGTCAAAGAAAAAGTTTCAAACATCGAAGATGAGTGTATTAGGAGAAAATAAACTTTCAGCATAGGTTCCCTATCTTGAGAATTTTGAAAGAAGACTAGGAGGGTTATAGAAGCATCATCTTTTTTTTTTTTGTGTGTGTGTGGTGGGGGGTGTTAGCAAGCTATACTCTCTCTCTGTTTTCTACTCCAGCTTGATCATAGTTCATAAGTTGATTGAGAATCTTGGGTAGCTGTCTGTTATAGGGAAATAGTCGCTCAGTTATTTGACTTGCAATTTTTAGGCCTGTGCAATTGAAGTTCCTCTCATTCAATAGAGCTCTCCAAGCGCGCCATGTGGATTGTGGTGTTGGGAGATATGCTGCCGAAGGGGCAGGCTTTTGGACAAGTTTATCACCTTAAATTTAATGCAGAGCTATGGGTTGGTCAAATAAGTCAGTTTGTATGTCTGTGTGGTGTAGCAAGCTATACCCTCTCTGTTTTCTACTCTAGCTCGATCATAATATAGTTCACAAGTTGATGGAGAATTTTTAATAGCTGTCGGTTATAGGGAGGGAGTCGCTAAGTTATTTGGCATGCAATATTTTGGCCTGGGCACTTGAAGCTTCTCTCATTCAATAGCTCTCCTAGCCATGTGGTATTGGGAGATATGCTGCAGAAGTGGCAGCCTTTTGGGACAAGATCATTACCATTAAATTTAATGCGGAGCTAGGGGTTGGTTGAGTAAGTCAGTTTGCATGTCCTCTTAGTTTAGGAGAGGAATTAAATGAAAGCTCAATAAACCAACTTTTTCAGATTTTGTAAAGGAAACCTAATTAAATATGTTTGATGTTGACTGGTGAGCCAGCTGTTAATGATACAACATAGAATTTAAAAACAAAGGCACTCACTCAGTCACTCTGTGTTCAGCCAAATGGTGCTGTATGGAAGTACCAAGGGCCTTTTCTGGATAATTTCAGTGTAAAGTTGGACTAAAGTTGTTCAACTTGAAGAAGAGAATGGGAATTGATAAATAGCTGTAGGATGTTACGTTGAAAGAGCTCTTCCAGATTTGCTCATCTGTGTCAGAAATATACGAGAAGAATATTATTGAATTGTGTGTATCTACATTATTACACTGAGACCCTATTTATAGACACTACATTCCAATCCTTTTCCAAATAGGACACTACGTTTCAATCCTTTTCCAAGTAGGATTTTATATAGCATTCTTGTTACTACTATTCTAACACTCACCCTCAAGCTAGTGCATACAGGTCATATAGAGCTTGTTATAGATGTAATTAATATGAGGACCAATGAGGAACTTGGTGAATAAATCTGCAAGAAAACTTGTAAGGACGGTTCGAAACGTCAGGGCTACCTCAGTTGAAAAGGAACTACGAGAAATAAAGGAGAATATTATTGAATTCTGTATCTTTATTATTACACTGAGACCCTATTTATAGATACTACATTCTAATCCTTTTTCAAGTAGGACACTATTTTGCAATCCTTTTTCAAGTAGGATTCTATAAACTATTCGTATTCCTACAACTATTCTAACACCCCCCTCAAACTGGTGCATACAAGTTATATGCACCGAGTTTGCGGTAAATGTAACTAATACGAAGACCAATACGGAGCTTGGTGAAGATATCTGCAAGAAAACTAGTAAGGACTGCTCGGGATGTAAGGGCTGCCTCAGTTGAAAAGTTGAAAAAGAAATGTGAGAAATAAAGGAGAATATTATTGAATTGTTTATCTACATTATTAAACTGAGACCCTATTTGTAGATACTACATTCTAATCCTTTTTCAAGTAGGACACTACATTACAATTCTTTTTTAAGTAGGATCTATAAACTATTCCTATTCCTATTCCAACAACTATTCTAACACTCCTCAAACTGGTGCATACAAGTCATATGCACCGAGTCCGCAATAAATGTAATTAATACGAGGACCAATGAAGGATTTGGTGAAAGTATCTGCGAGCTGATCACTCAAATTTCACAAATTTTGTAATAATATCTCTAGAAAGTGTTTCTCTATAATAAAATGACAATCAATCTCAATGTGTTTAGCCCTATTATGAAATACTGAATTTGATGCGTATGAAGAGCCGTTTGGTTATCACACACAAGTTCCATTTGCCTGATCTCTCCAAATTTTAGCTCTCTCAACAACTGGTAAATTTGAACTAGCTCACAAGTGTATATCGCCATTGCTTGATATTCTGCTTTTGCATTAGATCGAGCAATCATACTTGTTTCATACTTTTTCAGAACACCAAATTACCTTCTACTAAAACACAATATCTGGATGTGGAACGTCTATATCACAAGGTGATCCTACCCAATCAGTCTGTATACCCAATGATCTGCTTATGCCCTCAATCCCCAAACAATAGTCCTTTACTTGGAGCTGACTTTTTCTTTTATGATAACCATGGTGTGTGGGCCAGCTTGCGCGCACGTAGATTTATGTCACGAGTTCCTTGCCATATCCCACCAACAATAGGTAGGGGTGGGCATGGTATGGTATATATTGAAAAACCATACTGAACCAAGATTTTTGATACCATGGTTCTGGCATTATGGTTTATGGTTTATGGTATATAGTATACATTTTAAATTTTTTTGGTATTCGGTATTTATAAGGGACAATACCGAAATACCAAATACCATACTGAAGTATATAGTTGCATAAGTAACTTATATATATTATTAAAATATTAACAAATTTACAACTTAGTATTAGTATAAAACTAAATGTTTAGACGTTGGAACTTTGACTACTCTATCATGATTGAAATGTTCTTTTATGTAATTGATTAACAACATAAGTTGTTTGTACTTTCTTTTATTTCTACATGTGTAATGTGTTAGTACTATACAACTGAGATGTGTTTTTGAAAAGTTGAAGTAATAATACTCTATTATACGAGTGGGTATATATTGTCAAAGTTGAACAAGCTATAATTATCAATTGTCATACTGCAAACTACCGAAATCGAACTTCAAAATACTGAATTAATATGGTATGGCAGTGGTATAGTATTTTTAAAAACCGAATACTGAAATTATCGTACCAAAGTTTCAAATACCGTACCAAATTATACCATGCCCACCCCTAACAATAAGTACCACGTAACTCTGTCTACCAAGGCTGGAACAGATGCGAAGAAATCACTTAGTGTTTGTCTCTGTTTGGAATTGAACCTGGGACCTCATGGTGCTCAATCCAACTCCATTGAACCACTGAATGCGAATAACTGCATCCCATTGACTATCACATGGAGAATCCATTAGCTGCTTACAACCTTACGGGATAGGAAATGCCAGGTTTAGTCACTTTGAGATAATTCAACTTACCAACCATATTTTCCAGGATCACTGAGTGGCTCTCCCTGTCCTGACAGGAATTTAGTATTCGGATCCATAGGAGTGTCAATGGGTTTACATCCCACCATTTTTGTCTCCTCAAGAATGTCTAAGGCATACTTGCATTATGAAATAACAATACCTGATCTGGATTGAGCAACTTCAATACCTAGATATACTTATGTTTGTCGAGGTCTTTAGTCTGGAAATACTTAAAAAGGTGTTGCTTCAAACTAATGATACCATCTTGGTCATTGCCGCTATCAACAATATCATCAACATAAACCACCAAATAAATACATAGATTTGGAGCAGAATGTTGATAAAACATAACATGATCTGTTTCTCTAGGAACTATGCTAAACTCCTAAATCATTGTGTTGAGCTTTCCACACTAGGCTTGAGGAGACTGTTTTAGACCATAAAGTAACCGTCGCAATCGACACACTAGACTAGGCTCACCGTGAGCAACAAAACTAGGTGGTTGCTCCATATAAACTTCCTCCTCAATGTTACCATGGAGAAAACATTCTTAACATCCAACTGATAAAGAGTCTAGTGTTGAACAACAATCATAAATAGAAAAAGACGAACAAATGCTATTTTAGCCACGGGAGAGAGTATCACTTTGATCAAGCCCAAATATCTGAGTATACCCCTTGGCGATAAAGCAAGACTTAAGATGATCAATTTGTCCGTCTGGACCAACTTTCACTGCATAAATCCGACAACAACCAACAATTGATTTACTTGAAGGGAGAGGAACAAGCTCCAAGCACCACTTGCATGTAAAACAAACATCTCATTAATCATAACTTGTCGTCATCCTGGATGAGAAAGTGTTTCTTTTGTGAACTTAGGGATGAAAACAGAGAACCAAGATGATATAAAGGCATAATGAGGTGATGACAAGCGGTAACTTAAAAAGGTATAATGAGAGTTAGTATTACGAGTAGACTGTATACGATTTTGAAAGGCAATTGGTTGATTAAGGGGGACAAGTCCGTAGTAAGTGCAAAGTTGGGTGCAGGATGGGAATAATCTAAGCTTGATACTGTACGTGGACGACAATGATAACTTAGGAGTGGTGGCATTGTAGAAGGTGTTGTAGATTCCTCAAAAGTCAGTGCACCGATGGCACTATGGATGGAGATGTAAAAGTAATAGTGGGATCCTCAAAAGTTAATGCAGGTAAGACCTCAAATATGTTAGGATGGTAAAGATTAGAAGATGAAAATTATGGTCGAGACTCAATGAATGTGACGTCACCTGACATAATGTGCTGATGAAGATCTTCATCAGTTGAGTAGGTGAGTAGCAATGATACCCGTTTTGTACTCAAGAATAACCAAGAAAGACATATTTGAGAGCACGGGGAGTTAATTTATCTTTCCCCGGGTGAAATTATGAACAAAACATGTACTCCCAAAGACACAAGAGGATGAGAGTATAAAAGTGACTGAGGAAACAATATTGAATAAGGAATTTGATTTTGAATGAAAGTTGAGGGCATCCAATTAATTAAATAGCAAGATGAGAGAACTACATCACCTAAAAATGTAGCAGAACATGCAATTAAATGAGAAGAGTGCCAACAGTTTCGATAAGGTGCCTATTCTTCCTCTCTCCTACTCCATTGTGTTGAGGGGTGTATGGACAAGAAGTCTGAACAATTCCTTGACTGGGTGATGCAAGATTAAAAAGACAACCAGGGACATAAAGAACAAAATATAAAGTGACAGAGGATAAGGATTAGCTTGTTCAACTGCTTTTGCTTTGGTTTGGTTACCATTGGCTAAAGAGACTGTGAATAAAATATTTTTGACAGGAGATTTTGTCACAAAAAATATGATCACAAGCGCGAGTCCACAACCCATGATCCAAAGGTAGGAGACTGTACAGTTGAGGCTACTTGTAGAGATATCTGCTTACTTGCTTGATACTGAAGATACTCATTATATTTCTCTTTAGATTAATGAACCCATTGATTACCTATGGTGTTAGACTGCAACTTGAACATTTTTAGGTGGCCGACCATGCAAAGAGTAGCATATTTCATGTGTGTCCAAGCCTATTATAATGCTACACTTTGGGTCGAGAATAACATACGACACGAGTGTATCCAAGCCTATTACAATAACTACACCTAGGTCGAGATCTTCCAAAATGACCTCCTTCTGGTCGATTCTTTATAGACTATGACGTTTGATTTTCTGATCTCCTCATTAAGGGTTTAGACTTAATCATAGGACTAAATTGAAATCTATGGTAAACGTTTGCAGAAATTGTACTGAACTGCCAGAAAAATCGAAAGGGTAAGACAGATCTCGCCGAAAACTGGCAAAGATTGTCAGTATATTTGATTCGACTTTTGGAAAGTGTTCAAAATCTGTGAAAAATTATATGGGCAGGGACGAATTGATGGCAGGACCCTAGTGGAAAAGAGAAATTACTGGAAAAGTGGCGTATGTTCCACCTGATTTGGGGGAGTCTGACTGGGGTTTGCTCGCCGAGAAACTCCGAACCGGGTGCTGATGTTGGTTTTGAGAAACACTGGCAGAAAAGGTTACTTACTTGGACAACTGCTTAGTGACAACTGATTTTGTTAGAATGATGCACAATGATACTTTTCTCACAAAGCTCTGATACCATGTGAGAAATAAATGAGAATATTATTGAATTGTGTATCTATATTATTACACTGAGTCCTTATTTATAGACATTACATTCTATTCCTTTTTCAAGTAGGACACTACATTATAATTCTTTTCCAAGTAGGATTTGATAAACTATTTCTATTCCTACTCTTGTTCTAAAAGGTACAAACTGAAAAAGGGGTTAGAAAAGTAGGAAAGGTCGCCGGAAAGTTGACATGTCGCAAGAAAATTGTTGGAAACTGATATTACATCATTTCAAAATCAAGAAACTACTAGATCTTAAACAAGAAAGTCATCGAAAAATTGGCTAGAATAGGCTCATGCGTCAGTGCATGGTCAGACCTTATTGGAGGTGGAGATCCCGGGCAGCGCATGGGAGGTCGATTTACAACAACGTTGGTTGGGGTTTGGTCGTAGGGAGATACTAGACCTCTTGGTGGTGTTTGTTTTTGCACAACCCTGACAAAAATTGAAACTACGTAAATCAAATCTGAGGAGTCATCAAAATGACGCACGAAACTATTTAAATCAAATTCGAGGAGTCCCCGAAAAGATGCACGGTGCTATGCAACTCAGATATGAGAAAACAGTCCAGAAAAATGCATGGTACTACGGAAACCAGATATGAGAAAGTAGTTACCAAAAAAATGCACAGTGCTATACAAATCAGATATGAGAAAATATTCATCGGAAAGACGCACGGTGCTATGCAAATTAGATATGAGAATGTAGTCCAGAAAAATGCACGGTGCTACGGAAATCAAATATGAGAAAGGAATCACCAAAAAAATGCACGGTGCTATACAAATCAGATATGAGAAAATATTCATCGGAAAGATGCACGGTGCTATGCAAATTAGATATGAAAAAGTAGTCCTGAAAGATACCTGGTGCTACGCAAATTAGATATGAGAAAGTACCAAAAATAAGCACAATGTCTACTTTTTCCGTCCTTGATGCTTCTCAAATCAATCCTTCTCAGTGTGATCTGGCTTAACTTTTGCTAACACAATCATTGGCCAAACGGGCTGCTATATTAGTTAACTGTCTCGACATCAAAAACTTTTTTTTTATATTCTCTACCAAGATCGTAGAGGCTCTGATATCATGTGAGAAATATAAAAGAAAGATATTACTGAATTGTGTATCTACATTAATTATTATAGTGAGACCCTATTTATAGACACTGCATTATAATTCTTTTTCAAGTATTCTGTATACTATTCCTATTACTCCTCTAACACACACTATTATCGGCCTCTCTATGCACACTCTGAATGGTATTTATTATGCAGAAGAAAAATCCATCATAGCCTGTCGCCATCGTGGATGAGAAGGTACTTTTTTTTGGACTTAGGGATGGAGACAAAGGACAAAGATGATATAAAGGCATAATGGAGTGATGATATAAAATGATAACTCAGAAGGGTATAATGAGGGTTAGTATTACGAGTGGACCGTAAACCTTTTCGAAGTGCAATTGGAGGAGACAAGTCTGTAGGAGGTGTAGGGTCAAGTGTAGGACAAGATTCATCTGAGCCTATACGTGGACAACGATTATAAGTCAGGAATAATGGCATAGTAGATGGAGTTGTAGAATGTATTGTAGATTTCTCAAAAGTCGGTGCAGGTAAGACTGGTGGCAATATGGATGGAGATGTAGAAGTAATGGTAGGATCCTCAAAAGTTGATATATGTAAGGCCTCAGACATGTAGGGATGATTAGGATCAGAAGAAAATGTAAAGTAAGGTTGAGACTTAAAGAATGTGACATTAGCGGACTTAAGGTACCGACGAAGATCGGGTAAGTAGCAACAATATTCCTTTTGCATTTGAGAATAACCAAGAAAAACACATTTGAGAGCACGAGTGGTTAATTTATCTTTCCCTCGGGTGAAGTTACGAAAAAAAAATGTACTCCCAAAGACACGAGGGGGAAAAGAGTATAAAGGTGATTGTGGAAACTATACTGTATAAGGAATTTGATTTTGAATGGAAGCTGAAGGCATCCGATTAGTTAAATAGCAAAATACGATAAGTGCGTCGCCCCAAATGGGATTGAATAACAAGTGTGTGTATGAGTAGTCTTGATGAGGTGCCTATTCTTCCTCTTTGCTACTCTATTTTGTTGAGGGGTATATGGACAAGAAATCTGATCAATACTTCCTTGATAAGTCATAAATTTTTGAAATTGGGAGGACATATATTCTAAGGCGTTGTCAATATGAAAGGTATGAATAGAGACACCAAATTGATTTTGTATTTCAGCACAATAATTCTTGAATGTAGGAAACAATTTAGTGCGATCTTTCATTAAGAAAATTCAAGTACATCTTGAATAATGACGGTTGAAAGAGACTTGGAATAAACAATATTTGGTAGAAGTGATTTATTACCAGAAATATGATCTGAAGTGCCATAGTCCACAAGCCATGATCCAAAGGTAAGGAGATTGGGTAGTTGAGGCTACTAGTAGAGATATTTGCTTACTTGCTCTATACCAAAGATACTCATTATATTCCTCTTCTTATAAATACACCATTGATTACTTGTGGTGTTAGATAGAGCAACATGAGTTTTTGTAGGTGGTCGACCATGAAAAGAATAACATATTTCATGAGTATGTCCAAGCCTATTACAATAACTGCACTTAGGTTGAGAATAACATACATCATGAGTGTGTCAAAGCCTTTTCCAATAATACACCTAGGTCGAGATCTTCTAAAATGACCTCCCCTTCGTCGATTCTTCATGGACTGTGATGTTTGATTTTCTAATCTCCACGTTAAGGTTTCAGACTTAAGACCCGTTTGTCCATAAGAATCTTCACTTTCTTTTCGGAAATGATTTCACTTTAGTTAAAATTGCGGTGTTTGGCCATGAGAATTTCAAATACAATTCCAAATTGTTTTTGGAAAAGTGAAAACAAGTGTTCAACTTCAATTTCAACTTTATTTATTGTTACAAATGACACCCCCCCCCTTTTTTTTTTACAAAAACACTATATTAATTCCAACCAACAACCGGAGTTAAATGCCTAACTACCACATTGCCCACTTCTTCCTACTTCCATCGATAAAACACCTCAAAATTGAAGGCAACTTCAATTTTTTTCTTTTTCCTCAAAATCTCCGTATGAATACGAGTATACAAAATCCTACTTGAAAAAGAATTGTAATGTAGTGTCTATAAATAGGGTCTCAATTTAATTATGTAGATAACATATTACCAAAAAAAAATAATTATGTAGATCGACAATTCAATAATAATCTTTTCTCTATTATTTCTCACATGGTATCAGGGCATTGGTGAGAAAATTCAGTCACTGTGCGTTAATTTCGGTGACTGTTGGAAACCAACACTACTACGAGGTTCGGAAATCTCATGCGACTAAACCCCGTCAAGAATCACCAGAAAATATCATCTCATGCACCCTCACGCGTCGATGACAGTGTTTTTTCTTCAGTGAGATCTGGTTCATGCGCTGATGAATGAGTTTTTTGATCAATTTTTTGAATTTTTCTTCTTCTGTCGGATTCATCCAGGAATACCGACCATATTCTTGAGATTTCCGACGACGGAGGCAATTCACCTGGTGCGGAGACTGGTGGAACAGTACAGGGAAAGAAAGAAGGACCTGCACATGGTGTTTATCGACTTGGAGAAGGAATACGACAAAGTCCCTAGGGAAGATCTTTGGAGATGCTTGGAGGTGAGTGGGGTCCCGGTGGCGTATATCAGAGCAATCAAGGACATGTATGATGGAGCTAAGACCCAGGTGAGGACGGCGGGAGGCAATTCAGAGCATTTTCCTGTCTTGACAGGGTTGCATTAGGGATCTACTCTTAGCCCGTTTTTGTTTGCTTTGGTGATGGATGTGCTGACGCGGCGTATCCAGGGAGAGGTGCCTTGGTGTATGCTGTTTGCAGATGATGTGGTTCTGATTGATGAGACTCGGGGGGGGTGTGAATATTAAATTAGAGGTGTGGAGACAGACCCTTGAGTCTAAAGGGTTTAGGTTGAGTAGGAGCAAGACCGAATATTTGGAATATAAGTTTAATGGCTTGAGGCAGATGGACGAGGTGAAAGTGAGGTTGGATTCTCAGGTGGTGTGTAAGAGGGATAGCTTCAAGTATCTCGGGTCCATGATTCAGTGGAATAGTGAGATTGACGAGGATGTCTCTCACCGTATTGGGGCGGAATGGATGAAGTGGAAGCTCGCTCGCCTCAGGGGTACTGTGTGATAAGAAGGTGCCGCCCAAGCTTAAAGACAAATTCTACAGGGTGACAGTTTGTCCGGCCATGTTGTATGGAGCGGAGTGTTGGCCAGTCAAGAACTGTCACATTCAAAAATTGAAGGTGGCGGAAATGCGGATGTTGCGTTGGATGTGTGGGCTTACTAGGGCGATAGAGTTCAAAATGAAACTATCCGGATGAAGGATGGAGTGGCTTCGGTGGAGGACAAGATGCGGGAAGTCCGTTTGAGATGGTTCGGACACGTGATGAGAAGGGGCATGGATGCACCGGTTCGTAGGTGTGAGAGACTTGCTTTGGATGGTTTCAGACGGGGCAGGGGTAGGCCGAAAAAATACTGGAGAGAGGTGATTAGGCAGGACATAGAGCAGTTTCAGCTTACTGAGGACATGACCTTAGATAGGAAGATCTGGAGGACGGTATTAGGGTAGAAGGTTAGTGCCAGTTTGGGTCGGTAGGGTAGGGCTTTACTTGGTGGGTGTATTATTCTTGTTATGATACCTTGTTGCATGTTGTGCTACGATTGCTTACTATTCTTTATTCACTATTCCCTATACGTGGCGTATTTATTGCCTTGCTATCTTGTTCCATGCCTTTTGTACGGATTTCATTACTATTCCTTATCTTGAGCCGGGGGTCTATCGGAAACAGCCTTGCTACTTCTCCGGAGGTAGTGGTATGGACTGCGTACATCTTACCCTCCCCAGACCTCACGATGTGGGAATACACTGGGTTTGTTGTTGTTGTTGTTGCCTCAAAATCTCCGTATGATACAACAACAACAAACTCAGTGTATTCCCATAAAGTGGGGTCTGGGGAGGGTAAAATGTATGCAGTCCATACCGCTACCTCCGGAGAAGTAGAGAGGCTATTTCCGATAGACCCCTGGCTCAAGATAAACATGAAACAGGATAAATAGCATAACAAAAATAAGAAATAAGAAATAATAAAAATAGAAATAAGAGAAATAAGAAATAAGACACCTACACAGTAGTACCATACACTCACAAGCTAAAGACACCCACCACACCCTAACTCTCCTAACTAGCTGCTCCTACCTATGGACACAGTTCTATGATGACTAACCCAGCTACACAAAAGCTCTCCTAACTACTTGCTACAACTCACCCATACACACTAGCCTTCTACCCTTATCCGCGACCTGCACACCTTCCTATCTAGGATCATGTCCTCAGTAAGCTGTAACTGCTCCATGTCATGTCTAATCACCTCCTTCCAATATTTCTTCGGCCTACCTCTACCCTTCCTGAAATCATCCAAAGCTAGCCTCTCACACCGACGAACTGGGACATCCGTGCCTCTCCTCATCACATGTCCAAACCATCTCAGCCTCACTTCCCGCATCTCGTCCTCTACTGAAGCCACTCCCACCTTCTCTCGGACAATCTCATTCCTAACTCTATCCCCTTTAGTAAGTCCACACATCCAACGCAACATTCTCATTTCCGCCACCTTCAATTTTTAAATGTGGGAGTTCTTGACTGGCCAACACTCTGCTCCATACAGCATGGCCGGACGGACTGCCACTCTGTAGAATTTGCCTTTAATCTTAGGGGCACCTTCTTATCACAGAACACTTTCGAGGCGAGCCTTCACTTCATCTAACATGCCCCAATACGTTTAGAGACATCCTCATCAATCTCTCCATTCCCCTGAATCATAGACCCAGGATACTTAAAACTATCCCTCTTACAAACAACCTGAGAATCCAACCTCACTACCATGTCGTCCTCCTGCATCAAGTCATTAAACTTGCATTCCATATACTCCGTCTTGGACCTACTCAACCTGAACCCTTTAGATTTAAGGGTTTGCCTCCAAACCTTCAATTTATCATTCACCCCCCTCCCCCCGCGTCTCATCAATCAGAACTACATTATTCGCAAATAACATACACTAAGGCACCTCACCTTGAATACTCCGCGTCAACATATCCATCACCAACGTAAACAAGGACGGACTAAGAGTCGATCCCTGATGCAACCCTGTCTCGATCGGGAAATGCTCTGAGTTTCCTCCCGCCGTACTCACCCGAGTCTTCACTCGATCATACATGTCCTTAATAGATCTGATGTACGCAACCGGAACCCCTCCCACCTCCAAGCATTTCCAAAGAACCTCCCTAGGAACTTTGTCATACGCCTTCTCTAGGTCGATGAACTCCATATGTAAGTCCCTCTTCCTTTTCGTATACTGCTCTACCAATCTTCTCACCAGGTGAATTGCCTCTGTCGTCGAGCAACCAGGTATAAATCCAAACTAATTCTCCGAAATAGACATGAACCTCCTCAACCTCTGCTCAGCCACCCTCTCCCAAACTTCATAGTGTGACTCAACAACTTAATACCCCTGTAGTTGTTGCAACTCTGAATGTCACCTTTGTTTTTATATAAAGGAATCATCGTACTCCATCTCCAAGCCTCAGACATTTTCGCAGTCTTGAAAATGCCATTAAACAAATCAGTCAACCACCTTAAACCTGCCCCACCAATATACTTCCAAAAATCCACTAGAATCTCGTCAGACCCCATCGCCCTACCCCTCCGCATCCTGCGAATAGCCTCTCCGACCTCCTCAACCTTTAAACGTCTACAGTAACAATCTCCTCATGATACAATGGAACCTTAATCCATCCATTCTTGCGATTCTTTATGAAACATCAACAACAAAGGCACATTTGGTTGTATCTTGTAGGTAGATTAGTTAAGTTGGGTGATTTTGATAGTTTTTAAAAATTGGGGGTACAAAATTAAATTTAAATAAGTCTTTTCAAAAGTCTAAAAGAGAATTTGAAAAAGACATGACCAAACTCAACTCCAACTTCAACTTCAATTCCAACTCCAAAAAATTTTAGTTTTCATGGCCAAACGCCTACTTAATCATAGGACTAAACCAAGCAAAAAAAATAATTTGGAAATATGTTGTCGGAAAGGTTTTGGCTACAAAATTCTGATTTCACAATATGATTTGACTTGAAAGCTGCAAGAAACAGTAATGAGTTTTGAAGAAAAGGTTTGAATCAACAAAAACAGTTGTCGAAAAATCTGACAGTCGCCAGAATCCTAACTTCAGCGATAAAAATTTGGAAAAAAACTGCATGAATGAGGTCGAAAGGCCTGGGCGACTCTAACAGAAGAAGAAAAAGCTTAGAAATCAAATTGAAAAAAGCTCTCACGCTCCTAATGCGTGACCTAGATCTCGTCAGAAAATCTCATCGTTGCCGGCGCGTAAGAGTGCGTGAGGAGGAGTTTTCCGGTGGTTATTGTCAGGGTTTTGTCACCTGAGAATTCCGAGCCTCGTGGTAGTGTTGGTTTTTGCACAGCACTAACCAAACAGAAGAAGACGCAGTTCAGCTACAATAGTCATTGGAAATTGACGCACGGTGATTGGGTTTTCTTTCCTTACATTTCTCACCAATGTTCTGATACCATTTGTGAAATATAGGAGGAGAAAAATATTATTGAATTGTGTATCTAAATTCTTATATTCAGACCCTATTTATACACACTACATTAGACTCCTTTTCCAACTAGGACACTGACATTACAATCTTTTTTTATGTAGGATTCTATATATTATTCCTGTTCCTACTCATATTCTAACAATTTCAGAGTCTGAATATTATTGAATTGTGTATCTAATCTAAATTCTTACATTCAGTCCCTATTTATAGACACTACATTAGACCCCTTTTCCAACTAGGACACTGACATTACAATCTTTTTTTAAATAGGATTCTATATACTATTCCTGTTCCTATTCATATTCTAACAATTCCAGAGTCTGAATACAACTGTGGTTAGGAGACGTAGCAGCAAATATCTTTTGTTTTCTGGGAAAACCACCCAACCACAGATTTGGGCAGACCGCCGACACTCAAAAACATTTGCAGAAGTTGCACAGAGTTAACAATAGCCGGATATGGTTACTCAAAAGGTCACGATGGAGGCTGAAGTAATCAAGGTTAGCAAGTAGTCGAAGACGTTCCCCAATTTTATCGCAATTCGTTTGGTTGGCCACTTCACTGGTCCATTCAGCTCCAACCCAAATGTAGTAGTGATCCAAAAGTGGTTGGCATTAGAAGAACAGTGAGCTGCTGGATCAGAGCCAAACCTGCTCTATGCATTGTCATTTGACACTTTTAAAGCCATCAGAGATTTATATGGGGATATGGCGGAACTGCTGAAGACAGATGGCGTAAATTACCTTTTTTGGGTTCGTATTTGCATTGTCAACTCCGAAATCAAAATCCCAGACCAGTTAGAATTGGAGGTGGTTGAATGGAAATATGAAATCTCACTAAGACTAGAGATTAGTACTCTCCCAAACTCGCCGTAAAAGGTTATGGTGTTGAAGGGGATCAGAGCTTTGTAATCAATCCCTCGAAAGCAACAGTGCCATCACTCATCACATCCAGCAGCAGGCATGTGGGCAATCACGTGGAAGGCCATACTTCAATTCAAATACTATCGTGCCAGCTAATAATTGGATTGTTTTGCAAGTACAATGGTCAGTAAAAGCTAAGCATGCTTCACATAAAGGGGCTAAGCCTTTAACGGGACAGAATTCAGCCCCCTTTACTAAAAAAAGGGCCCAAGAGCTGAAAAAAGGGAGAGCTACCAATATTTAGTGGTAGTATTGGGCCAATTCAAGACCCATGCTTCAACCTACCTAGTACTTCTCAGTCTGAATGTGTGGAGAGCCAAGAGCCAACGCCAAATGCTGAAGATAGACAGAACTATGTGGGAACCTCTTCCTAGAATAATGAACCAGATACTACCAAAGAACAAGGTTCCTTGGAGATAAATACCGAAGGGAAAGGAGAGGTGGAGGGAATTGAGGTTTGCATCAATATGCGGATGCCCTTGAATGAAGCCCAAAAAGAAATACTGAGAAACATGACAGATCATGAGACATTAGTTGCAAAGATAGCCACGATCAGAAGATATTCTTAAAAAGACTAAGAGGAAGCACATAGCCGAAAAGAGGGTCCAACCAGTATCAACTGGATAGATTTCGTCTGTGGCTAAGAGAACTAGAGGCAAAGCTAAAGCTGTAATGGATGAGGTTCTTGAAAAGAGCAAGAACAATGAAAATAAGTTCTGAGGTCAGACTTATTGATGAATCTGATTTTGAAACAGTTGAGTTATGTGATGATGAAAAGGAGGGAGTAGATTAGAGAAAGAAGAAGAAGCACCTGCAAAGAGGGAGAAGAAGGTTCCCCTTGATGGAGAATCTGGCCAGAGAAAGAGGTCCTCAAAAAGGGACAAAAGAACAGGTACCTCTTTAGAGGGACCCAATTCCAAGAGGGTGAAAAGAAAAGCAGTCAAGGTGACGAAAGTGGAGAAAGTTCTGAAGGATAGGGTGATTAATCCCATAAACCAGGGCCTGAAGAGTTGAAGAAGAAAATTGACTATCAAGGATCATCCCCCTTACTTCTTTATCTTCATCTTGTAGTGCATGAAGAGGAAGTATGCCAATTCTACAAGAGATTCAAATTGATTGAGGGAACTGTTGTGAAAGAGGTAAAAATTTAATTCACTGACAAGAACTTGGGGGACGCATTGGGGGTGCCAAATTCAGGGTATGATGAGTATCTGAAAGGGAGTGGATTGCATATGAACTTGAGAAAAGCCGGGCGTATCTGACGGCAAGATTTAGCCGAGGAAGAAATGCAGATGAGCCTCAGTTATTTAAGGGGGAGATGACTCCTGCACATAAGCTCATATTTGTACTAGTGAACAAATGCATCCTTCGCTGATCTAAAGGAGGAATGAAACAAACTGCCTAAACATGATCATCATGGATATAATTGACCAGTAGATGCTGGTAAATTTGCCTTGCATATGACATACGACAGCAGTAGCTTCACAAAAAGGATATGATCAACAAATCCTCACCTGCATAATGTGACCTGCTGTAAAAGGAACTTGGTTCTAAGAGCAGTAGTGTGATCACATATCTGCAATGAGCTTGAGGAAACAAGGAATGAAGTGGCAAGGGTTGAGGCAGAAAATGCAGTGATAAAACTGGAGGTGGAGAAGCTGAAAGCTGAGATCTTGGCAGAGCAAAAGGCAGCAGTAGGTTCAGCAGCTGCTGATAAATTTGCCTTCTTTGATGGTCAAGTATAGCAGGTTCACATTCCTTGCCATATGGATTTTGGTTAATAAGGTTGTTTATTCACTTCAAAGTTCCCCTGTGAATGGGAAAAGAAAGGAACTAAACATGATATGATCAACAAATCCACACTTGCAGAATGTAACCTGCTCGAAAAGGCACCAGAGCAGTAGTGTGATCATGCAGCTGCTCAATGAACTTGAGGCAACAAGGAGTGAAAAGGTAAAGGTTGAGGCTGAAATGCAGGGTTAAAACTGGAGGTGGAGTAGTTGAAAACTGAGATGTTGGCAGAGCAAAAGGCAGCAACATCCAGAATTGATAAAGTCCTAGCCCGTATACTCCTACCACATCCAGCAAAGAACCTAATCCTTAGGTCCCAGTAGGTTAATATAATTGTTGTTATTGGATGCATTAATGGAATTTCCTTTGGATAACTTGATGATTTTCTCTGTTTACGATCACTCGCTTATTTTCCTCACAAAGCACTTGTGTTATACTAATTTTTTAGACTAAATACTTTTGCCTTTTGATGATACCAAAAAGGGGAAGATTGAGTTGTGTTTGCTTTTGATTGTAAAACATAATAACTCTGGTGATCTTTGGTAAAGAAGAACTTGGTTTCTGACCACTTATACTGGAGACGGGTTGAAAGAATGAGATCCCTGAGCAGTGTTTTGACTGAAAATGATCCTTGTGCAAGAAACATATGGATCTCATCAAGTTCACATACCTATCCGCCTACTGGGTTGGATGAGTGGAAGGTTAGTCCCATGGAAGACTTGGGTAAGAGCAGACTTCATGGTTTCGGGCCCTCCTCTATCTCGCCTTGGCTAGCGTGTCAAACTTATCTCCACCTTTGTCCTTTAGTTCAAAAGCCGTTTTGGCCGCCGTAACCACTTATTTTGCCTCCTTCCTCTCCATCTTATACCTTTCTCTATTTGTCCGCTTCTTCTTCAGTATATAGGTGGAAACATAAAAAAAACAGGAAAGATTGATAAGGTGGATGAAATTCACATCACCACGGTTTAATAGAAGCTCAGTAGGATTCTTCTCACTATAGAAGGGTCTTAGGCAGGGAGACCTAGTCTCATTTTTTTTCTCCATCCTGGCATTGGAAGGCCCAAGTAAAATGTTAGATAAAGCAAGCAATTGCAGTAGATATAGGGGTTTAAGGTTGGATCCAGTTATGAGAATACAATTTCTATTTGATGATACACTGATTCTTTGCGAGCTGACAAATCTCCTCATATTTGAAGCCGTATCTGGCCAGCACATGAACAGACTAAAGAATGTCATATATCCGAACAATACTGTACCTAATATACAGGAGCTGCAGGAATAATGGGCAGTAGCATTGGTTCCTTTTCCACTGCCTATCTGGGACTTCCATTTGGGGCCAAATTCAGATCAACTGGTATTTGGAATAGTATCATTGAGAAATTTAAGAAGAGACTAGAAACATGAAAAATACAGTATCTATCCATGGGAGGAAGGTTAACTTTGATTAGCGCACTAGTGACAACATCTCCACTTATTATATGTCACTATTTCCAATCCCAAGCAAGGTTTGAAAGCAGCTGGATAGAATCAGAAGGTCCTCCCTACAGGAAGGTGTCGTCAAAATCACAAATTCCACTTGGTGAAATGTTCTTAAAAATTATTTAACCAAAAGTTTTAAGGTGTCTTAGGAATAAGAGATCTAGCAGCTTATGACAAAAGTAAGTTGATAAAATGGCTATGGATACATGCTTCAGAGGAAGCCTGGTATTTGGAAAGAAATTAATCCAAAACATGGGGCTCAAAACTCTGGTGCACTAAGCTTTCTAGAGTCCCATGGTGTAGGGATTCTGGAGAAGTATTGGCAAGTTTCGAATATATTCTTCCGGGATGTAACCGTCAGCGCAATGATGTTCATGTAAAGTTTCGGAAGGACAAGTGTCTCAACAACTCAAAAATGATGAATTCCTTCCCCACTTTTTCAGATAGCGAATAACCCAGACTCTACCATTTCACAGAATAGAGAACGCAACACCTGGATTCCTCACTTACGAAATGTTCAGGGCTGGGGGCCAGATGAGCTACTTGACCTGCTTTCAGAGCTGGGTAGTTGCAACTTAAATGAACAAGCCTATGGTAAGACTATTTTGGGAGAGTTCAAGTGGCATTCAAAGCTATAAGAATATATTTTTGCACAATCAAGTGATTCAGTCCTCGACCTGGAAACTAATTTGGAGAACAAAATTGCCCACAAAAATTCTATGCTTCACTTGTACAGTCCACAATGAAGCATGCCTGACGCAGGATAACTTCAGTAGGAAGAGTATACGGTTTTCCAACAATTGCTACATGTCTCTTCATAGAACATACAATATCATCTCTTCACTGTACAGTTGTGTCTGTCTTATGGAACATGATTCATTTTATTTGAGCTCAACTAGGTTATGTCACAAATAGTCAAAGAAGTATCAAAAGACTGGAGCTCTTGAGAGTTGATAAGAAGATCTGGGTTATGATTCCTGCAAGTATTCTCTTGGTGTCTTTGGAGAAGAAAAAGAAGATGTATTTAGATGATGTTTTAATGGAATCTCAATCTCCAACTTCATTATATCAAAAATACAACAATAACAACAACAACATACCCAGTGTATTCCCACCTAGTGGGGTCTGGGGAGGGTAGAGTGTACGTAGACCATACCACTACCTCAAGAGAAGTAGAGAGGCTGTTTCCGATAGATCCCCGGCTTAGGACCAATAACAGTATAACAAATACAAAAAGTAGGCGCATATAAACTAGTATGGTACACAAAACAAACTAACCGTATAATAAACACAAAAGATAAGTGCCTAATAAACTAGTACGGGATGCAAAAAAGCCAACACCACTAGCCCCAAACTACAGCCACAACACTACGAACCAGAAACTCCAGACCCAAAGGAGCACTCCCCTATTACTACCCCCGCACTCCCATCCTCTAACCCTCTACCCTAATCCGCGTCCTCCACATCTTCCTATCAAGGGTCATGTCCTCTGTAAGCTGTAATTGCTCCATATCATGCCTAATCACTTCCCTCCAATAGTTCTTCGGTCTACCTCTAGCCCGCCTAAAACCATCCCTAGCTAGAGTCTCACACCTCCGCACTGGAGCATCAGGGCCCCTTCTCATCACATGCCCGAACCAACGTAGCCTCACTTCTCTCAACTTATCCTCCACCGAGGCAACTCCCACCTTCTCCCAAATAATCTCATTCTTCACCCTATCTTTCCTGGTATGTCCACACATCCATCGCAACATTCGCATCTCCGCCACCTTCACCTTTTGGATGTGGGAGTTCTTAACTGGCCAACACTCCGCTCCATACAACATAGCCGTCCGAACTATCACTCTGTAAAACTTACCTTTAAGCTTCGGGGGCACCTTCTTATCACATAGGACTCCCGAAGCGAGCCTCCACTTCAACCACCCTGCCCTAATACGATGCGTGACATCCTCGTCAATCTCACAATTACCCTGAATTATAGACCCCAGATACTTGAAACTCTCCCTCTTCTGGATGGCCTGAGAGTTTAGCTTCACAACCACTCCATCTTCTTGCGACATATCACTGAACTTACACTCCAAGTACTCCGTCTTGGTTCTACTTAACCGAAAACCTTTAGATTCAAGCGTCTGTCTCCAAATTTTCAACTTATCATTAACTCCACCCTGAGTTTCGTCGATCAGAACCACATCATCTGCAAATAACATACACCAAGGCACCTCCCCTTGAATATGTCGCGTCAAAACATCCATCACCAAAGCAAATAGAAACGGGCTAAGAGTCGATCCTTGGTGCAACCCTATCAAAACTATGAAGTGCTCCGAATTTCCACCTACCGTCCTCACACGAGTCTTCGCACCATCATACATATCTTGAATCGACCTAGTGTACGCCACGGGCACCCCTCTAGCCTCCAAGAACCTCCACAGAATCTCCCTGGGAACTCTATCATATGCCTTCTCTAGATCAATAAACACACCATGTGCAAGTCCTTCCTCTCTCGAAACTGCTCTACTAATCTCCTCACAAGGTGAATGGCCTCAGTGGTCGAGCGACCAGGCATGAAACCAAACTGATTCTCAGAGATCGTCACGATCCTCCTCATCCTTAACTCTACCATCCTTTCCCAAACCTTCATAGTACGACTCAACAACTTAATACCTCTATAGTTGTTACAACTCTGAATGTCTCCCTTGTTCTTATACACTGGAATCATCGTGCTCCACCTCCACGCTTCTTTAAAAGAAAAAAACAACTTCAAACGATTCTTTAAAAGCTGGATACCTTAAGCTTTTTTGCCAGTGTAATCTAACCCTGGTAAATAGCAATGGTCAGTTCTTGAACTTTGTTCCCGGATTCTAGTATAGTTTCCTTTTTATGTATTTGAGCTAGCAATCCCTCTTTTATACCTCTTGCATCCTCTTGATGCCTTTTAATGAAACATTTTATTTACCAAAAAACATACTTTTGTTGTGGGATGAACGTGAACATATTATGGACTTGTTAGATTCTTTCAATCTATTAGATGACTTAAAAGTCCAGACTCAGTAAGGGGTCGTTTGGTAGAATGTATTGGAAAAAATAACGCTTGTATTAATTAATGTGTACTACTAGTACCTTGTTTGGTGCATTGTTTAGTTAATGTTATAAATATGTGTTCCTTTTTCCTTTATAACCAAGTCTTTACACAGAAAAAGGAGCAGGAAACAACTGTGTTGAGAGCTATTTCCTCAAATATTAACGCAGGGAGCCACGGAAGAGGCCTGCCAAGTAGAGAATTGGGACGTAGTTTCTAGTTTGGACCGTTTAGTTCATAGACTTGTTTTTTTAGGAAATCATTCAATACAAAAATTATGTAAAGAAAAAGAAAGGTGAAGAAGAAGCGAATAAGCTCTCAAGCCTAGGAGGAGAGTACCCTCTTCTGGGAAAAAAAGGCACTTGCTTGGAAGATCCGGTTTAAGACAAGCTTGATTCTATCTGAATGCTTCAAGAAGATGAGTCAGCCGGGAATCCAAAGATTATAATATAAAAATTGTTATTCGGTGAATAATAATTAGAGTTTGCTATGTTGTTGAAAAACGTTACTAGGATTGTTATGAGTTGTAATACTAAAGTGAAGAATTAACTTTATCATGGTATGCTAATAGACATGTCCTATTCCACATATATCCAGTATAAATAATACATCACCCACATAAGTTATACAGGTATTATTTATACAGTGCTATAATAGAGACCAAGCACTTTACATGTACTCTTCTTTCTCTTGACTTCCCCTGTGAATAAGATTAGATATGTTTCTTTGGAAACCTGAGCACTAGTTGCGCATAGTTTGTGAAGTGCTAAAACATACATTTATAGCTTCACAGAGGTTCTACAAAAACCAGAATTGAATTTGTGATCTCATATGCTGTTCCGTTGTTTGCTAACATGACATAATTTTTGATCAATTCCATCAGAAATTCCTGGAATATGATTTTCTTATGGAGAAGCTATCTCACCAAGCTCCCATATACATTGTTATGGAAGGGAGTGAACCACTTTTCTTCACTCGTCATTTCAGTTGGGACTCCACCAAGTCTGCTGTAAGTGTCTTCATGATGTTTGCATATGATTTTGAAACTAATTTGCTAATAGAGAACACTTTGGCAGATGCACGGAAACTCATTCCAAAGAAAGCTCACACTAGTGAAGAACGGAGGCCCTCCACCAATGGATGTAAGTTTTCTTCTCATATCTCCTTGTTTTCTTTCCTTTCCTCGAAGTACGCAGGTAAGGATTACTATGGTTTTGTTCATGTTTGCTTTCTTTCCTTCTTTTACCATCTGAATGCTGTTGAATATGACACTTCCTTCTGTAATGTATCCTTCCGAAGTGTTGTTGGAACTGCAAAAGTAAAAGATGTTTTATCCTTCTAATAAGATAAAACTTATAGATTGCACTTTATTTCAAATTTTACTTTGAAGAGATGACTTTTTCCTTTATATTCATATATTCTGGAAATAGAATCATCATGCTCTTTTGTCCCTTCTACCTGATATTGGTGTCGTGTTTCTTCCCTGTATAGACTGCAGTTCCTTTCTAATTTTAAGCTTTTGGGTGAGTTTTTCGACACGTCGTTTCCCTTCATGTAAGGACTCCTCTTAGTGTGGATTTTCTTTTTTTGCATGCTTTGCTCCATCAGAAACCTAAAAGGAGAACACCTGTGTCCTATGGTGGACGGTCTGTTGCTCCCGAGAAGTCACAGAGGTCGAGGAGTGTGTCTTTCAGCCCTGATCGAGTTCGTGTTAGGGGCAGGTCTCCAGCTTTTAATGCACTAGCCGCTACCTTTGAGAACCCAAATGCAAGAAATCTATCTACGCCTCCTCCAATGGTGAGAAAGCTTTATCCAAAATCTGTGACTCCAGATTCAGCAAAATTGGCACCCAGATCAGCAGCTATTGCAGCATTAACAGCAAGTTTCGATAAAGCTTTACCTGCCAAGGAAGTCATAATTCCTTGCTCTATCAAAGGTAGTCTTTTCATTTCGGAACTAACAGCTATGCATCTCCATATGAGAAAACTAAAGCTCTTCAAATGATGAAGGGGGAAGTCCTGAAGCACCAAAATTGAGCACGGAGGTCCTGAAATCAAGTCCTCAGGGCAACTCAAAGGAGAACTCGGTTAACAATATAACAGAGGAGACTCCTAAACCTAAACCAGAAACAATACAAGAAGATGTGAAAGAGGGTGAAACTGAAGATGAGGAAGGACTTCCGATCTATCCATATGACCGGCTGAAAACAATAGCAGCAGATCCTGTTACTGAAATTGATGTAACTAAGCGAGAGGTGCGTTTTCAGAAAGCTTCATTTGGAGATTGTACATGATGCTTTTCTTGATTTTACTGTGATCCTTTCTTTACTGCTTTTGGCTGCAGACTTACTTGTCTTCGGAAGAGTTCAGAGAGAAATTCGGGATGTCTAAGGAGGCTTTCTACAAGTTACCCAAGTGGAAACAGAATAAGCTAAAAATGGCACTCCAGTTGTTCTGACTGCGTTCGGCCTGCTCTCTCCCAGGTTATATAGTGCGGATAGAAGAAACATATACTAAGAGAATTTTACAACCCTTCTCTATTAATTTTTTGCCCACTCCAATTGCTTCCCGGTTTTCTATAATTGACTCGCACCTACTATACAGCAGCAAGGGTCCGATTTCAACAGTGTTAAGAGGGACAGCGCCAGTGTATTTTAAGCTGCTACTGCTCCTAAGTTTCAGAAGTGGACAGGACTGAGGATCCCGTCTTTACTTGCAATGATATTTTAGCCAATTTATTATTATAAGTTAGTTGCTTGGTATTCTTTTTGTTTGTTGTGAGTTTGCATTTTTTTTAACGCGTCCTATTTTTTTCTCTTTTTAGCCATCATCGGTTTCATAGAAAACTTGGGGGTTAGCAAATGAAATTCATTATGCTGTGATGCGAGGTTGTGTACAGTGTTTAACCACTCCATTTGTTATTTGTTGTTTGTTTTAGTGAATGGAAGTCTGATTGGTTTTTCCCATTTCCTATTTTCTCTACAGTGTTTGACTGGTTTAATTTTTAGTCTTTGCTGTTGATTCTCTTCCGTTTATTAACAATTTGTTAGGGCGAAATAATCAGGTATCATGCGGAAGCTAGCAAAACAAACATAGAAAGACGGCAAATAAGAAGATATGCGAGAAATATATCAAAAGAGACATACTAATTTAACGTGGTTTGATGAATCGACCTACATCCACAAAAGGAGATGAACAATTCACTATATAAAAGAGAGTACAAATTGTTAAGATAGATAATCTCACACAATTCACTCGGAATAAAAAGAGATTCACACAAGTGACACCGCTATACTTGTGTCTCACAAAGTCTCCCCCAAACGAAACTTTCAAACCCCTAGGACTACATTGTGGATGCTGCCAAACTAGAAGAAAAGAGTTTCTATTTATGGAGTTTATAACCTTTTTCTACAAGAATAAGGATCAATCAAATATGGAGAATATGTCTTCCTTTTTCTAAGAGAGACCAAATTATGGTATGAAAAGGAAAACCCAAATATGATAAGAAAGTCGGGACAAACACCAACAATTCACCCCCCTTGGCCTGATAAATTTGCTCCACCTTTTTTTATGTAGTCTTCTACAAGTTCAATCTCCATCTCCAAAATCTCCTCCATTAAATCTTGTCTCTACACAGAGTAGCACTTTAATAAGATTTCTCAAACCAAAATCTTCATTATTGTCTAATAGGTTGCGACTAGAACTGAATCCGTCAAGATGAACACTTGGTTTTAACCTGCTCTGATACCACTTGTTAGGACTGAAATAATCAGGTATCATGCGGAAGCTAGCAAAGCAAACCTATAAAGACGCAAATAAGAAGGCATTCGAGAAATACACCAAAAGAGACGATAATTTAACGTGGTTCGGTCAATCGATCTACATTCACAAAAGGATATGAACAATCCACTATATAAAAGAGAGTACAAACTGTCAAGAGAGACAACCTCACACAATTCACTGAGAATAAAAAAAGGTTCCACAAGTGACACCACAACACTTGTGTCTCACAAAGTCTCCCCTAAACGAAACTCTTAAACCCCTAGGACTACATTGTGGATGTTGCCAAACTAAAAGAGATGAGCTTCTATTTATAGAGTCTATAACTTTTTCCTACAAGAATAAGGATTAACCAAATATGAAAAATATGTTTTACTTTTCCTAAGAGGAAAACCCAATTATGATACCAAAAGGAAAACCCAAATATGGTAAGAAAGTGTAACACCCCGTATTCAAGTACGTGTATTGGCGTATTCAAGTACGTGTATTGGTCTTATTTATATGGAATTAATTTTATTTTATTTTATTTATACCGAAATTTTCCCATCGATGGTTCCATACGAAGGTTATTGGATAAGCTTTCCAACGATATAAAGATTTTCAAAAATGAATAGGTTTCGGATATAATCGAGCACGTTCGAAACTATAAAACGGTGGCCGGGATATTGGGAATAGTAAATGTGCAGGAAAATTTCCTGCACACAAACTACTGAGGCCAGCCAATTTTTTAGGGTCAACTTCAAACGATCATAACTCCTTGTACAGGATGAACTGGGTGGCCTACTTTATATGAAATGAAATCCCTTTGAATTATCTTTCCAACGATACCAATTTCACCCAAATCCGATATCGGAGAAAAGAGTTATGGTCGATCTACTTTAGCTTATCAAAACAGTCCACCAAAGGACAGATTTGACATTATTTAAATTTTAAAGGCACTTTGGTCATTCCCTATGATATTATGGATGGGAATATGTGTACATATACATGTATATGAGTTCAAAAACTCATTTTCATCATCAATCATTGAGAAAGAATAAACCCTAGCCAAATTTGACCTTTAAATTACTTTTGATTCAACCGTAGAAATTCCAAAGTAATCCGATAACTGCGTTTGTCATCTCGAGAGCTACGAACGACACCTATTATTTGTGCAAACAGGATTGCATAATCAAGAGGTGAATTCTAAGGTATGAATATTGTTTGCCTTTGTTCTCTTCCATATGTATATGTGTGATAGAGGATTAAATGTATTGGTTGTTATTGAAAGGTGATGAAAATAGGGTTATGGACTATTTTGCATGGTTTGGTTGTATTGAATTGTGGAAGGTGGATATGGTAATTGAGTTATGGAAGGTGGATATGGTGATATACTATTGAATTGATGATTATTTATGTCTATGGCTCAATTTGGTTTAATGGATTGGTTGGAAGGATAAATGAATCCAAACTTAATATTGGAGGATGTTATATGAATATGCATGGCATGTGAATGTAATTGGAGTATAAGAGGGTTAAAGTGACACCCTTTATGGTGTAATTAAGGCTTACTACTTAACCACTAGTTTGGTGAATTCAAATAATTGAATTGTGACGTTTGGTCGCTAATACTAGATTGCTATATATGTTCATTGTAGATAAGTAATCCGAAAAGACGAGAAGTCCATTTGGGACTAGTATTGAAGGTTGACAGTCAGGTATGTAAAACATACTCTATACCATATCTTTGGCATGAAAGTGAACAATTGTTCTATTAAGAAAGTTTCCAAAGTTATTCAGTAACATGTGATCCATAATGATTTTGTATGATGTCCTACGTTACCAATGAATTTGTTTCCACCCTACAAGATGTCAAGACATTCCAATACTTACTTGTCTTCCAAATCTTACATGTTTATTGCACTAATGAATGTCAGAAGGTATCCGGTTACTCAAACAAGATCCATGTGCTATTAATGACTCCAAAACGTTTCATTGATATACCAATAAGTTCCTACTTCATTGTTATGGCATTGATGACTCCAAAACACTTCATTGATGTACCAATGAGTTCTTACTTCATTGTTATTGCATTGATGGTCTATTTATATGTCTCTTATTGATGTATCATTGTTTCAAAGTATCAAAAATGCAATGGCAACCGAAATAACAATCTCAAAGATTAATTGAACTAAGTGATGGAAGTTCTCTCTTATCGGGTGGTATCCCAGGGGCATAAGCCTATCATGGGTCGATCCCTATTTATGTGTTTATGGGTGGTATCCCAGGGGCATAAGCCTAGCATGGGTCGATCCCAGTTGATATGTACTGGAGGCAGCCTAATGGTCACAGTACAGTACAGTAATGATTACAAAGATGATAAGAACGAAGGTAAAGTGATTGAATAAATACAATGTACAGGTTGTCACAAGTTCTAGTAAGTGTGGTCCACTCCTATTACGATTTATTCACTTGTTTCTGATTTCTATTGAGCTCCTATATCATATGTGATTATCTACAACTTTACATACTCAGTACATATTTCGTACTGACGTTCCCCACGGGGGACCTGCATTTCATGCTGCAGGCACAGGTACCTCAGCTCATACACCGCACAAGTAGGAGCCAGGATACCCAGCTGCTTTTGGTGAGCTCCAGTTTGCTTCGGGGCTTTCCGTGTCATATCCAGTCACTTTTGGTATTGTATAGAAGTTAGTTATATGGCGGGGTGTGTCCCGACCTTAGTTAAACTCTGTGTATTGTCTAGAGGCTTTGTAGACCTAATGTACAGTCAATGTGGTGTTTTGTTAGTAGACGTGATGGCTCCAACGACCAAGTATTGTATATACATATATATGTGTGCTCGAGCTTATACAGGTGATTATTTCCTTTTATATGCGACATGATGTTGTCCGAATTTCGGGTTGTCATAGAGGTATGCATGGGAAGTATAAAGTTATGAGCTGGTTCTCCCGGGCCTCCTCGGTTACGGGTGCCAGTCCGCCCCAATAGGATTTGAGGCGTGACAGAAAGTCAGGACAAACACCAATACAATCAACGTTTCACCCTGTTACATTTTATTGAACTAGTCAAGTGTACGTGTTTTACACGTGTGTCACGTTAGTTAATACTAATAAAGTTATGAGAAGAAGCACGTGTCTCACATTAATTAATTCTAATAGAGCTATGATAAGAAATTAAAATAGTATAAAATTATACTGTTTAAACGTAAGATTAAATTACTTTCGTATAAATCAATACCATGGCCTTTGACTATATTAGCATTTTCATATCGTGTATCTAAATGAACATTTTTTAATCGATTAACTCAAAAATCTAACCATTAAGGACACACATTGATAAGAAATATCTTATTGATTTGGTTATCGATTTAGTACAATAGCAACATACCCAGCATATACCCACCAAACGTTGGTTATCGATTTAATATGTTTAGAAATTTAAAACTAATAAAACAAACATATAATGCATAATACCGAACAATAAATCAACCGATGATGAAATATCTTAGAAATGAGTAAAACTTGTGGCAACAAAAAGAGAATCATCGTTCTCGTTATATAAATTTAAATTTCTAGGTAAGATAAACATTTGATTTTTACTGCTACTTCATTCGGCGGCAACAAGTTTGTCTTGTCCAATTAACACAGGAAATTATTAAAAGGAGATAAGCCATTGTCAAGTGCTATTTTTGTATAATTCATATACAATCTTTAAACTTATCACTGATGATAATGGATGAAAGAATACGACTTCAATCATAATCAAAATAAGAAGAAAAGTATAGCAGAATAAGTGACAACTTTTCTTTGTTAAAGTTTGATCAAAGCATTATTTAAATAAAATTGTAGAATTTTTTTATATATATAAAATAAAATTCTAAATGATTTAGAAGTCCAAAACATTTTCTTTAAAAAATAAATTATCTAAATATAATAGATTTTTACTTTTATTTCATAAACTATCTATCAATACTAAAATAATATGGATTCTAATATAAACTCACAATTTTTTTTATCTTTTTGTTTACTTTTTTTTTTTTCAAGACGTATTGCTTTTTTTTTTTTTCAACTTTATATGTTATCTTTTACTATTTAAATAAATGGCCCAAGAAAAAAAATAAGTAAAACTAACTGTATTTAAAAGGGATACTTATGATTAGCCATGTTTACATATATTTACTTTTTTTATTAAAAAGATATTACTTATCAAAAATATATATTTACTTCTCGTAAACAATGAATATAAAAGATTTAGCACATATAAGCTATAAATATTAGTGTCATAATTAAATTTTTTATTTTTAAATGCTTGAAATGTGTTCTATACGTATATCTCAAGTCAAACAATAAAAGAACATACAAAAAATAAAATTATTAAAAAATATCAATTAACTTTAAAATAAATAAATTCATGAAAAGACTCTAGCTTTGGCTTATATACAAAGAAAAACGAAAAAACCAGATAGTAAAAAAGAGGTATATCTAAATTTTGAATAAAAAACATGTTTGGAAGTTGCAAAACATCATTTATTAGAGAAAGTTAATTTAATTGACAATAGAAACTAAAATTACCTCTGGAAAGAGTGTTTGATCATATTTTGTATGTATGATAACAATTGGAACCTGTATCCAAAAATAATAAAAAAATCATTGAAGTATATGAATAAACATAATGATGATATGTTAAATCTCATGATTTATTTACAATTAAAATAATTTCATATAAGCAAAAATTTAAAAGGAACTTCATATAACAAAGAAGGCTAGAAAAACTTAAAGAATCCAAGAAGAAAACGTTAATTAATCATCAATCAAAATCAAAACAAAATTAAGAATAAGAAAAAATATGGAAGTATAAGATATTTTCTAGTAAAATTTGATCAAATAACTACTTACATATAATTGTAGACATTCTTTTTTTATATAGGGTAAAATTCTATTTTATTTAGAAGTGTTAAATATTATGAATTTTTATGTAAATAAAAATATATTTTTTTCTTTACTTACATATGTTTTAAAAAAAGTATATTTTGGTTCCTAAAATTTTTTCATTAATAAACTAAATTTTTTCATTAATAAATTGGTACCTTTTCTTTTCTATCTTTTTCTTAACCATAATGTTTGATTCTTCTTACCAAAAAAAAAAAATTAACGTTTGGTTCTTAATTTTCCTTTTCATGGAATTTTTTTTTCCTACAAAGTTGTGTAGGATTCCTAATTAAAAATTTGCCATATTATATTTAATTCCTTTTAATTGAGTGATTCTTTCTTATTTTTCTTTTTGTATCCTAAATATTTGAATAATAATTTAATAATAATTATTTTTTTAAAAAAAGAAAAAGATGATTTTATCTATTGCGGGGTGTTTTAATGAAGGGCAAAAAGTTCAAATCACTTTTCTCAAGGTCTTCACATCTTTAATATATTATAGATTATAGATTATAGATTATAGATATAGATTCTTTCAACAGGTCAGATATATAGATGTATGCTTGTAACTTTGTTTCTTAAGTGAAGCTATATTCCGTTCTCTTATAGTATTTAGATCAGGGTTAAAATCATCTACTCTCCTTAAGGTTGCTTTAAAAAATAAATCAAATTGCTTCTCAACTCTGCACAATAGATGTTTATCTTACATAATGTAATGTTTCTTTTTACTCTTGCATTTTCATTTTATTATCTATACTTTATGTCTACATCTTCTATACTATCTTAAAAACATGAACTCCTTAAATTTAAAGTGAAATTATTAAAATTCTCTTTCTAACATGAATCCCTAAACGTAAAAGTTGAATTACTTAAATACCCTTTTAAAATACTTAATAACCTTATTTATTCAAAAAAAAAAAAAAAAAAAGATACGACAAACCCCAGTTCGAAAGGTCGTGATCTTTTGATCATAACTGTTTGGCATAAATCTCTTGCACAGAAGTTGCATTGTTTAAGCCGCTTCCTCAGTAAATAAACTTATATTTCAAAACCTCAAAGGTGCAAACTACAAAGTATTTAGGAAAACAACGTTGGTTGCACTATACTTGTCATTTTTGTATCGTAAATTTTAAATTACATGGTATATTGCTGATTATGAAACTTTTCAATCAAAAAATTCTTTGACAGTTTATACTTCCTTGGCATCTTGTCTACTTTTTCACAGCAATTTTTTTGTTTTGGGCTTCTTATCTGTTTGCATAATTATACCAAATCATAGACTACCTTATTACTCAAAATTCCTTACTTTTTAAATAATTATTTAAAATTTGAATTTAATATTTTACTCTTGATATATATGAACAAAACTTTCATCCTACTTTTACTCCACAATTAATGCATGCAATCCATTTTTTTTTTCAAAAATTTCATAACCTAAAATATCTCCCAATTTTTCATCAATTAATACAACTTTCATCTCCATTACTGCAATTTCTTCACCAATTTCACTGTCTTTTTTTGATCTTTTTATCAACTTTTCTTTTATCAATTTTAATTTTTTTTGACTTTTAAGTTGATACACATTAAGAAAAAGAGGAGAAATTGAACAATCAGTTGTTAGATTTTCGACGAGAACAATCAAAGTGGCAGTGATGGTGAGGACGAACGACGGAGGAAGTGGGGTAGCCAAGGTGGCGGTGATGGTGTGGACGAACGACGGAAGAGATGGTGATGGTGGATTATATGTATTAATCATAAGTAAATTGAACAATCAATTGTTAGATTTTCGATGAGAATGACCAAAGTGGCGGTGATGGCGAGGACGAATGATGGAGGGGGTAGGGTAGCCAAGGTGGCGGTGAAGGTGCGAGCGAGTGACGGAGGTGGTGATGGTGGTGGTGGATTATATGTATTAATCATAAGTATCAAGACATATACATATGTATCAAATAAATGTATTTAATACATTTATATATACATGTCAAGAACTGGTATACTCTTTTCATAATTTTAAAGATGATGCATATATTTTTTTGTCATTTAATGGTTTCACCACCCTCATTCAATTTGGTTATTTTCAATTGATACATATGGTATTTATTTAATTCTGTGATACATTTTATATATGCACCATTGATATATTTTATCCTGTGAGAAACGACATGTGTAACACAGATATAATAGTATAAAAATACATATTGGTGTTGTAATCAGTTATAAAAAATATATACATTATCAATATGACACATTTGTTATTGGAATACCGATGATGCATATGACAGATATTTTGTGATAATAATTCATATTTTTGATTTATTTATAAATGTTTGATACATTTAAAATATGTTTGACATATGTAAACTATTTATTTTTGTGTGAGATTAAATTTTTAATGGGTATTGAGTAATTTTACCAAATGTATCATTATAATACATCTGGAATCAGATGTATCATTTTGATACACCTAGAATCAGATGTATTTATATTAAGATTTACGCCTAATCTTACTCTCTGTAATAATTGAAAACTAGTTACTTTCTTATTTAACTAACCACTAAATTACAAATGTATCATAATGCATATGTATCAAGGCTAAAAATATGTATCACAAATATCAAAATCTGGGATATCATGTAATTAAACAAAGTTATGAAAAAAAGTGTTAGAACCCATTAAAAATTCGAGATTTATGTATAATATAGATTTACTAGTGAAAGTTACCGCGCTTCGCGCAATTGTGAAATACGTCTGAAGTTGATCTTTTCTATTATCATAATTTTAAAATAATTAAAAGTAATTTTTTATAGAAGTTAAACAAAAATAAATTTTATATGAGAGAATTCATCTCATACAATCCTTTGAATGGCGTATATCTGATCATAAAATCTTCATAATATATACGTAAGTTGTGCATATATATTTTATATTAGTGGTATAACTTTTCGCCTAGACTAAGGAAATAAAAAAAAGAATGTAAATATATATTTGAAACTTTTTGTCACTGCATGTCATACTTGCACAAACTACAATAAATACAAAATTACAAAGAGTATTTGATATCCTATTTATGAAAAATGACGAATACTTTTTGAAACTTATAACTTACTAAGTGCATAATAATCTTAGTACAACTCAAGAGATAGATTTATCAACCTCTAATAACATCTCTAAATAATATTTTCAGTGACAATATAAACAACACAAAAACTCATATAATTTCTCTGACGTCTAACTTTTTGATCACAAAACACACAATATACATTCCTTCAATTATGCAATTCCAATAAATTATAATTTTTTCTATGACTTTCTATAACTTAATAACAAAAAATGATTCAACAAAAATATTTTTATAATTTTAATTATAAGTTTTTTTAACAAATATTTTTTTTAAAAATATAAGCGAAAAAAAAAAGATCTCAAAAAGACAAATACAAATTCTAGCCTAAGAAAGGTGATACTTCACTTCTTCATTGTCCGTAATTATGACATGTAAATATAAAATATGGATTCATTCGTTAATTAACAATTCCAAAAGAATTAGAACATAAATTACGAGAATTAAAATAAAATCTTACAAAAATATAAATAACAATGAGATTGATAAAATAAATTCTTTCTTTAACTCTTTATATCAACCAACCTCATATTCGTTCGCCTGATATAACATACATACACATTAAAAATCAAGCACAAAACTTAAAGTTTACAAAGAGAGAGAAGCAAGGAGATTTTTTTTTTTAAAAGAGAAACACTTCCCATTAGACCATAAAGAAAAAATGGTATATATATATATATATATATATGAAACTGCTTTAGTCCAATGAATGTATCATCAATGTGGGCCGCCTCTATAAATAAATAGTTAATATACAAGGCTTTTAAACTTCAATTAGTAAGTAAATTAGAAAAAATAAATGAATGAATTTTTTTTAAAATAAATGACAAAAAAGATAAATATAAATGGAGGTCATAGAGAGGTGTTGCATCACCTTATTTATGTTCGTCCTTTATATTATATACAAATTGTTTTCAATATATGAAACCAAAAATTATTTATTTGAGTACTTTTTATAAAATATTTACGGCTCTTAAATATACTTTTTATTTATTACTTAAATATATTATATCTAGAAAATATTTACCATCTATAACAACTGCATTATGTATTAAAAGTGAATTATGTATGCAATATAGATGTATTAGAAGTGTATTAAAATGTATTATAGTTGTTTTGATTAAAAAATGCCCTATATATATTAGAACAACTATACATGCAATATGGATGTGTTACACTATGTACTAAAAGTGAATTATGCATGCAATATACATATAGTTTAAGTGTTTTAAATGTATTATGTTTGTTTTGATGAAAGATATATATTATGTATTAAAAGTGAATTATGCATGTATTAAGATTATATTGCTATAAATAATAAATATTTTTTAAATATGATATATTTAGGCTAAGTTTTCCTAAATGAAAAGCATAGACTTTAGATATATAGCAAAAGGCTTCGGTGGCTCTCATTTATCACACATCAAATTCATTGACAAAATAAAGAAAGGAATCCAATCTTGACGGCAAAATAAGATCACAGTAAATACCAAAAAAAAATAAAAAATCCTTAAACGAAAAAACACAATTTATCCTAAATCCAAGATTAGATGCAACCCCCCTCCCCCCCTCCTTAAAAAAGTAAATTCATAAGAATTTTCCATGTTAACACCTTTTTCAAACTTCAAAAAAAATCCAAACTTGGCAACTATAATATCATATCAGAAAACAAAAACTACAAAAGTTCCTCATCCTAAGTGGACAAAATAGTCCTATATATGTGCTGGTACGAGATAATACGTGTCTCAAAATTAAACGAGGTATGTATGAACTAACTCAAACACTACGAATTTAGAAAAGAACACTACAAGAATCTCTAATATTAGGTGTACAAAGTTATTCTACACATGTGTTGGTATGAGATAATACGTGTCTCAAAAATTAATAAACATACACACAAACTGACACTATGAATATATAAAAAAACACTGTAAGAATTTCTAATATCATGTGTACAAAGTTATCCTATACATGTGCTAGTGCGAGATAACACATACCTCAAAATTAATCGATGTGTACAAACTGACTCAAACACTACAAATAAATATAGGAAAAAAAAAAAAGATACACAACAAAGTGAATTGAGTTTAGAAAACTTTACTTCTTCCCATGGTAGAGTTGTACTAGTGCACCAATATAAGAATTGAAAATTAGTGAATAAAATTTTTACTATTGGTTTTAAAGCGTACATCAATACAGTATAGCCTGGTGCTATCAACAATGTCGTAGTAGTTTTTAAAAAATGCATTTGTAGATCTCTTGTGAGGTTTCAAGTGAGATTTCGTTTGCTTCGATGTGGAATAGTAAAGGATGAATAATTATGGAGTACAAATGATTTTCTTTAATATTTAGTAGCATAACATGAAATAATGCCAACGTATTTGAGTAATTAAAAATGAATGAATGAGTATTAAAGTGTATTAATTTACCTATTCAGCTTTTTACCGTAAATAGACTTAAATTAGCAAAACGTGGCGTGGTTCATATTTTAATTGATCACTACGTTTTAGTGTTTTTTATGAAGTATTTATTATTATTAACCCTTTAATTAGTAGCAGAAATGACCAAAAAATTGCAAAAAAAGAGAAAAAAATGCCCAAAAAGGAGATAAAAGATAAATTCAAATGGTGATCATTGAAGGTGCCACATCACCTTCTCTATTAGATTTCTTTATATTATATATAGATTGACGGGATTGGTGTCGTAAAGATTGTAATATAAAAAAAAAAAGAATTACTGCAAGGTAGTGGGAGGTAACTTTTATATCATAAAGGTAATGTCTATATCATAAAATTAATTTTCGGCAAAATGAAGAAGCATATATATATAATCTCTATCTCTAATCTCTAATCTCTAATCTCTAATCTCTAATCTCTAATATATTAAAAGTGTGAAGAACCTTAGAAATATTATTTGAACTTTTTACCCTTCATTAAAATATTTTGCAATAGACAAAATCAACTTTTTACTATTTTTTTCAAATTATTATTACACATAAATACTAATAACATGTATTTTTGGAATAACAAAAACTGTAGTTATTTTTGGAAAATTAAACGAGTCCTAATAAAAGTGCCTTATTTTTGGCAAACAAATATTGCAGTAGGAGTATTATTTTGGCAAAATAAAGTATGCACCCTATTTTTGAAAAATAAAAATATTATTTTTTGGGCAAACTAGACATGAAAGTAGGAGTCCTAAATCTATAAGGTTACTCCACAAAATTTATCCACTAATTACGTTGGGATTTATTAGAAAGAGTCTAATTTTTTTTAAATTCATTCCAAATTGAAAGTCTTGGATATATATGGTAATTCCAAAGTAAATAGGCTTGATAAGGTCCTATAAATTTGGTTTATAACTAGTTTCAATTTTGAAGGCCAAAATATAAAAGAATATCTTTAACACACTCCTTATTGCACTTCAACTTTTCTTCGTCTTCGTCTTTTTTTTTTGAATTGTACATAAATCATAATGGTGTAATCGTAATGGTGTAGACTTACAATTTCAATTCAAAGTTGTTGTAGAGTCCAACTCAAGTTCGGCGTGCCTGCAGGTATGTCAATACGTACAACAAACAATTAGAACGAGATCATCTAGATCAAGCGAGATGACTAATGTAAGAGGAAGTTCTTCTACATGCAATGAGTAGTGTGGTTCCCTTCTCCCTGTCCGTGTGGCATCTCTTGCAGGAATACAATTTGATACACGGTTAATTTGCTAAAATTTGGTCTCATCATTAATCTTTCAGTCATTGGCTACATCATTATTCCTCTCTCTTGTAGTGATGAGTTTAAGTTACTTGAATTTTATTTTGCTTCTTTGTCTTTGAAATTATATATATTTTGTTACATTACTTTGTGTCTTTTTATATGAATCTTTTGAGTAAATTAGAGTTTTTTTTGTTGATTTATTTCAAATAGTTGTATTATATTAGTTTGCTCATATATAATGTAGTTTGTTTTTTTCTTTATCATTATTTAGAGTTTTTATCTTTTGTATGCTTAATACTTATAAATTTTTAATTGGTTCATCAATGCACACATATTTGTGCATGAAAATAGATGGTTGAGGCAATTCATAAGTTGGAGACTAATGGAGCAGGAGATCAAATCCGATATGAATAAGCACGTGACAAATCGAACACCATGTAAATTGTAGCCAATATTTGAATAATGTCCAATTGTGGTATTTATGAACTAATTGTTCTATACTTCTTACTTGCCATAGCTTGTTACATGGGTCGTGAGTGGGAGCTTAATTTTCGTCTGGGTATGCAACCTTGGATTGCTGTTGCATATTCAACTCCTGTTGCAGCTGCTACTGCAGTTTTCTTGGTCTACCCAATCGGTTAAGGAAGTTTTTCTGATGGTATGCCTCTAGAAAACTCTGGTACTTTTAATTTCATGATTGTATTCCAGGCTGAGCACAACATACTTTTCGACAATTGCAAGGCTCCTTTATTTATTCATGTTCAAAAAATAAGATTGTTTAGATCCGTTGGGACACATTTTGGCGACATGACCGAGTGGTAAGGCAGAGGACTGCAAATTCTTTTTTTTTTCAGTTCAAATTCAGATGTCGCCTGATCAACAATTTGAGGATACAAAGATCCCTGAAGCAAGCATGGAGGATCATTGATGGAAATTTTAACTTAGCAAACAAATGCACTTGAAATCAGAGGTAACATCGAGATAGTTTCATTGACATTGAGGCTAAGGCAAAATCCTAAGGCGGCACAACAATAATAATAGGTGTAACATGTAAAAGGTTTTTCTTTCCTCCCGCACATCCACAATGCAACTCATAAAAGTTTTTGTCTAGGGGGTATTATTCTCTCAATAAATTTTGTGTTTTTAATATTAGTTTTTCAATAACATTTTTTGAATTTACAAGTTGCTCCTATTAGATCAATGCTTAAGAAGACTGAAATTAGAATTAATCAAGGTTTGAACTCCTCAATACATAATCAATCTTTTACAATAATTACTCGAAATGGAGCTTATATGTGAAAATACGATTCACACGTAAAATATATGAGTCATAAAATATATGAGACGAAATTTAGACTCCAAAAATATATTAAAAGAGTTTTAATTGACGTTTAGATTTACGTCTGTTACTTTAAAATTAAAAGTAAGACGTGTATTTTGTAATGGACCGTGAACCTTATTCAAATAGATTGACGACCAAACTTTTTAGCTATTACTTTAAAATATTCATTGTCTTGAAGTTCTAAAATTATATGAAGATTTAGAGTTATTAAAATCACCCTATTTTTTTCTCACGCTCTCTACGAAGTTTTTAAATTTTGAGATAAACTTGCAACACATTATTCTTCCTTTCTATTTCCTTTTATGCACTAATTTTTATAGACATTGATTGACAACCTTCCTGGACCTTGAAGAAACCATTGACAAAGGTCCAACAGATGATCAAAAACATGAATTGTTAGGTTACATTGTTACAAAAAAGCAAAACACGATTCTAGCTAGACATGCCACAGTAGGAGACAATAATGAAATCTACTATAGAGAAGAAGATGTACACTAGAGGACCGATGAGATAGTTTGATAACTTTGGTTTAATTATGCTTTTCATTATATTCTTAGTCTAATTGAACTCTTATATTTGCTTGATTTTCTAATTAATAGGAGTATATTGTCACGACCAAAAAATAAGGGTCATGATGACACTTGTCGGCGTACCTTGACAAGTAAGCCTATCCCTCAAACTGATACAAAAAGAGAAAAAGAAAGAAATATTCCAAGATAAGGCTTCTAGAACGAAGCTGAACCATATAAGTAATCATAACAATGAGGAAAGAACTTATCCAAAATACCAATCATGCCCAAAATCAGGTGTCAATAGTGTAAGAACTACTAATACAATTCAAGAGTCAAATACTTCAAAAAAATAACCACAAAGCATTAATATCTATCTTCGAATACCAATAAAGACATAACTACTATAGAAAGATAGAGGTGAACTTCAGACGCATGAATGTCCATCCGCTACCTTGAAAGCTCCAACAATCACCCGAGTCAAGTAAGCTGAGGTGCACTCAAGCTAGGACCTGCACCGAAAGAGCACAGTAGGGATGCGTACGGTCCACTTGTACTCAGTAGGTATCATAGGCCGATCAAGCAAAGTAAAAAATAAAGCATACAAAATATACACTAAGGGAACGTCACCTGCAATCAGAAAATATCCCAAATTGGTAGCCCTCACCGCTTGCACTAACAGCTCTATAATATACATATATAATAAAACAATACACAAGATAGGGATACTAATATACAAAATATCACATAAAGGTTGAACAAATGAGGGACATGTAGAATCAAGATCATCAAGTACAATTAAAGGAAGATAGAATAATTAGACGTTAACAAGTCAAGATATAGAACAAATAGGTAGATGACAAGTCAATATGACAATTCAAACACAACATAAACACAATAAAATGGGTGCAATATATATGATGATAATAATGATGATGATGATGATGATAATGCATGGTATTGGCACGCAATCTCAAGTTTGGTACACAAGCTCAATATCACCAATATCCACAACTCTTCTCTGGCATGATCCTTCAGATATGGTCCATAAAATCTAATATTCGATACCAATATCCAGTATTCCAGTGTTTCCAGTATTTTTAAAGCACATACATAACATAAGACATAAATCAAGTACACATACATGACAACAAGTACATATAAAACAGTAAAATAAACAAGTAAAATGATGCATATGACGATATGAGAGTGATGATGCAATGTTCACAATCATTTAAAATGAGTATTTCCACAACTAATTCACGTGATGTATTTTCACACCCAATCTACATGATGTATTTTCACAACCAACCACAATGTTACAATTCCACAATATCCACTCATTACTTTCGTTTCATCCATGAATTTTCACATGTCTCATATACCAATAAGTATGGATATATCACAATATACCAATGAAACCACATTAGACATTTCAAAAATACAATACAATTATTCACATATATTCAAGGCTATCAATACCACATAGGACACCACACAGTCACACATATCACATCATATCTCAATTTCAATAATTACATCACATATAGGCCCCCACAAGAGCACAAAACATAGATAGCCATTTTTCATAATTAGTTCCCACCCTTAACATGCATTTTGTACCATCATTTACTACCTAGTCCAGTCTGAAAGAGTTAAGCCATAACCTACCTCGAATGCCGAAACCGATCTGCTACACTTTAAACCCATGACCTTACTTTTTACGAATGATTTCAAACTCCACTAAAAATATCAAATATGAAATCTACGCTTCAAAATAAAACCAACGACACCCATATTGACTACTTTTGGTTCGGGCTCAAAACGAACCCCCAAAATGGATTTCTGAAAAAGAAGGGCAAAATCAAAACTTTACTTCAAATATATATTCCCCATATTTTTAGAAATATACAGCTGAAAATCCTAGTCATAAACGAGGTTCAAATTGAAGAAAAACTATTTTTAAGCTTTACCGGATAAAATCTTTGAAAATCGGGTTAAAATTAAGAATCAGAGTTGTTTTAAGAGTTAAATTGATGAAAAATTAGTAATTATAAGATAAAAATATTATTCAAGTGAAAAAACTAGTAATTATAATTACTAGTTTAAAATCAAGCACTAAATTTTTTCATTAAAAATACCTGAATCATTGAAGACCCGAGGATAAGAACTACGCATATCATACTCGACCTCCCAAGTAGACTCATCTATAGGTCGATGTCGCTACAGGACCTTAACCACATGGATCACTCTAGAGTGAAACCGCCTAACATCCTTAGCCAAAATGGAAATCGGCTCCTCAACCAACAACAATCGCTTATCTAACTGAACTGATTCCCAATGAATGACATGAGGCTCATTTGGAATATAACGGCGAAACATAGAAATATGAAAAACTAAATGAATAACTGATAGATCAGAGGACAAGGCCAACTCATAAGCCACATTACCAATAGTCCAAAGAATCTAAAATGGACCAATAAACATGGTGCTAAGCTTGCCCCTCATCCCAAACCTCATCGCACCCTTCATGGGTAAAACTCGAAGGAAAACACGATCTCCAATGCCTGCTCTGAGATGCTCTAAGTCTATCCTAAATGATTGGACTATATCTAAAGACTCAAGCAAGTTCGTACCTCGAGGTCTCACCTATGAAACATCGAACCAACCTACTAGGGAGCGACAACGCCTAGCATATAATGCCTCAAAAGGAGCCATATCAATAGTGAAATGGTAGCTATTATTATATGCAAGCTCTGCTAAAGCCAAATGCTACTCCCACTGATCACCAAAATCCATCACGCATGCGCAGAGCATATCCTCCAAAACCTGGATAGTCCGCTCTGACTGGCCATCAGTCTAGGGGTGAAACGCTGTGCTAAGATCAACTCGAGTACCCAAATTATCCTAAAAAGTCTTCCAAAAGTGAGATGTGAACACAGAACCTCGATTTGAAATGTTAGACACCAATACACCATGTAGACGAATAATCTCACGAATATAGATACGAGCCAACCTCTCAGCACTAATGATACCTGAACCAATATAAAATGGGCTGACTTGGTCAATCGATCTACGATGACTCAAACACTATCAGAACCATGAGATGTACGATGAAAACCAGTTACAAAATCCATGATGATACGTTACTACTTCCGCTCGGGAATGGGCAACCTTTGAAGCAATCCACCAGGTCTCATATGCTCAGCCTTCACATGCAGAAAACATAGGCAACAAGCCACAAAATCTGCTATTTCTCACCTCATACAACCCCACCAATAGTGCTGCCTCAAATCACGGTACATATTAGTCAAACCTGGATGGATAAAATATCTGGAATAATGGGTCTCCTCCAAGATCAACCTAATTCAATCACTCATTCTCGACACACAAACTCGGACCCCAATCCTCAAAAATCCATCTGAAACAAGTGAGGCTTCCTTAGACTCCCCACTTAACACTTTATCTCAAATCAACCTTAATCCAACATCGTCAAACTAATGATCTCGAATCTGCTCCATTAAAGAAGATCTAGCCTCCACAAATGAAAAAACACGCCCAGGTATCGCAATATCAAGTCTAACCATCTGGTGAGCTAAAGACTGAATCTTTAAGGACAAGGGCCTTTCTTGGGTCAAAAAATGTGCCAAGCTACCCATGTAGTTGACTTTCGGCTCAAGGCATCTGCAACCATATTAGCCTTGCCTGGATGGTAGAGAATAGTCAAGTCCTAATCCTTATGCAACTCAAGCCAATGGCGCTGCCTCATATTAAGATCTTGCTGGGTGAAGAAGTACTGAAGGCTACGATGATCTGTGAAGATCTAACAAGGAACTCCATACAAGTAATGCATCCCAAACTTCAAGGCAAACAAAACTGCGCACAACTCCAAATCATAGGTAGGATAATTTCTCTCACGAGGTTTCAAATGACAAGACGCATAAGAAATCACCTCACCCTCCTGGATCAACACAATATCTAACCCAATACCTAAAGCATCACAAAAGATGGTAAAACCCACGCCCTCCTTGGGTAAAGACAATATAAGAGCTGAAGTCAATAAATCTTTATACTTTTGGAAGCTCGCCTTACAAGTATTAGACCACTAGATGGAAATATTTTTTTGAGTCAACTTAGTCAAAGGAGCTCAATAAAAGAGAAACCCTCAACAAAATACCAATAATAACCTGCTAAGCCGATAAAACTCCAAATATCGGTGGGCAAAGTAGGTCTATCCTAATCATAAACTGCGATAATCTCAGGTGGATCAACCATAATAACTTCCTTAGTCACAACATGACCCAAGAAAGAAACAGACTCCAACCAAAATTCACTCTTAGAGAACTTAATATACAACTTCTCGTCCCTCAATCTCTGAAGCACAATCCATAAATGCTCCTTATGCTCAACCTCACTCTTGGAATAAACCAAGAATCATCTATAAATACAATAACAACGGAGTCGAGTTACTGTCGAAACACCTGGTTCATCAACTTCATGAATACGACAGGGGCATTGGTCAACCCAAAAGACATGACCAAGAACTCATAATGACTATATCGAGTTTGAAAAGATATTTTTGGAATATTCAAAGCTCTAATCCTCAACTGGTGATAATCGAACCTCAAATCAATCTTTAGAAACACCACAACACCCTGAGTTAATCAAATAAATCATCAATGCGAGGAAGATGATACTTATTCTTAATCGTGACTTTATTCAACTGTTGATAATCAATACATATCTACATATACCCATTATTTTTCTTTACAAATAAGACAGACGCACCCCAAGACAAAATACTAAGTTGGATAAATCCATTATCCAACAACTCCTGCAACTGATCCTTCAATTTCTTTAACTCTGCTGGGGCCATCCTATAAGGAGGAATAGAAATAGGCTTGGTGCCCGACTCAATATCAATAACGAAATCAATATCTCAATCCGGAGGCATACCGGGTAAGTCCATAGGAAACACATCCAAAAACTCACGAACGACCCGGACAAAATCCAAGGAAAGAGGTCAAACTACATTGGTGTCACGAATATGATCCAAGTGAGATTAACGTCCCCTCTCAACCAATTTACAAGCCTGAACATGAGTATAATTCTCTTTGGACTCGAATCATGTGCAACCTTCCAAGCTATCCTTGGCACACCCGGCAAAGCTAAAGTCATAGTTTTAGCAAAATAATCTAAGACAACATGATAAGGATCCAACCAATCTATGCCTAAAATAGCATCAAAATTGACCATATCTAATACAAACAAATTGTAATACTCCGAAAATCTAGACTAATATTAGAACCATGTTTCAAGCTCATGCAAAGTACACTCTAGTTTGTTAGTAGTATTATGAGTGAGTTTGATGCATATTAAGTCCTCAAATAACTCCCATCTGTTAGACAGATCAAAATATTCCTTATTGATTGAGTTTTCGAGAAGAATGTTGTTATAGTCAACTTCAAACGATCTTATCTTTTATTCTACTGAGAATTTTCCATCTCAAGACCCACCAAATTATAGGAAATTAAATCATTTTTCCAACAATACTAATTTTGCCCAAATTTAATACTTGGGTGAGAAGTTATGGTACTTTTAGTGAAAGACAATAGCCCAACGCGATAAGGTCACGTCGCGGTGATGGCAAAAATCACGTTCGTCCTTTTCCAGTGGAGCACCATGATAACGCCACATCACACCGAGGGTCAAATTCATGTTCAGTGGGGCACCGTGATGGCACCGCATCACGCCAAGGTGCTAAATCAAGATTGTCCGTTTCCAGTGGCGCAATGCAATAGCACTGCATCGCGCCATTAGAAAAAATGGGGATTGTCATTTTCCAGTGGCGCAATGCGATTGCATCGTATCGCGCCGAAGGCCAAGATTGGGATTTTCAGTCCAGTTTTGAGTTTTAATTTCCTAAGGGCATTTAAGTCCTTTCCCTTCACCTCATTAGTCCAAACACGAGATTTAAGTACTAAGCGAGCATTATTTGCTCATTATTTCACAATTCTCTCAAAATTAAAGTAGCCTTATTTCAAGAACAAGCCCCAGCCTTCAAGATTCAAGATCAATTCTCAAGAAAACCCCCTAGAACTCTTACGAATTCATCAACTTAGGTATGTTAAATGTTCATCCATGGGTCCCTTTCACCCATGGAGCCCAAGAATCTAATTTTTAAATTCAAAGTTATGATCTTTTACAAGTTATTATGATTTTTAACCATGAATCTTGATTCTATACCATGTTTACATAAAATTATTGTTGTTATTGAACCCCACACATCTGAATAGTATTATTCGCTGATTTAAATCTTAATTAGTGATGTTGATGTTGAAATCATGCTATTTCTGCAATCTTTAAACTATTCCCATGCTTAAGCCATGCTTTACAAGCGTTTGATGAAATGTTTCAAAGAATGAGTTTTGAATAATGACCCTTGTTATGTTTTCAAGTGATTTCACATGGAATGCATTATAGTATGTTTTAAATATTGTGACATCCATATCGTGTTCAGATGAATTCAGAATAAAACCCTCATCCTATGATTTGGTCATGTGATTGTCCGATCTTTTCAGGTTTATAAAGCATCCCCATGTTAAAGTCTTAGTCCCTATGTGTTTGATGAAATTCTTAAGTGAATAATTGTGAACAATGATTTCCTTCCATGGTTTCAAAGCTTTCAAGTGGTCCTATTGTTATTACTATAGAGTCCTAGGGGTTATAAATACCTGAAAACTTAGCTATTTACTTAGTCTCAGTATCTTCAGAATAGTTTCAGATAAATCATGAGCATTACCACTCAGTTAGCCTTCATGATCAGTTACTTGTCCCGTTAAGCCTAGTTCAGTCCTGTAATCAGTGTCAGTTCAATTAGGAGTAGGATTCAGCACTGAGCGAACCCAGGGGTGGGGGCATTCCTATTAGTATAGGGTTTGACCCTTAGTAGCAATCCCTGAGTTACAAAACTACGTAGCCAGTGTACGTTTGAAATATTTTCCTGCTAGTTTAGGGTTGATACATATCTCATGCGTTTTCCTTTTAGTTTAGGGTTGACAAGATGTCTTCCTGCTAGTTTAGGGTTGACACAACCATTGTTAGTACCCGTTGCATGGTACTAGCACCCTTCCAACTTGGGTCACAGGTTGGACCCTAATCAACTCAGACTGGGACATGTCGGTTAGATGATACCTCCTACAGTTTCAGTTTCAGTACTCAGTCCAGTCTCACTCGACCATAGCATACAGTTTATCAGTTATTCATTTATCAGATTTCAGTATTTTGGTTTATAGACTATATTCAGAATATGTTTTATGCTTGGTCATGCATTCTCAGTCTTTATAGATTTCATGCATTCTATTCAGTACCTCATGCTATACATTCAGTCAGTTATTACTCATGCACATGAGCCCATGTATATCAGCCTAACCTCATTTAGCATACCAATACATTCAAAGTACTGATTGCATACTCGTTTCTTGTGCTATGATGACATATATCATAGGTTCGGATGCTTAGTTCCCGAATCGCGCGTAGACTTTCCAGATTATCAGACGTAGCAGTGGTGAGTCCTCATATTTTGAGGACAGACTATATATATTTTTATGCTTTCAGTTTAGTAGTTAGTCAGAGTTAGTTGGGGGTTTATCCCATCAGCTCCACAGTCAGTCAGTAGAGGCTTTTTAGACTTGTACAGACAGTAAATTAGTCATTAGTTTTCAGTTGTCTTTGTTAGATATTTTATCAGTATTACCAGTATTATTTTACAGACTTTATCAGAACTATGATTTAAAACCTTATGGCATTCCTCGGTTAAATTCCACATATGATCTTTTGTTATCAGTTTTATTCAGTGCTCACAGTACGTACAAGCTCATGAGTTAGCTTGTGGTCTTTCGGGACTGTAAGAACTGTGTGGTGCCTAGGGTATACTTTCGGAGAGTTACACAAATCTACCAAAGTCTCACGTCCAGCAAAAGTCACAACATAAGATCATTACACTCGATACACCACTAAAGAATCAACTATCGGGGTAGATACACGAATAGGCATGACAATAGGCTCACTAACTAAATCAAAATGCAAAGAAAAATACACAGATATATAGGAGAAAGTCGATTTGGGATCAAATAACACAGATGCAGGTCTGAAACAAACGAGGAAGATACCTGTAATCACAACATCAGAAGCCTCTGCCTCAGGTCCTTCTAGTATAGCATAACACTGTCTACGACTACCAACTGGCTGAGTAGCCCCACAACAACCACTACGGGCTCTACCATCTCTACCTCTAGCACCTTTGGTAGAACCTCTACCCCTCACAGATGAAATAAGAGTATCTCTAAACACATGGCGAGAATAGTCCTTGGCCACATGACCAATCTTCCACATGACCAATCTCGTCACACATATAGCATTCTCTATGACCATTCTCAACAAGAGAATGTACAATTGGGCCCAAACGACCACCCTGAACTGCTGAACTTGAAGATATACCACTTGAGCTCTATAAAGTCACCTGCACTGGCCTACCATGGTATCCATGAAAAACTCTAAAATCTCTGCATCACGAGATTTGACTCTTGAATTGACGAAAACATCACACTTTCATGGCGCCTCCCTGAGATGTACTAAGAATACCCTCTGTCATCTTAGTATGATTCACAATACTCTAAAAAGAAGCCCCAAGCATAACCATCTGAGACGTATCCAACTGAAGAAAGACCTCCAAACCTTTTACAAACTTCTGAATCTTCTCAGACTCGGTGGAAATGCTATAATAGAAATATCTAGACAGGGCATGAAAGTGTTTCTCATACTCAGCAACTGTCATAGAGCCTTACTCCAAATGATCAAACTTATCCCGCATACGGTCTCTCAAACTGAAAGGCACAAATCTCTCTAGGAAAGACTCAAAGAATTTATCCCAAGTCATCTCGGGAGAATCATGGGGTCTACAACTGATAAGCAACATCCACTAATATCTCGCCGCATCTCTCAACTGATAATATGTAGTATAAGTCACACTGTCCATGCAGAAAGAGTGAAACACAACTCAACACATAAGGTAAGATAGAACTTTGCACAATAAAGAATTAACTAAGGAAAGTTTCCTAAAGACGTGCTATAGCCTCTCGAAGATATATGTGGACGTCTACGTGCTGATCTGCAAGACTCTATTAGACATCCCATTCTTACACCATTAAGAGCAATGAATCCTGGATGCTCTAATACCAATTTTACAAGACCCAAAAATGAGAGTCATGATGGCACTTGTCGCGGCGTACCTTGACAAATAAGCCTATCCCCCAAACTGATACAAAAAGAGAAAAAGATAGAAATATCCCAAGGTAACTCTTCTAGAATGAAGACAAACCATATAAGTAATCATAACAATGCGGAAAGAACTTATCCAAAGTACCAATCAGGCCCAAGACTAGGTGTCAATAGTGTAAGAACTACTAATACAATCCAAGAGTCAAATACTTCAGAAAAATAACCACAAAGGATTAATATCTGTCTCCAAATAATAATAAAGACATAACTACTATAGAAAGATGAGGTGGACTTTGGATGCATGATTGTCCATTCACTACCTTAGAAGCTCCAACAATCTCTTGACTCAAGCAAGCTGAGGCGCACTCGAGCTAGGACCTGCACCAAAAGGGCGCAGTAGACATGAGTACGGCCCACTTGTACTCAGTTGGTATCGTAGGCCGACCAAGAAAAGTAGTAAATAAAGCATATAAAATATACTCTAAGGGAACGTCACCTGCAATCAGAAAATATCCCACAACGGTAATCGACACTGCTTACACTAACAGTTTTATAATATCCATATATAATACAACAACACAATATAGGGCTACTAATATACACAATATCACATAAAGGTAGAACAAAAGAGGGACATGTATAATCAAGATCATCAAGTACAATTAAAGGTAGATAGAATAATTAGACGTTAACAAGTCAAGATATAGAACAAATAGGTAGATAACAAGTCAACATGACAATTCAAACACAACATAAACACAATAAAGTGGGTGTAGTGTATAGATGATGATAATGATGATGATGATGATGATAATGCATAGTATTAGCGCACAGCCTCAAGTTTGGCACATAACTTCAAGATCACCAATATTGGGCCAAAAACTTTACTTTTAAGCTCCACACCATTTTATGATTTAACTCCCAAGAGGCAAGATGAAAATGAGCAAAATGGGCCAAAAAGAGGTGAAAAATCTATTATTTATAGTAGATTTTCTTGCAATATCAGTTGTTTTTTGGTCGATCGAATTTTGACAGGGTGTCCGAAATTCATTCGGAGTCCGATACATGCAAACGAACTATGCAACCATACTAAATTTGACGTTCTAGATGCGATGGAGAAATTAGATTTTCAAAAAAATATCATTTTCACAAAGTTGATCCCCGAAATCCGAAATCACAATTTTCCAAATTGAGGGTCAAAATGAGATTTAAAAGTTGTAAAATCATACCAAAAATGCTATCACGCTAAAATTGACATTCTAGATCTGTTGGCGAAGTTAGATTTTGTACCCGAGGTCGTTTCAATCAAAGATGGCTCCCACACCTATATTATTAACTTTCCAACTTTTCGATCAATAAGTCGAAATGAGCTTGGGTGCACCGGGACCCGAACCAAAGGATACCTAGCCTAAAATTGATATTTCAGAGCTGTTGGCTCAGTCCGTTCAGCCATCCATTGCACAGATCAAAAGATATTCCCATAAGTCTAAAATAAGGCTCTCGAAGCCATAAGAAATCACAATATTGCATAAATAGTACCAAAATACCTCAATAACCAGGCCAATCACTCACACACCCCATAAATACAATAATGCAACTACAGAGAGGGGTAAAATAGTCAAATCACACAAAATCATAAAATTTCACATATTTTATCAAATTTTTTTCTAGGTTGTTACATCATCCACCACTAAAAATCTAGTTCATCTTTAAACTAATGCAAAGAAATACCTGAATCAATGAAGAGCTGATTATAAGAACTACGCATATCAGACTCGACCTCCCAAGTAGCCTCATCTATAGTTTGATGTTGCTACAGGTCCTTAACCACAGGGATCACTCTTGAGTGCAACCACCTAACATCCCTAGCCAAAATGGAAATTGACCCCTCAACCAACGACAACCGCTCATTTAACTGAACTGACTCCCAACGAATGACATTAGACTCATCTAGAATATAATGACGAAGCATAAAAACATGAAAAACTAAATGAACAACTAATAGATCAGAGGGTAAAGCGAACTCATAAGCCACATCACAAATAATCTGAAGAATCTCAAATGGACTAATAAATATGAGGCTAAGCTTGTCCCTCCTCCCAAACCTCATCACACCCTTCATGGGTGAAACTCGAAGGAAAACACGATCTCTAATGCCAAATCTCAAGTCACGAAGTCTATAATCAGCATAACACTTCTTCGTACTCTAAGCTGCTCTAAGTCTATCCCGAATAATCCAGACTATATCTAAAGACTCATGAAGTAAGTCCGTACCTCAAGGTCGCAACTCTGAAACATAGAACCAACCCATCGGGGAGCAACGCCTCAAAAAGAGCCATATCAATACTAAAATAACAACTATTATTATATGCAAACTCTGTTAAAGCCAAATGTTGCTCCCACTAGCCACTAAAATCCATCACGTATGTATAGAACAGTTCCTCTAAAACCTGGATAGTCCGCTCTTGCTGGCCATTAGTCTAGGGGTGAAACGCTATGCTAAGATCAGCCCGAGTATGCAAATCATCTTGAAAAGTCTTCCAAAAGTGAGATATGAACATAGAACCTCAATCTTAAATAATAGACACCGACACACCATACAGATGAAAAATCTCAAGAATATAGATACGAGCCAACCTCTAGCACTAACGATACCTGAACCAAAATAAAATGAGATAACTTGGTCAATCAATCCACGATAACCAAAGCACTATCAGAACCATAAGATGTATGAGGAAAACCAGTCACAAAATCCTCGGTGATGCATTACCACTTTTTCTCGGGAATGGACAACCTCTAAAGCAATCCACTAGGTCTTATATGCTTGACCTTCACATGCTAAAAGCATAGGCAATGAGCCACAAAATTTGCTATTTCTCACCTCATACCACCCCGCCAGTAGTACTGCATTAAATTACGATACATCTTAGTCTCACCTGGATAGATAGAATATCTAGAACAATATGCCTCCTCTAAGATCAACCTAATCCAATCACCCATTCTCAGCACACAAACTCGAACCCTAATCCTCAAAACTCCATCTAAATCAAGTGATGCTTCCTTAGCTCCCCACTTAACACCTTATCTCGAATCAACCTTAATCCAACATCGTCAAACCAATAAGCTCAAATTTTCTCCATCAAAGAAGATATAGCCTCCACAAGTGACAAAACACGCCCAGGCATCAAAATATCAAGTCTAACCATCTAGTGAGCTAAAGACTGAACCTCTAAGGCCAAGGGACTCTCTTGGGTCAAAAGATGCGCCAAGCTACCCTTGCTAGTCAACTTTTGGCTCAAGGTATCCGCAACCACATTAGCCTTGCCCGGATGGTAGAGAATAGTCAAGTTATAATCCTTAAGAAACTTATGCCAACGACACTGCCTCATATTAAGATCTTGCTGGGTTAAGAAGTACTGAATGCTACGATGATATGAGAAGATCTAACAACGGACTCCATACAAGTAGTGCCTCCACAACTTCAAGGCAAACACAACTGCGCACAATTCTAAATCATGGGTAGGATAATTTCTCTCATGAGGCTTCAACTGAAGAGATGCATAAGCAATCACCTTACCCTCCTGTATCAATATAACACCTAACCCAATACCTAAAGTATCACAAAAGATGGTAAAAACCACTCCCTCCTTGGGCAAAGCCAATAAATGAGCTGAAGTCAATAAATCCTTGAGCTTTTGAAAGCTTGCCTCACAAGCATCAGACCACTAGATAGAAATATTTTTCTGAGTCAACTTAGTTAAAGGAGCTGTAATAAAAGAGAAACCCTCATCAAAATATCGATAATAACCTGCTAAGCCGACAAAAGTCCATATCTCGACGGGCGAAGTAGGTCTAGCCTTATTACAAACCGCGATATTTTTAGGTGGATCAACCATAATACCTTCCTTAGTCACCACATGACCCAAGAAAGAAACATACTCCAACCAAATCTCACACTTTGAGAAATTAACATGCAACTTCTCATCCCTCAATCTCTGAAGCACAATCCACAAATGCTCTTCATGCTCAACCTCACTCTTGGAATAAAGCAAGAATCATCTATAAATACAATAACCAAGGAGTCGAGATACTATCGAAACACCCGGTTCATCAACTCTATGAACGCGACAAGGGAATTGGTCAACCCAAAGACATGACCAAGAACTCATAATGACCATATCGAGTTCAAAAAGTTGTCTTCAAAATATTCAAAGCTCTAATCCTCAACTGGTGATAACCGAACCTCAAATCAATCTTCAAAAACACTGCAACACCCTGAGCTGATCAAATAAATCAGTGCAAGGAAGATGATACTTATTCTTAATCGTCACCTTATTTAACTATCAATAATCAATACATATCCACATATACTTATTCTTTTTCTTTACAAATAAGACAGGCGTACCCCAAGGCAAAATACTAGGTTGGATAAATCCTTTATCCAATAACTCCTGCAACTGATCCTTTAATTCCTTTAACTCTGCTGGGGTCATCCAATAAGAAGAAATAGAAATTGGCTTGGTGCCCAACTCAACATCAATAGCGAAATCAATATCTTAATCTGGAGGCATACTAGGTAAGTCCGTAGGGAACACATCCATAAACTCACAAACAACCCAGACAAAATCCAAGGAAGGAGGTGAAACAATACTGGTGTCACGAATATGATCCAAGTGAGATAAACATGAATGTAAGATATAATCCTCTTAGGACTCGAATGAAGTGCACCCTTCCAAGCTATCCTTGGCATACCCGGCTAAGCTAAAGTCTCAGTCTTAGCAAAATAATCTAAGACAACATGATAATGAGCCAACCAATCTATGCCTAAAATAACATTAAAATTGACCATATCTAATACAAGTAAATCTACTAAAGTCTCATACCCGACAAAAGTCACAACACTAGATTATTACACTCCATACACCACTAAAGAATCACCTATCGAGGTAGATACATAAATAGGCATGGTAAGAGGCTCAGTAACAAAATCAAAACCCAAAGCCAAATACACAGATATATAGGAGAAAGTCAATTTAGGATTAAATAACACAGATGCCAATCTGAAATAAATGAGGAAGATAACTGTAATCACAACATTAGAAGGCCCTACCTCAGGTCTAATATGGAGTAGCCCCACAACCACCACCACGGGCTCTACCATCTGTACCTCTCACACATTTGGTAGAACCCCTACCCCTCATAGATAAAATAGGAGTAGCTCTAAATATACGGCGAGAACAGTTCTTGGCTATATGGACAATTGTATTACACACATAGCAACCTCCACGACCAGTCTCAACAGAAAATGTACAACTGGGCCCAAACGGTCACCTTGAACTGCTGAACTAGAAGATCTACCACCTGAGCTCTATAAAGTCACCTACACTGGCCTGCCATGGTATCCACGAGAACCTTAAAATCTCTGCCTCACGAGATTTGATCCTGAACTGACCAAAACACCGCACTTTTTTGGTGCCTCCCCGAGATGCACTAAGAATACTCTTTGTCATCTTAGCATGATCCATAATACTCTGAAAAGAAGCCCTAAGCACAGCCATATGAGACATAGCCTACTGAAGAGAGAACTCCAAACCCTTTACAAACTTTTGAGTCTTCTCAAACTCGGTGCAAATGCTACCATAGAAATACCTAGACAGATCATGGAAGCATGCCTCATACTCAGCAACTGTCACTGAGCCTTGATCCAAATGATCAAACTCATCCCACATACGGTCTTTAAAATTGAAAGGCATAAATCTCTGTAGGAAAGCCTCAACGAACTGATCCCAAGTCATCTTGGGAGAATCATGGGGTCTATAACTGACAAGCAACCACCACTAATCTCTCGCCGCTTCTCCCAACTGATAAAATATAGAATAAGTCACACTATCCATGCAGAAAGAGTGGAACACAACTCAACACATAAGGTATGAAAGAACTTTGCACGATAAAGAATAAAATGAGGGAAGTTTCCTAAAGACATCCAATAGCCTCTCGAAGATAGATATGGATGTCTATATACCAATTTACGAGACTCTATTAGACATCCCGTTCTTACACCATTAAGACTAATGAAACCTGGATGCTCTAATACCAATTTGTCTTAACTCAAAAATGAGGGTCATGATGGGATTTTTTGCCACGGCGTACCTTGACAAGTAAGCGTATCCCCAAACTAATACAAAAAGAGAAAAATATAGAAATATCCCAAGGTAAGGCTTCTAGAACAAAGCCGAACCATATAAGTAATCATAACAATGCGAAAAGAACTTATCCAAAATACCAATCATACACAAAACGAGGTGTCAATAGTGTAAGAACTACTAATACAACCCAAGAGTCAAATACTTTAGAAAAATAACCACAAAGCATTAATATCTATCTTTGAATACTAATAAAGACATAACTACTATAAAAAGATAGAGGTAAACTTCGGATGCATAAATGTCCATCCACTACCTTGGAAGCTCCAATAATCACCCGAGTCAAGCAAGCTGAGGAGAACTCAAGCTAGGACCTGCACCGAAAAGGCACAGTAGGTATGAGTATGGTCCACTTGTACTCAGTAGGTATCATAGGACGACCAAAAAAAGTAGTAAATAAAGCATACAAAATATACACTAAGGGCACGTTACTTGCAATCAGAAAATATCCCACAACGGTACCCACACCGCTTGCACTAACAGTTCTATAATATCCATATATAATACAACAACACATAAGATAAGAATACTAATATAAAAAATATCACATACAGGTAGAACAAAAGAGCGACATGTATAATCAAGATCATCAAGTACAATTAAAGAAAGATAGAATAATTAGACGTTAACATATTAAGATATAGAATTAATAGGTTGATGACAAGTCAATATGACAATTCAAACATAACATAAACACAATAAAGTGGGTGCAATATATATGATGATGATGATGATGATGATAATGCATGGTATTGGTACACAACCTCAAGTTTGGCACACAACCTCAAGATTATCAATATCCACAACTCTTCTCCGACATGATCCTTTGGAGATGGTCTATAAAATTCAATATCCGATACCAATATCCAGTATTCTAGTATTTCCAGTATTTTCAAAGCACATACATAATATAAGACATAAATCAAGTACACATACATGACAACAAGTATATATAATGCAGTAAAATAAATAAGTGAAATGATGCGTATGACGACATGAGAAGGATGATGCAATGTTCACAACCATTCAAAATGTGTATTTCCACAATCAATCCACGTGATGTATTTTCACACCTAATCTACATGATTTATTTCCACAACCAACCACAATGTTACAATTCCCCAACCACTTGAGACAACATCCACTCATTACTTCCGTTTCATCCATGAATTTCCACATGTCTCACATACCAATAAGTATGGATATATCACAGTATACCAATAAAAATGTATTAGGAATTTCAACAATACAATACAATTATTCACATGTATTCAAGGCTATCAACATGAAATAGGGCCCCACACTGTCACACATATCACATCATATCTCAATTTCAATAATTATATCACAAATAGGCCCCTACACGGGTACAAAATATAGATAATCATTTGTCATAATTAGTTCCCACCCTTAACATTCATTTTGTACCATTATTTACTACTCAATTCAGTCTGAAAGAGTTAGTCATAACCTATCTCGAATGCCGAAACCGGTCCACTACACTTTGAAATCACAACCTTAATTTTCACGAATGATCCCAAACTACACTAAAAACACCAAATATAAAATCTATGCATCAAAACAAACCAATGACATCCATAATGACTACTTTTAGTTTGGGGTTAAAATGGATCCCCGAAAAAGATTTCTGAAAAAGAAGAGCAAAATCAAAACTTTACTTCAAAAGCATGTTTTCTATTTTTTTTTAGAAATTTACAAATGAAAACCCAAGTCAAATCGAGTAAAAAATGAGGTTCTCATTGAAGAAAAATCATTTTTAAACTTTACCGGGTAAAATCTTTGAAATTCAGGTTAAAATCAAGAATCATAGTTGTTTTAAGGGTTAAATTGATGAAAACTAGTAATTATAAGATAAAAATACTATTCAAGTAACAATAAGTGAAATTAGAATTTAAAATCAAGCCCTAAGATTTTTGGAGTTTTGAAAAATTAATTAAGAAATTACTAAGAAAAGGGTGAACTCTTACCTTAAATCCATAATAAAATAAAGAATTAGGTGTTAATCTAGCTTCTCAATCTCCCAAAAACTTTACTTTTAAGCTTCCACACTATTTTAGTATTTAACCCCCCAGAGGAAAGATGAAAGCAAAGTGCGCCCAAAAGAGGTGAAGAATCTGCTATAATATCAATTTTTTTGGTCAATCATACTTCGATGGGGTGCTAGGGATTCGTTCGTAGTTCGATACATTCAAAGAAACTATGAAACCATACTAAATTTGATGTTTCTGATGTGATGGAGATATCATATTTTCAAAAAACATCATTTTCACAAAGTTGACCCTCGAAACTCGAAATCAGAATTTTCCTAACCAAGGGTCAAAATGAGATTTAAAAGCTGTAAAATCATACCAAATATGCTACACCCTAAAATTGACATTCCAGATCTGCTGACGAAGTCAGATTTTCCGTCTGAGGTCGTTTCGATCAAATATGGGTCCCACACCTATTTTTCAATTTTCCAACTTTTCGATCAATAGATCGAATTGAGCTCAGGTGCACCGTGAACCGAACCAAAAATCTACCTATACTAAAATCGATATTTCAGAGCTGCTGGCATAGTCTGTTCAGCCATCCATTGTAAAAGATATTCCCTTAAGTCTAAAATAAGGTTCTCGAAGCCATCATAAATCACAATATTGCATAAATGGTGCCAAAATACATCAAAAACCATGTCAATCACTCCTACACCCCATAAATACCATAATGCAACTACGAGGAGGGGTAAAACTGTCAAATCACACAAAATCACAAATTTCTCATATTTCATCAATTTTTTTTAGGTCGTTACATATATTGTTTCACTTGAATAAGTATGTCATGATTTTATTTGGGACTTTAGAAATTTTGCCATTTTGAAGATCTACAGTGGAAGAATATTACAAAAAAGTTATTTTGTAAGTATATATCAACTCTCTTATATCTCTCTTTCAGTTACTTGGATTGTAACTCATTCTAAAATTCAATTTTGATTATTATAGATAAAGAACCTATGTATATATGAAGAGTATTAAATGAAGCAAAACATTCCATTTTCATACTTCCTTATTTTTATTTCGAAAATAGTTTCTCTACCTTCAAAGTAGGGCTTACACATCACCCAGCTAGCTCCCCAAATTCCTCTTGTGAAATTACACTAGATACGTTGTTATTGTTATTGCTGCTGCATCTATCTATCTACCTATCTACCTATCTACCTATCTATCTACCTACCTACCTACCTACCTACCTACCTACCTACCTACTGTAATAACGTAAAATCATCTCCCGGGATGTCACACGGTGCCTAAGGCTACGAGTAGCCCCAAGTTAACCCTTAGAGCTAGTTTCTACCAATGACACTTAACTCAAGAGAAGAATAGACTCAACACTAGCATAGTCATATCACATGAAAGGAAATATGGAAAAGATACTCGGTCCATAAGACCACAATATAGAGAAATCTCAACAAAACCACAATATCAAACCCTCGACACATCACAAGTCTGACACTAGTCTGACAAGCCTCTATAAATCAAAATCTAGAGAGCCGTTGGGACAAGTCCCCAACTAACTCGAAATGAACTGAAGATAAAATATAGTCTCTCAATTACGGTAAATATCTGAAGATCGGTCCTCGAATCATGAGGACTCACCACTATAGAAAATGTAGGCAAGGTACTCGAAGAATCACGGGCGAGGCTGCGACTGAGCACCTGAACCTACATTATGACATAATATAGCACATAGACATATATGTAGATCAATACTTGGAATGTACTAAGTATGCGGGGGTGAATGCATATGAATAAAATAGTAACAATCTTCTTTAATCAAATCATGTATGCATTATGAGACGACTCACATAGCTTGAACAAGTATAAAATATAAAGCTCATAAGTCATGTAGAATGGAGCATGTAACACAAATCTCGTGAGTCATCATTGTTTAATCTCAAAATTTAAAATCTTCTCTTGTTGTCAATACCCAAAGGCTAAGGGACTTTAAAAAATACTTTCAACTCATGCATAAGTCTTATGGAGAGTAAAACTTCTTCAATACTCAATATTTCATAACTATTTAGAACTCATATACTTGGAATTCGGAATCATATAACTTGAAAGCATACTTGAAGGCATTTCATCCACTTTAGAAAAATATCTCATCTCAAGTTTTAGGGAAATCACTCCATCTCAAATGGAAAGACATTCTAGTTTATGAAAACAACTTATCTCAAGTCTTTATAAAAGTACTATAACAAGGGAAGATGCTTTCATTTAGGAAATAACTCACATCAAGAAAATACTTTAGTTGGGGAAACATCTTTGCAATTCAACCATTTAGGAAAATAGCTTATAGGGAAGGAAAATAAGTATTTGATCTCGAAGTCTAAATGCCAAGGGAGGTTCTCATAACCGACATAAACCATGCGAGCTATATGGAGTCCAATGTTTTATCCTCCTAAGGAAGAGGCCCCACGTTGGGGAGGAGCGTCATACTCTTGCCAGGGAGTATAGCCTAGGTATAGTGATCACTAAACGAAACTCGGCCTCAGGCCCAATCATAATCATCATAAACTCGGCCTCAGGCCCAACCTACGGTGGCACGTAGTTTTGGGGTAAGAAACTATAGTAACTTACCCACTCGGTGCTAAATACTACTCCCTTTAGATTATCTGCGCTCATCTTATAAAAATCCACTTTTAGAATAATCACATGGTTCACCATGAACCCAATAATCAAATTGATAATCTCATATAGTGAAGTGGATTTCAAAGCTCAAGGACCATTAGGTCAATTTATTTCTCAATCATCTCAAAATACTCAAAACATGGGTGCTCATAGCACAAGAGTTCATAATTTCACAAGTCTCAAATAGGGCTTACTAACCCATTATTCAATCTCAAGTTAAAGCTTATCAAGAGCATAATATATATAGCATATAGAATCATAAATCATGTGGAAATCTGGAAATTTCAGCAAGTTACCTCAAAATCTCAATATAGACATATACTTCAATATCTCAACAATACAAATATTAGCTTATCATGGGGTTTATACCCAGCTGTTAATACTCAAGAAAACATGTAGAAACCATGCCATTTGACTCTTAATTCATGGGAAATATCAATATAATGCATTCAATAATAATGGGTTAAAAACCCAATTCAAATTCATGTAAAAACCTCATATATTTCAATAATTTCATAATGTAAATAGCCATTTGGGCACAAGGGTGAAAGGATTACCCTTATTCAAAAACCCCACATACCTTGAATTAGAAGCTTTTGATGAACTCTCACTTTTGGAACTCTATTCATGCTCTAGAATGAGGGTTCTTGAGGTCCTTGACTTGGAAACCTTGAATCTTGACTCAATTTAGGAAATACATGGTGGATTCTTGAGATTCTTGGAAGAGGTTTTGGATACTTAGAGTTTATGTTGAGAGAAAACTTGAGAAAAACCTCATAAGATGCTTGTAAATGGCTTTGATTTAGTGTTTCCATGATTTTATAGGCTTGGAAAAGGTCCAAAGTGCCCTTTTAAACATCTGTGCAAAACTGGAAAAATTGAAATGGAACCCGATTTTATTGGCCTCCGCGACACGCCACTTATCACGGTGGCTCACTGGAATTTGATAATTGGGAAATTGGTAGCCTCCGCGATGTGGATCCTTCGAGTTTTCCCACTGGTTGGGACCTGGGACTCCTCTGCGATGCACCACTATCGCGGGGTTCCACTGGAAATTGACAATTGCCAAATCAACCCTCTCCGCAATGCACCCGGCAGTTAAATGATGCAGTTTTACGACTAAGGCTTAAATTAGCCATAACTTCTTACCCGAGTGTTGGATTTGGGAAATATTATATGGATGGGAAGCTTATAAGATTTCCCACGTGATAAAAAGTAGAAATTAGGGAAATTCTATATGGTTAACACGTTACTCACTTAGGAAGAAACTTCTCAATCTTTTAGGGCCAGAATCACGCCTCACTCGACATGCCCTACGACTCAAACTACCTACCTACCTATCTATCTATCTATCTATCTATTTATCTATCTATCTATCTATCTATATATATATATATATGTAATAATAATAATAATAAAAGAGGATATTCTTGTATTAGGTTATGTCAATTGGCATCTTAAGAACTACCCTCTTACAATAAAATAATTTTTGTAGATTATTAATTATTTAATATTTATTTTATATCTACATTCTATATATATAATAAAGGAGAATAGTCTTGCATGACGTTATGCTAAGTGTCATCTTTAGAACTAACCTCTTATAACAAAAATAATTTTTATAGATTATTAATTATTTAATATTTATTTCATATCTATATTTATAATAAAAGAGAATGATCTTGCACGAGGTTAGACAAAGTGACATCTTAAGAACTAGCCTCATACAATAAAAATAATTTATGTAAAATATTAATTATTTAATATTTATTTCATATCTATATTTTATATATATAATAAAAGAGAATAGTCTTACCTGAGGTTCTGCCAAGCGATATTTTAAGAACTAGCCTCTTACAAAAAATAAATTTTATAGATTATTAATTATTTAATATATATATATATGTATACTTTAAAGTCAGTGATGATGCAGTCTGCAATAAAAAATAGAGCTCAATTCAATACCATAAAGTTAAATGCAATCGAATAAGTAAATTTGTTGGATTTGTGTTGGTAAATATGTTTTGTATAGTATGTGATTTCATATATGTATATTTGTATATATATGTATCTATATATACATAAGAATATGTATAATAGGGCATCAAAAAATTGTATGTGAATCATATTTGTATATGCATATACCTATTAATATGTCTAATAAGACACCAGAAAGATGTATGTGAAATCATATATGTATGTTTGTATACATATATTTTTATATATGTATTTTATATATGTCTGAATTTTAATTTGTTCTCGATTTCAATATAATTAGATATACCATTTCATTACTGTATATATATATATATATATATATATATATATATATATATATATATATATCAGAAAGGTGTTGCATTTTATCTTTAGAATATTTAGCATTTATATAGTTGTATATGCATATTTGTAATGTGATTATGTTTTATATTCTTGTTGATTGTTGTGTAAATTATTAATAGTTAATTTCTTCCCAACAAGTATACTTTGGTGTGTAGATCGAAGGCATGTAATTGGTTACTAATGACATCTAACTAACAATATCGATTTTCTTATGATTTGAAAGTTTCGACAGGAGCATACTTGTCCTTTAAATGATTGAGTGTACAAGAAAAAAAATATTAGTAGTACATTGATTGGTGGTATTGTGAAACAAAAGTTATCCAATCATAAAAGAGTGTATATGATGAAACACATTCAAAGAATACTAAGCATGAGCTCGTATTGAATTTGACTTATAAAATGACCTGAAGACCTAGTAAGAAAGCTTTGATTTCATTGAGGGGGACAACATATGCATCCTACAACAGACTGCTGGGATATTTATACATGTTGGAAAGGACTTACACTGATCACATATACGAATAAAAGAAAACCAGAGAATGAATTCCTATATGTGTTTATATTGCTCTATTCTTCAATTAAAGAATTTGATTCACGTCGACCAATTATTATTGTTGATGCCAGTGACCTCAGGGGAATATATAATGAAAGTTTTGTTTCAACAAGTACACTTGATGGAGAAGATTTTTTTGCTAATTACATTTAACACATAATTTTATATTTTAGATTATTTATATAATATTAAATACATATAATTATTATTCAAACATAATTTTTTTTCTGAATTACATGCTGAAATGTTACATGTATACATGGTGTACATGATTTATATTTCACTTGCTTACGAAAAATTGAATTTTGAGAATTATGCAGCATGGAATTGGTTCTTTGAGTAGTTCAAAGAAGCTCATGAGATAAAATCAATTATGTGTATTGTGTTTGATAGAAATGAGAGCATTATAAAAATTATGTCATCGGTATATGATGGTGTTCCACAATATTCTTGCATCTGGAATCTGTGAAAAAATATCGTAATTAATTTTAGAAAGTCATATGCGAAGTTATCAAATATTTTTTATTCAATGACAAAAGCATATACAATTTTTGAATTCAATAGCCTAATGAAGAAAGCTGAACAGATATATATTAGGATGAAAGATTCCTTGTAGTTGGCCGATTTTGACAAACGGGCTAAGGTGTATGTGATACGCCCAAATTACAACTCTCGTTAGAAAGTGTAAGCGGTCGCTGTCAAATATAGAACCCAACTGGGTTGGGTGTCGAATCCCACAGAAAATACTTTGGTCACTAAGTGTTGCAATTATTAGTAGACTGTTATTTAAAAATTCTAAGGACAAAAGGGGGGTTTGGTTTAGGCGTGAACTAATATTATCAAAGTAACAATGGAACGATTTGCGTAGTAAGATTTAATCACAGAGATTGATAAGTTAGGGTTATGTCCACCTTATAAGTTCTACTTCTCTATTAACTATGAGTAACGCGAAATTTAGACATGCATGCACTTATAGAGAATCGTATTCTAATTCTAAATCCAAGTGTTTCTCAACCATCAAGAATTTATTTCGCTTTAGCTCTCTCGAGCCTAAAGTGTATAACAAATGGTACAAATTCTCCAAGAAGTTAATCCGGTTAAGGCATTAACGTGTAAATAGAGGTTGGAAACCCTATTTTCTTGTCACACTCTCTTTCCAAACATGTAACTTTTCTCTCGAACAAGTTAATGCTATAATGGCATATTCTCTATGTTTGCAACCATAAGAATTCAATCAAAACGAAGAGAGTAATGATATAAGTAGCATAACACATCAATAATTCATAAATTCATAGTAATAGATAGTATTTTACAAGGTTTCCATAACCCTAACAGATAAGTTTAGCTACTCATGAATACAACAGATATCAAAGTAGACATCATCATCATACCAAAACTTAGAGAAATCTCGGCTATGGAGATGAGACGTGTTTTCCTCCTCCGTTGCTCAAGTGAGCCGTTTTCTGTTCTCAAAACTCGTACAAAATCTTCCACGTGAATTGTCAATAATAATCGAATGATAATTATGCTGAAAAATTCAGCAATAAGGTTTTTAATAGCATCCTTGTCTAATAAGTTGCTACTGCATTCTTAAGTATTTAAAAATACTGGGTTTGCCCGGAAAAAAGTTCCCATGCATCACATTCAGTCCAAAAGCTGCCTTCCCTCTTATGTGAAGTTTTCCTTTGCTGCCCACAGGTCCACAAAGTGCTGAAATCTTCATCATTAGTACCTGAAAAACATGCTAATCACATGGGTCAGCTCACTTAAAGGAAAATGGACTAAAAGTGCAAGAATTATATATTTTATCCTCAAAACTTAGCCAAAATATGGGTAAATTATGGTGCTTAGACGTATAAATACGCCCAACATCACCACCCCACACTTAAAGATTTGTTTGTCCTCGAACAAAATATTACATCCATGCAAACACCTAACTAGAATTTCACAATAGCAACACAAAATTTTCAACAAGACATGCACAACAATCTTTAACAAAGAGTAGGTTTCTCGATCACTACTAGAAACAACTCAACCTCCAACATAGACTCATTAGGATGGCTAATTCGTATACACAAGTTAAGCCACAAAGAATCATATAAAACCACCCAACAATCATCAACCATGTATGCTTACACAAGATATCACCCATAATCACTCATAGTTTTGCATTTTTCGAAACATGGGTATAAGACTCTCCTTGCTCTCGCTCTCACAAAGAATTCTTATATTGCAACTGATGACCATAGGCTTGCCCTTAGTGTAATGCTCTACTAATATCAGATTGCTAAGTTTAGGATCAAATAGGTCTTTACAGGTTGTAATGTAGGCTAAGGGACAGGTAGGACTATTTTGGCCAGAAATAGTGACTATGTTCCCTAAGCGCTTTAATACACTACAATATGCCATTTACACTATCTTTTAACAACCACTCTACGTCTCTTTCATCTACCAACCCCTTTTCACCCATTTTGTTATTCAATCAAAAACACAACTATCTTTTTGTTTTTCTAATTTTTTTTTCTTTTTTTTTATATTAAGCAAGCATCCCTATAATAGCCACTCTTTTTCACAATAATTTCAAGTACCAATACACCCTGAGGCATCACTTTCACCATTCTCCTTTTATTTTTCCACATGATTCTACAATTTTAAAGCGCTTAGGAGTTTGGATCAAATTATGGTCTTGAGAAAAAAATGGATTAGGCTACATATGAGGCTGCCAAAGAAAATAGCTAAAGGCTCAAAGGGGGTTCACTAGGACAATGTACAAAGGTAGGTAAAAAGAAGGTAAACACTTTCAGGGCTGCCAAAGAAATGCCTAAATCATATCCTACACTCACAATCTTTATTTTGCTTCACACACACACCAGGCAAGTTCTAGCATCAGTCACAACAAAGAATATACAATATCCTCACACACACAAGGCACATGGTCAACTTCATTGGGAGCATTATAGATTCTTGACCCAACAGATGAATGAATTAAACCACAATAATTTATCACACAGTGAGTCACAACTTAGAGCCTAAGCGTTTCAATAGTAATGATTTAGCACAAACTCTTATTGTAATATACCATGCCGTCTATCAGAACAATTTCATGCAAAATCTAAAATCTAACTAACTAATTATGACTAACTAACTACGACTAATTCAAACAAACAAGAATAAATGTAGGCAAAGAAATACAATACAACAGACATATACCCGCACCCCACACTTAGATGGGACACACTGTCCTCAGTGGAAATAAATAAGGAAAACCTGATTAGTCGAACTCCTCTTCTATGTCTGGGGTCATACCCCCTGCGTCGGAATCATCATCAGAGTCGTCATCATCAGAGTTGTCCTCTACGTCTGAGTCTGGCAGTCGGTGATCATCGTCAGTCGGCATGTCATCATCAAGAGGTTCCTCAAAATGTACCCCCACTCCACACATGGCCCGCGCATGCTCATTAAGCGGGTAATCATAGTCCAATTGCTGAAGCTCTGCATCAGTCGGAACATGACCCCCATTTATCAGTGTAAATCTAGTCATGTCATACAGATGGCGGAAAAAGCTTTCATCTCGAGCATGCCTCTCTACAGTGGTGAGGTTGATGCCTTGAACAGTTTCCGGCTCTTTAACCTTCATGAGATCAACCTTCTTCGGGTTGTGTGGTAGCTTATGATCCGCAGGTTCCTCTTCAATGTGTTCTTTCCTTAAGATCGCAGTCAACAAGTTGCCGAAACTGAAATAGGACCTTTTGTGCAGCCTAGCCTTGCGCATTGACGATCGTATAACTGCACTAATGTTGATGGGAATATTCGTCATCAAAGCGTACACCAAGCAGACTCGATCACGTGTGATCTTAGTATATTGTGTCCCAGGAATCAAGTAAGAGTTGACTATTCTTAACCATATGTGAGCTTCCCTGTTCAAAGAGGCATACAGGTAGGTGTTGTGGCAACCATTATCCTTGTGCCGAATCCACCGTGCCATTGACCTTGATCCGCACAGTGTATGTCTGATGGCCCTATAGGGAGGTCTGTGATAAAGCTCCTTGAGCGGTGATGGATCCACAGATGGAAGGCCCAGAAAAGAGTTGAAGAACTCCGCATTCAGTTGCAAGACTTGGACCCGAATCTTGACTTCACTTCCTGTAGTCTTTGGGGACCAATTGGCATAAAACTCTCGCGTTAGATCAAGATTGTATTCCCCCATATCTCGGGAAATGAAATCAAGATTTAGTGCCATGATTTTAGCCAAAATGCAGGGGTCTCTCTTTGCTAGACTCTCCTTCTGCATCAAATCCACGTGAACATATTTTTTTACTTTGTTGTTCTTGTACCACTCCTTCCCTTCCTCCTTTAGGACCCACTTTATCTCGAAAGTGCATCGAGGCACTTGCAAAGAGGAGAACTCAGCCTGATCTTTTCTTGCCCTTTTCTGACCTTTTTGGGAGGTGGACACTTTTTCTTTTCCTTGTCGTCCTTTTGGGGCCATTCTACCACCTTTAGCATGGCTCACTTTCAAATCAAAATTTGGGACTAATCTCCTCCTTTGTATATCTTGCACCTACACTTAATCAAAAACAACAAAAATGATTAGCAGGATGGGTTGCCTCCCACCGAGCGCCTTAGTTTTGGTCGTGGCTCGACTCTTCTTTTTGAACTTTTATTTATCAAAAACAAATTCCTAACAAAACAAACTCCTAATGATGGGTTGCCTCCCATGTAGCGCTTGATTTATTGTCGCGGCACGACATAGTTATCTCGATTACTCAGACTTCATCAAGATATCTAGTGGCTTCACCGGTGGTGAGGGTCGATTCTTAAGGTCAAGGTCCAGCTTCTTGGGGTCATATGAATACGACCCCATTCCTGTCAAAGCACGGATAGTTTCTTCGTTCTCTTCAATATCCTCACGCTCAAAGTTCAAAAGCACAGCAGCCAATGGCTCAACAGTAAGCTGCTTCTCTAAAGATAATTCCTTCTCATCCTCATAATAAACATCAGCTATAGAGAACACATTCATATCTTTGAGCTGCTTCATTGATTTGATTACATCAAAATGTACCACTTCGTCATTCATCCAAAATAAAAGCTCATTTTCTCGTAAATCAATAAGCACACTTTCTGTTGCGAGGAAAGGTCGACCCAAGATTATGGGCACCTCAAAATCTACCTCGCAATCCAAAATAACAAAGTCTGCAGGAAAAATAAAGGTAAAAACCTTCACTAATACATCATGTAAGATACCAATAGGTCGTTTTACCGACCTATCTGCCATTTCCATCCGCATGTTGGTTGGTGTAGGATCCCCCAACCCCAACTTTCTATAAATGGCTAGTGGCATCAAATTAATGTTAGCCCCCAAATCGCACAATGCCTTATCAAAATCTAAAGATCCAACCGTGCAAGGAATAGTGAAAGCACTTGGATCTGCCTTTTTCTGTACTAAAGACCTCGTGGCAATTGCACTGCAATGATGAAAATTATCTGCCAGTTCAGAGCTCGCTGCCCTTTTCTTTGTCAAAAGGTCCTTCATAAATTTGGCGTACCCTGGCATCTGCTCCAGTGCCTCCACCAAAGGCACATTAATAGTCAGCTGCTTCAGCATGGTCATGAATTTACTAAAACTGGTGTCATCAGCCTTCTTCTTCAGTCTCTGAGGAAAATGTGGTGGTGGATTTGGAAGAGTCTTTTCCACCACTTCCTTTTGTTTTTTCTTCCGATTATCAATCTTTTCAGGCTGGTGACATCTAGGTGTAGTGTCATGAACGTTCTCATTCTGATTTTCAGCTTCTACAGAATCATCACAATTTGCTTCAATAACATTCTCTTCTGTATTATCAACCACCTACTTTCCTTTGGATGGATTTTCCAACACCTTACCACTCCTGGTAGTAATAGCCATACATGATCCATCATTCCATGGATTTTGCACAGTGTTACTAGGTAAAGTGCCAGTTTTTCTTTGATTGAATGCCGCTGATAGTTGACTCATTTGTTGTTCCAGCTATTTTATTGCAGTGGAATACGAGTCAACCAATTGATTTATTGAGAAAAATCATTTTTTACCTCAGCTAGTCCCGTGTTGGTTGTCTCCACTCCTTTCAAAAGCTTCGCCATCATGTCCTCCATGGACATCTTCCCAGAACTAGTTGCAACAGCTTCACGATTTCCAAGAGGGACATACAAACCACTCATGTCAGTCTTATTCTTGAATCCGGATTTTTCATAATAGTTACGACCTTGGTTTCCTTGGGCATTGCTTTGGAAACCCTCCTGATTATTCAAATAATTCTCTTCCTCCTCAGAATCGGATTCATCTCTACCCTGTGATACAACAGCCTTGACCTTTTTTGTCTTCCCTGATAATAAATGCTTGGTAAGAAGGTCCATCTGCGTTTTCATGTGAGCCATATCTTGGTCACGTTCCTCTTCTCTTCGCCTCTGTTCTGCTGTCATGCCAGTAGAGCTTGCTACCTCAGAATCCCTGGTATGCCAAGCTCTACTCTGCTTTGTCATACGATCCAGCATATGACCAACCTCAATAAAAGTAAGGTCCATAAATGACCCACCTGCAGCATTATCAACCACTGGCTTAGTCACCGAGTTCAACGCCCTGTATAATATTTCCATCAAGTGGATGTTGGTCATCTGATAATTTGGGCACCGCATAAGCTTCTTCTTGAACCTCTCCCATGTTTCGTGGAGACCTTCAGTTGGAGGCTGTCGAAAATTGCTGATCTCATCTCGTAACTGTGCTCTCTTGGATGGCGGAAAGAATCTTTCTAGGAAAGTGTCTTCCAGTTGCCTCCAATTAGTAATAGAGTCAGGAGTCAGCCCGTTCAACGATAAAGTTGCCTCTCCAGATAGAGGCAATGGAAATAAATGCAGTCGAATTGCATTCTGTCTAACTCCTGGATTGTCAAACGACTTGCATGTTGAGATAAAGTTGATCAGATGCATATTCGGATCATCGCCTGCAAGTCCACCAAATAACCCTTTGAGTTGTAATAGCTGGATCATGGTGCTGGTGATATTGAACTTGGCTCCGGGTGCCAAGGGTGGAGGAATAATAGCCCCTGTGGCACCAGCCGCATCCAAATCATCATCATCATCATCATCATCGAAAGGGGCCTGCACAGCTCGACGTTCAGGTCTCATTCTAGCTTGACTATCTCTCCTGTTCAAAGGTGCTGCCACCTCACCAGCACGCCTTGGATTTAATAACTCATCATCACCCAGGTCCTCTTCATCAAGATTTGTTGCCCGACCTGGGTTATCAATATTCTGTTGATGCACTTGAGCAGCTGCCAATGCAGCTAATATTTCCTGCTCCTGTTGAGCAGCCATCCGTTCAAGGTTTCGTTGCGCATCCATTCTGCCAATAAGATGTGGTTCAGGATTTATAGGTAATAACGGTTGACCAGAACTTTGTGTATTTGGCATGCACTCCAATAAACCTGAACAAAAGAAAAACAACAAACAAAAATTAAAATTCGAGAATCTTTGATCAAAGGGTCTATTAACTATCACAAACTTAGTTGACAACCGTATTCCCCGACAACGGAGCAAAAATTTGATACGCCCAAATTACAACTCTCGTTAGAAAGTGTAAGCGGTCGCTGTCAAATATAGAACCCAAATGGGTTGGGTGTCGAATCCCACAGGGAATACTCTGGTCACTAAGTGTTGCAATTATTAGTAGACTGTTGGTCGAAAATTCCAAGGACAAAAGGGGGGTTTGGTTTAGGCGTGAACTAATATTAACAAAGTAACAATGGAACGATTTGCGTAGTAAGATTTAATCACAGAGATTGATAAGTTAGGGTTATGTCCACCTTATAAGTTCTACTTCTCTATTAACTATGAGTAACACGGAGTTTAGACATGCATGCACTTATAGAGAATCGTATTCTAATTCTAAATCCAAGTGTTTCTCAACCTTCAAGGATTTATTTCTCTTTAGCTCTCCCGAGCCTAAAGTGTATAACAAATGGTACAAATTCTCCAAAAAGTTAATCCGGTTAAGGCATTAACATGTAAATAGAGGTTGAAAACCCTATTTCCTTGTCACACTCTCTTTTCTAAACATGTAACTTTTCTCTCGAACAAGTTAATGCTATAATGGCGTATTCTCTATGTTTGCAACCATAAGAATTCAATCAAAACGAAAAGAGTAATGATATAAGTAGCATAACACATCAATAATTCACAAACTCATAGTAATAGATAGTATCTTACAAGGTTTCCATAACCCTAACAGATAAGTTTAGCTACTCATGAATACAACGGAAATCAAAGTAGACATCATCATCATACCAAAACTTAGAGAAATCTCGGCTATGGAGATGAGACGTGTTTTCCTCCTCCGTTGCTCAAGTGAGCCGTTTTCTGTTCTCAAAACTCGTACAAAATCTTCCACGTGAATTGTCAATAATAATCGAATGATAATTATGCTGAAAAATTCAGCAATAAGGTTTTTAATAGCATCCTTGTCTAATAAATTGCTACTGCATCCTTAAGTATTTAAAAATACTGGGTTTGCTCGGAAAAAGTTCCCATGCATCACATTCAGTCCAAAAGCTGCCTTCCCTCTTATGTGAAGTTTTCCTTTGCTGCCCACAGGTCCACAAAGTGCTGAAATCTTCATTATTAGTACCTGAAAAATATGCTAATCACATGGGTCAGCTCACTTAAAGGAAAATGAACTAAAATTGCAAGAATTATATATTTTATCCTCAAAACTTAGCCAAAACATGGGTAAATTATGGTGCTTAGACGTATAAATACGCCCAACATCAGTATGTAACTATAAATTAAAAATTTATGCTCACATCAAATATTCCGGAGAACATAAACAAGCTTCTTAAGGAAGCAAGAGAATTGCCAATATATGATTTATTAGAAGCAGTTAGAAATATGTTTGATAGATGGAATCACCACAATTGACAGATTGAGACATCCACACGCTCATTTATTTGCAAAAGATATAATGACCTACTTGTGAAAAATGAAGTCAAAAGTAAGCGCATGAGGGTAAGTATATTTAAGTGGACTCACTATTTTTAAATATGTACATTTGAATGGATTATGTTATTTTTCTTGTGTTATATTTGAATATGTATATATATAGCTATATATGCATTGCAAGTTATGCCCACAACAGACTATGTTTATCTTGTACTACATGAAGATAGGCATTTTATTATTTTCTTAGAGAAAAGGTATGTTTATGCCATAAATTTCAAATTGATGAAATTTTATGTGCTCATACTTATGCAGTCTTAAAGAGAAAATATTTTAATGCTGATGATTATTGCTCTGATTTTTACAAGCTAGTGTCGGTATTGAGTACGTATGATATTTTTATATCTCCTGCACGACAACTCTACATGGTAGGTACAAGAAAATATATTGAGAAAAATTGTGCTTCTATCAAAACACAAATGCCTACCCGAAAGGCTAAAGAAAAGACAGAGAAAAAAGTTTGCTCGAGAATTCTACAGGACTAAGTCCATAAATTTTTGCAGTACTTGTGATTTTACTGGATAGAATAGACATTCTTGTAGAAGGAAAGCACCTCGAGTTGAATAGTTACATAAATTTTAGGATATTTATGTTTCCAGTTGTTTAATTATGTTCAACTCTAGAAATAAACTATCAGTTATGACCTATGACTGATGTTAGTTCGAATTTCCCATGAATAAAATGAGGTAATTTGTTAAACACATTGTATTTTTTATGAATATATTTTTATTTTATTTCAACTCATATGTACTTTATTTTAATAAAAAATATATCTGGACATGTGTATAATTATTTTTGTATTATCTGTACATCTATAAAGAATCACTTCAATTATTCATGCTTTTATATACCATAAGAAATAATTATTTGGGCTTTATTATATGTATTTGTATCTGTATTTTTATACATAAGTATAATACATGATTATTTGAGCATATATTATTATTTATATGCACATATTATTATGTATATACCTATTTTAACAGATTATTTAGGTATAAATAACCATGAATAATTATTAAATTTAAGTATATGTATATATATATACATACATATAAGTGGCATATTATGCGTGCATATAAGTATTTATAAGATTTTATATATATAAGCTTTTGCTTCAATTAAGCATATAAGTATTTATGCTTTTGCTTCAAATAGACATCTACCTATATCTGACAATATATAAGTATTTAAGTATTTATATAAATATTTGTATAGTATATAACTATGCATAATATTTTTATGTATATATGTATATACATATTGTTTGTACACATATTGTTTGCATGAATTTGTGGCTATAGTATTAATATAAGTGTAAGCAAATGACAAGTACTCAAATACGTGTCAATTGCAATGATAACTCAACTATGTACACACATTATATGAATCATCTGTGAAACATATTCAACTATCTAATATATGCAGATTGTTATGTGTATAAGTAATATTCATTAGATACTACACTTATAATAAAATTAGGAGCATGATTCAAAAAAAAATACTGTACATTCTCAAAAATCAGGTTCAAAAATGAATTCAAACATTAGATTCAAAATAACTATGTAGTTTCAACTAAATCAACAAAATAAAATATTCATTGTACTGTCTACGAAATAATTATCAACTCACTAGTATCACACTTAAACTGTTGCCTCATTGGTCTGTTTGAACTCTTATCATCACTGACTGAATCATCTTCATTTTTCTGAGTCCCGTGGTACCACAGAAGCACAACATAACATGTATGCAAAGCTTCAACATCAAACTCTTCAGGTGATATATTTTTTCATGAATAAGATACTCCGCGTATACAACAATGAGGACTCTACAATTCCTACATAAATATATTTTTTGAGAATAATAATAAAAACTAAATTGAAATTAAATAGTTGTATTGAGAGTAACTAATAAAATAAAATAATGTGAAATAACAACTTACAAGCTTTTCGATAATTATTGTGATAAATTATCTATGTATACCACATCTAGAAAAGCTTCTTCTTCACGATCAGTGTACCTAGGATGAGAGGAGAAATAAATACTCTTCTTTTTGTAGAAATCAAAATTTGTTAGATACGAAGGTGTCAATTCTGATAGCTTTATTATTTCAAGTGCAACAGATGCATCATGATGAGCAGAACTGTAAGAGTCATACACGTATAGACATTTATCATTGAATGACAGACCAATCAATACCCAATGTATTCTGTCCACATTAACTGAGATAAAAATATAATCCACAACATGTCAAGGTACAGAAGCATGGAGTCTAAATTCATTAATGTATTCAATGATTGTCAACTCTTAATTTGCCAGATTATACTTTCTTGTACTATTGTCATACTTGTCAAAAATATTCGATATTGTGGTCTTAAACAAATAGTTTACTGTACAGTATCTGTGTTGTCTATTCGATTTATACTTGACTTTCTTGCGCAGGTAGTACAAAATCACATTAATGTACTGTATACAAAATAATTATCATACTTGATATAATGCGTAAATGTGTAATTTATTCAAATGTATTAATATTATATAATATATTTACTAATCGATTCATTCAATATTTTGTTGAGAATGATAGCATATAAAATCAGTTCTTATTCCTAACAAGTTCAGCACCAAAGAATATTTGTGGCTTGATGACGGATTTTTTGTTCAAGTAATGATCTTCAACCCTACCCTTATAATGATAAATTAATGATTCACTCCAGTAAATATGTATAGTAAATAAGTATATTCTAGTTATTCAAAGTAATACGGTACAAGATAACATACTTAAAAGTGTGTTTCTTTAGTGTTCCTTCATGTATTCAAGCTAAAAATCGACAACATAATTTTTAATTTGGTGGTACATACATGGTGTTGGATATGAATGAATTTTTTATTCCAAAATTTTTAGAACTCCTTGATGAGCTACCTGAAAAGTATACATTAATGAATCAATAAGATTTAAAAGTATAACACAGAGTAACAGATTAACTAAAATATTATTTTACAAGATTCAGATTTAAAATAAGTCATGTAAGGAGATATTTTTCGTTGACCTAATTTTTGTATCCTCTGTGATAGTATTGGTGTTTTTTCTACAACTTTATTTCTAAGCAGAGCTATGATCTGTCTTTTAGTATTCAATCTTGGGAGCGTTTCATTAGGAATTAAATACTGAGAATTCATTACATCCTGATTAGATTTGAATTGCTCAACTTCAATTGATTTGGATATGTAAACAGAGGGAACAACCATGACCTAATTGTAATACCCTGAATCTGATACCCGGAACATTACATGGTGCACATGACTCTGAAGGACCATAAGCTAACCCATGACTAATATCTATACCTGTATACTGCATACATACTATATAATGTGGAAACATGAACTGAAAGGTCATAAGGTTCAAAACTGTAACATAAGATCTGATAAATCATAACATATGGATGGGGTATGAAATACCCAAAATAAAATTAAAATAAGCTATCTGAAAATACTGTAGTCTGAATATCCTCTAAATATAACTGTTTAAATAAGGAGTTGATGGGAAATGTCCCCAACTAACTCCAACTAATAAACTAATTAACGAGCTAATAAAATGATGATCGTGTCCTCGAAAGATGTGGACTCACTTCTAACTCTGACTATTGAGACTGGAATCTACTGGTGCTCTGGAACTCGTGTCTCTAAACCTATGGTATAAGACACCATAGCGGAAATGCATCAGTACTTTGAAAGTACTGGTATGTATGTGAATTAAGTTGAATGCATGAGGTTCATATGCATGAACAAATATAATAACAGACTGAATATCATGAGCATGAGAGTACATGCATGAGACATAAAAACTAACACTGATACTGTGATAACATAATTACTGAATCTAAATACTGATAACATGACATACTAATAACTGATATAATTGATAACATGAGTGACTGTATCTGACAGTCCTGAATCTGAAGGAACTAGCTGAGTTCCGTATTGTATCTGAATTGACTGTATCTGATAGTCCTGAAATCTGAAGAACTATCTACGTTCTTGACTGATACTGATACTAAAGCTGAGTTCCGTATTGTATCTGAATTGACTGTATCTGATAGTCCGTATTGTATCTGAATTGACTGTATCTGACTGTATCTGATAGCTGAATTAGGGTCCAATCTGTGCCTTGATTGGAAGGGTATCAATACTGCACCACTGGTAAGGACAACATGTGAGTGACCCTAATATAACAGGTAACTCTAATGAGAATGGTGGGAACCCTCATATAGCAGGTTAAGCCACCTCATCTACCCTCATATAGCAGGCTATGATGTCTCAACCTATGCTGGCTACATAGTTTTGAAATGCAAGGATTGTTTCTAAGAATCATACCCTCATATAACAGGTGAGTTCCCTCCCTTGGGTTCGCTCGGTGATAATTTTTACTCCCATCTGAATAGACACTGAACATGATTTTCTGAAACAGAACATGGACTGAGTTACTGACTTCCGTTGACTGACGAAATACTACTGATATCTGACAACTGACTGAGTTCATGAGATCATAGATATTTCTTAAGTCATAAGACTGTCTGAAGTCTAAGGATCATATCTTGACTGAGAGTATCATGAAAACATGACATGGCTCTAGGCACACAACTAATATTTTGGGTACAAGTACCCCCAGGACTCCATAGAAGGAAGTTGACAAAGCATGACTTGCTTGAATACATAATAATCACCATAATGCATTTATTGAAGTATTTCATCAAACATATGATAGGCATAAGCTTGTACATACATGGGGATTTCATGACAACATGCTAGTTAGGCACTTTTTCTTCATTTAGGCATTAAATCAAACATATTGTAGGCATAGTACATGTAAACATCATTGTATAACAATTAAACATCATGGTCACATTCTAATTTCATCATTCAAGGGTTTAGTCATAGGTTTGCATGACTCTATATCTATAATAATTAAACCCACATAGAAATAACCACCCAACATGGAGTAAAATTCAATTTCTCATTTATCAACGTGAACAAGTACAATCCAATCATGAAATCATAAAGAAAATCCATAAATTGAAGATGGAAAAGGGATTCTTGGACTTCATAGACAAAAGGAGTCCATGAATGAACACTATGCATACCTGGGTTAAGATTCTTGATGTTCTTGAACTTGAAGAATTGGAAATCCCTTAGTTCTTGAAGAAGATTGAATTTTTGTTCTTGGAGATTAATGTTAGAGAGAAACCCTAATATTGATTTTGAAGTAATAATGAACCAAAATGGCTGAAATCGGATATAATTAGGTATATATATAGGTAGGTGGTAAATGATTAAAATACCCTTTTAAAAATGGCTTTAATTTGTTGAATCGGGACCTATGATGGCTCGTGCAATGGTCCGTCTCTAGAGCGATGATCCTTCGTTTCGACCGTCGTTCATGGACCAGGGAAGGGGCTTACTACCTAAGTAGCAACGGCCTGGGCGACGGTCCGTCGCAAGTTTGACGATCCGTCAACCTGCCTATCGCACCTTATTCAGAAGGTGGCCTCAATATTTCCCTTATGACGGTCATGGTCAACGGTCCGTCGCTAGTCCGACAGTCCATCGGCCTCACCATCGCACCTGAGCGGATTTTACTGCCTTCTGTATTTTGGCCATAACTTTCTCCTCCGAGGTCGGATTTTGATGAAATTGGTATCATTGGAAAGCTAATTCAAACTCCCAAATGACAAAAAGTGAAAATCTTAAAAATACCAAAGGTACAAAAGTGAATTCATATTTCAAAGAAAGCTTCTAACATTCTTGAGATGATTTCAAGTTAGAAAAAGTACGGGGTATTACAATATTTCCCCCTTGAGAACATTCGTCCTCAAATAAGACCGAGTGAGGGGAAATAATAACCAACGTACATACTGAACATGAATACTGAAACATGATCTCATGACTGACATGACTGATAACTGAACATATCATACTGAACATGCATATCTGATGCATGTGTAACTGATTCATGAATACATGACTGGATATTCTGATGAACTAAGTTTCTCACAATGAGAATAAATGTCTGATGCAGAATTATATAACTGATCTAATACATGAATGCATGACTAAATATGCAATGATATTTAATACCAAGTTTATGACGAACACTGAACATGAACCTGGGTAAGCTTAAGGAGAACTGTTACCTTGAGATTGATTTGAGTTAGCGGAGAAGAGGTGAGGATACTTGGTACGCATGTCTTCTTCTGCTTCCCAAGTAGCTCCCTCGACGGACTGATTTCACTAAAGAACCTTAACTAGAGGGAATTCTTTGTTCCTCAATCTAAGAGTCTAATAGTCTAGGATTTTAACTGGAATCTCTTCATAAGAGAGGCTATTCTGAACATCGATGCTCTGAATAAGGACTACAACTGCTGGGTCACCTATACATTTCTTGAGCAAAGAGACATGGAAGACTGGATGAATTGAGGCTAGATCTGAAGGCAAATCAAGCTCATAAGCTACCTTTCCAAAGTGACTGAGAATCTTGAAGGGATCGACATATCGGGGACTGAGCTTTCCCTTCTTGTCGAACCTCTCCACTCCCTTCATGGGAGAGATATTTAGATAGACATAGTCACTAATCTTGAACTCGAGATCTTTTCTATGAATATCTGCATAAGACTTCTGTCGGCTCTGGGTAGCCCGAAGTCTTTCTCTGATCAACTGGACTTTCTCTAAGGCGTCGAATACCAAGTTAGGCCTTATAATTGAGGCCTCACTAACTTCGAACCAACCAATTAGAGATCTACATCTCCTACCATAGAGAGCTTCGAATAGAGCCATGTGAATACTGAAATGATAACTGTTGATGTATGCAAATTCAATCAAAGGCAAGTGGTCATCCCAACTACCCTTGAAGTCAATTGCACACGCCCTTAGCATATCCTCTAAAGTGTGAATGGTCCTTTCTGCTTGACCATCTATTTGAGGATGAAAGGCTGTACTAAGATGAACTTGGGTACCAAGGACCTTTTGGAATGCTTTCTAGAAATGAGAGGTAAACTGGGTACCTCTATCTGAGATAGTAGATAGCGAAACACCGTGTAATCTGACCAACTTACTAATGTATATTTTGGTGTAATCCTTGGATAAATATGAGGCATGGACTCAAAGAAAATGGTCTGATTTGCCCATTCTGTCTATGATGACCTAAACTGAATCATACTGATGACGAGTTTGAGGCAAGCCCGTCACAAAGTCCATGTTCACTTCTTCCCACTTCCAAGTAGGAATAATGAAATACTGCATAGGACTACTAGGCTTTTGATGCTCTATCTTAACCTGCTGACATATAAAGTACTTAGCCATAAACTCTTCAATATCTATCTTCATCCCACTCCACTAATAGACTTTCTGCAAGTCACGATACATCTTTGTAGCCCCTGGATGAGTAGAGTAGCGTTCACTATGTGCTTCTAAAGAAATTCACTGCCTTAAATCATCTACAGCTGGAACACACAGACGACCTTGACAACACAGAACACCATCTCTCCCTTAGGAGAAAATCTCTACTTACTGATCCTGAACTGACTCTTTCAACGTGACAAGTCTTGGATCTCTATATTGCTTTTCCTTCACCTCAAAAAGTAGAGATGATTCTGAACTACTCTGAACCCATATATCACCTTCCTCTGTATCGACTAAGTGAACACCTAGTCTTGTAAGCTGATGGACTTCATGAGCTAGCTCCTTCTTTCTATCCTCGACATGAGCAACACTACCCATAGACAGTCTACTGATGCATCGACCACTAAGTTGTCCTTGCCTGAATGATAAAGGACGCTTATATCATAATCTTTCCAGAGCTCTAACCACCTTCTCTGACGAAGATTTAGATATTTCTAAGAAAAGACATACTGAAGGATCTTATGATCTGTGAACACATCTACATGAACACCGTAGAGATAATGCCTCAAAATCTTCAAGGCAAATACTGCGACGACTAACTCAAGATCATGGGTAGGATAATTCTTCTAATTGGGCTTAAGCTATCTGGAGGCGTAGGCTATTACCTTACCATGCTACATGAGGAAAAAAACCTAAACCCACTTTGGATGCATCATAATACACTACAAATCCATCTAAACCATTTGGTAATGCTAGAACTGGAGCTGAGGTGAGTCGAGTCTTCAACTCCTAAAAACTCTTCTCGTAAGGATCTGACCATTGGAACTTGACTTTCTTAAGAGTCAATCTAGACATAGGGGATGCAATAGAAGAAAATCCCTCAACAAACCACCTATAATAGCCAGCAAACCCAAGAAACTCCTAATATTAGATGGAGAGATAGGGCGAGGCCAGTTCCTTACTGCTTTGGTCTTTTGAGGATCTACTCTAATGCCATCACCATAAATGATATGACCAAGGAATGCTACTGAACTTAGCCAAAACTCGCACTTACTAAATTTGGCGAATAACTGATGATCTTTAAGAGTCCGAAGTACTGTTCTGAGATGGTCTGTATGATCTCACTCACTACGGAAATAGACAAGAATATCATCTATGAAGACTATAACGAACATGTCCAAGTACTGCTTGAACATACGGTTCATCAAGTCCATGAATGCGGCTGGGGCATTGGTAAGACCAAATGACATAACTAAGAATTTGAAGTGACCATACCGAGTACGGAAAGGTGTTTTCTGTATGTCACATTCTCTGACTCTGAGCTGATAATAGCTGGATCTGAGGTCTATCTTGGAGAAATAGCTAGCACCCTGAAGTTGGTCAAATAATTCATCGATTCTGGGAAGAGGATACTTGTTCTTGACCGTGACTTTATTGAGTTGACGGTAATCAATGCATATTCTGAGAGAATCATCTTTCTTGTGCACGAATAAGACTAGTACGCCCCACGGGGAAACGCTGTGTCTGATGAATCCCTTATCTAAGAGATCCTTCAACTACTCTTTTAGTTCTTTGAGTTTTGCTGGTGCCATTCTGTATGGCAGAATAGAGATAGGATGAGTATCCGGAAGAAGATCAATACTAAAGTCTATTTCCCTTTCGGGAAGAATTCCTGGAAGATCTTTGGGAAAAACATCTGAATATTTATTTACAACTGGAAATAATTCAAGACTGGGAGTCTCTAAACTGGAATCCTTAACATGAACAAGATGATAGGCACATCCTCTAGATATCATTTTCCGTGCCCGAAGGTAGGAAACAAGCTGACCCCTGAAAGTGGATACACTACCCTTCCACTCAAGGAAGGGTTTAATTGGAAACTAAAATTGGACTATTCTATTTCTGCAGTCGACTATGTCATAGCAGGAATGAAGCCAATCCATGCAGAGAATGACATCAAAATAAGTCATCTCTAATTCGACTAAGTCTGCTGAGGTGACTTTCTAAAATATCATAATCGGGTAGTTCCTGTATACCCGCTGGGCTATGATGGTTTTACCAACTGGGGTAGAGACTGAAAAGGGCTCTGCTAGAATTTCAGGACTGACTCCAAAATCGACTGCTATATAAAAAGTGACAAAAAACAAAAAAGCTCCTGGATCTAGCAAAGCATAAATATGCACATAAAAGATCTGTAACATACCAGTAACTACATCAAGAGAATTCTCCTGATCCTATCGGGACTGAAGAGCATAGAGACGATTTGGGCGTTACCCACTAGTAGCACTGGAGGTGGCGCCCTGCTGATTTGGGTGACCGAACTGAGCTGAGGAGCAATTCTGTTGACCCTGAGGACCTGGAGGAGGAAAGTCTCTGACTCTGTGGCCTGGATTAGCACATCTGAAATAAATACCACTGCTAGCTCTATAAATACCCTGATGGTTCTTACCACAAGTCTGGAAAAGAGAAAAGTATGCGTCAGTACTTTGAATGTACTGGTATGCTAAGTGAAGTAGGCTGTAATGCATGGGTTCATAGGCATGAACAATACTAACTGAATGACATGAATATAACTGAATGAGAGTACATGCATGGATACGTAAACTATTACTGAGATCGTGATAACACTGATTACTATGTCTGAATACTGATTAACTGATATCTGAGTATACTAATACCAAATTACTGATAATGGAATGACTGTATCTGACAGTCTTGATTCTGTGGAACTATACTGAATTTTATACTGAACTGAGTAACTGTATCTGACAGTTCTGAATCTGTAGAACTGAACTGAGTTCTATTCTGAGACTGGAGCTGAAATTGAGACCGTGGGAAGTAATCATCTAACCAACATGCCCCTCTTTGACCTGATTAGATTCCAACCTGTAACCCCAACTGGAAGGGTGTCAGAACCATGCCATGGGTAAAGACAAGCTGAGTTATCCTCATCTGGAAGGTGCTCTGAATGAGAATGGTGGTACCCTCAACTGAAAGGTAGATCACCTCATCAATCCTCAACTGGCAGGTTGACGTCTTTCAACCTACGCTGGCTAGGTAGTTCTAGAACACAAGGACTGCTTCTAAATATCACACCCTCTACTGACAGGTGAGTCCCCATCCTTACGTTTACTCGGTGCTGAATCATACTCCCAACTGAATAGACCCTGGACTGATTTCTAAACTATTCTAAGCTTGACTGAACTTCTACTGATCGTATTGTTTAACTGAACTGAATAGAGTTTACTAAGTTTCGTGGATTGACGGAATACTACTGAATTTTGTTAACTGATTGAGTACTACTGAGTTTTCTAGAGTTCTATAAGTGACTGAATTCTACTGATCACGACATGGCTGAATACTATTTTATAACTGACATTGGCTCTAGGCATACAACTAAATTGTCGGGTATTAAATACCTCCAGGACTCAATAGCATGAAAAGCAAATCACTGCATGACTTTAGTGGCAGAATGGTAATAGCTTACTAACAATACATTCACTTAGGCATTTCTGTCAAACACTTAATATACATTGGGCATGTGCAAGATTAAATTCACATAATAGCATGTTATTCTTGGGCTAGTCAATTCACATAGGCATTTTGACAAACACTTGAGAAGCATGGGTATTTCACCTATCCATACACATGTAGTACTATCATGAATTATACATTCAACTTGCAACTCTAGAGTTTAACATGAAGTTCACAAAGTTCAACTCACAATTAACTAGTTTGCATGAAACTTATGACAAATAATGGAGTTAGATCGCCATTAATATCATAATCATGAATACATTCAACATCCAACAAGAAATCTATGAAATCAATTAACTTAGATTTTAAAAGAGTTTCTTGGACTCCAAGTGTGGAAGGAACCCTAGGATAAACACTTCACATACCTTAGTTCCTGAATTCTGAAAGATTGGTGGTGGTTTCTTGAGTTCTTGATTTGAAATTGATCCCCTTAGGGTTTCTGTTCTTTAGAAATTTGAGAATAATGAATGAATTTAGCCTCTGAAGGGGCTTAATCTCGTGTTTTGGGGGCTGAAGGATGTGGGAAAAGACCCAAATACCCCTAAGGATGTGGCTTTTTAATAACTTAAAAATGAACTGTCGATGCGCAGATCGACACATCGCGTCGTTGGCATCGACGTGATGGATAACGCGCCGCCTTGAGTCTGCGTTGGTTCATTAGAAGCATTAGAGACAAGGAAAAATATTGATCAACGTGATAGCCACCGTGCCACGCTGAGATTATGTCCATGCACTATTTCGGATTCCCAAGCGTGGTTTGAAAAATCCAAAACTCGTCCGGGAACACCTAGTGACATTTCTGATCATGAATCAATCTAAAGATCGATACTTTAAGGTCATAAGAGTTGTGAAATAGAGTTTCCAACTTACGAAGGCCAAAATAACACTAAGTCTGAATACTTAGCTTGAATTTTCTAAGTCTGAGACCCCTTAGCAAGCTTAAACGGCTGAGTTGAGCTTAGAATTTTGTGGGGTCTTACAATATCTCCCCCTTGGGAATATTCATCCTCGAATAAGACTGATTAAACTAAGAATACTGATAGACTAGATTTAGACACTGGACATGCACAACTAAAGCATGATTTTATGACTGAAATTATTGATATACTGAATTATCATACTGAACATGCATATCTGATGCATGAGTGTATAGATGAACATGATTTATGAATGCCTGATTGGGATTACTGATAAGCTGAGTTTAAATACTGAACATAAATGTTTGATGCATGAGTACATGACTGAACTAATTCGTGAATGCATGACTAAGTATGCAACGTTAATTGATACCATGTTGGTAGTTATATCTGAATATGAGATTGAGTAAATTCAAAGAAAAACTGTTACCTTAGGCTGAGTATGAGTTTGTAGAGAAGAGGTGAGGATACATGATCTGTATATCCGCTTCTTCTTCCCAAGTAGCTCCCTCAACAGACTGATTCTGCCAAAGAACTTTGACTAGAGGGACTTCTTTGTTCCTCAGTCTGTGAATCTGATAATCAAGAATTTCGATGGGAGTCTCTTCATAAGAGAGGCTGTTCTAAATATCTATGCCCTCTATAAGGACTATGACAGCTGGGTCACCTATGCATTTCTTAAGCAAGGATACATGGAACACTGGATGCACCGAAGCTACGTTTGAAGGCAACTCAAGCTCGTTAGCTACCTTTCCAAAATGGCTAGGAATTTGGTAAGGACGACATATCGGGGACTGAGTTTCCCCTTCTTTCCAAACCTATTTACTCCTTTCATAGAAGAGATTTTCAAATACACAAAATCACCAATCTTGAACTCGAGATCCTTTCTGCGTACATCTGTGTATGATTTCTGTCGGCTCTGAGCTGTCTTAAGCCTTTCTCTGATCAACTGAACTTTCTCTAAGGTATCAAATACCAAGTCAGGCCCTACCAATGCGGCCTTACCCACTTTAAACCAACTAATGGGGGATCTACACCTCCTCCCATAAAGTGCCTCAAACGGAGCCATATGAATGCTAGAATGATAGCTGTTGTTATATGATAATTTAATCAAAGGCAAGTGGTCATCCCAACTACCTTTAAAGTCTATCGCACACACTCGTAACATATATTCTAAAGTCTGATTGGTCCTTTCTTCTTGACCATCTGTGTGAGGATGAAAGGCTGTACTGAGGTGAACTCGGGTACCAAGTCCCTTTTGGAATGCCTTCCAGAAATGAGAGGTGAATTGGGTACCTTTATCTGAGATAATGGACAGCGGAACACCATGCAATCTGACCAACTCCTGATATAGAGTTTGGCATAATCCTTGATTGAGTAAGAGGTATGGACTGGTAGGAAATGAGCTGATTTGGTTATCCTATCTATAATTACCCAAACTGAATCATGCTGGCGACGAGTACGAGGCAAACCTATCACAAAGTCTATGTTCACTTCTTCCCACTTTCAGGTGGGAATACTGAACTCCTGCATGGACCCACTTGGCTTTTGATGCTCTATCTTAACCTGCTGACATGTTAAGCACTTAACAACAAACTCTGCAATGTCTCTTTTTATCCCACTCCATCAACAGATCTCCCACAAATCATGGTACATCTTAGTGTCCCCTAGATGAATAGAGTAGCGCGCACCTTGCGCTTCTGCAAGAATTCACTATCTCAAATCATCTACACCTAGCATACATAGCCGACCCTGGCAGCGCAACACACCATCTCCCCCTTGGGAGAAGACCTCTACTTTCTGATCTCTGACTAATTCCTTTAACTTAGCTAGACTGGGATCCCTATCCTGCTTTTCCTTCACCTCAGAAACTAGGGATGATTTTGAACTACTCTATACCCATACACTCCCTTCTGATGAATTGACTAAGCGAATACCTAGTCAGGTAAGCTGATGAACTTCCTGAGCTAACTTCTTCTTACCATCCTCCACATGATTAACACTACCCATAGACATCCTACTGAGAGCATCAGCCAAAATATTGGCTTTACCCGGATGATACAGGACACTCATGTCGTAGTCTTTCAACAACTCCAACCACCTTATCTGACAAAGGTTTAAATATTTCTGAGAGAACACATACTGTAGGATCTTATGGTCAGTGAACACATCAACGTACAACCCAAACAAATAGTGCCTCCAAATCTTTAATGAAATAACTACTCCTGCAAAATCAAGATCATGAGTAGGATGGTTCTTTTCATGGGGCTTAAACTGTCTAGACGCGTAGGCAATGACCTTACCTTTCTGCATCAAAACACACCCCAAACCGAATCTGGAGGCATCACAATATACCACAAACCCATCTGAACCATCTGGAAACTGAAGCTGTAGTAAGTTAAGTCTTCAAATCCTAAAAACACTTCTCACAAGAATCTGACCACTGGAATTTGACTTTCTTCTAAGTCAATCTAGACATAGGGGATGTAATAGATGAAAATCCCTCAACAAACCATCGGTAATAGCTAGCCAAGCCCAAGAAAATCCTGATATATGATGGAGAGATAGTTCTAGGCTAGTTTATCACTGCTTTAGTCTTTTGGGCATCGACTCTAATTCCATCACCAGAAATGATATGACCAAGGAAAGCTACTGACCTTAGAAAAAATTCGCACTTGCTGAATTTGGCTAATAGCCGATGGTTTTTGAGAGTCTGCAATACTATTCTAAGATGGTTTGTATGATCACGCTCACTGCGGGAGTAGAAAAAAATGTCATCTATGAAGACTGTGACAAACATATCCAAGCACTGCTTGAACACATGGTTCATCAAGTCCATGAAGGCTGCAGGGGCATTGGTAAGACCAAATGACATGACTAAGAATTCAAAGTGACCAACCTAGTTCTGAAAGCTATCTTTGTGATATCACATTTTCTGACTCTGAGCTAATGATAACCTGATCTGAGGTCTATCTTAGAAAAGTAACTGGCACCTTAAAGTTGGTCAAAAAAGTCATCGATTATGGGAAGTGGACACTTGTTCTTGACCATGACTTTATTTAGCTGATGGTAGTCAATACGCATTTTGAGTGAACCGTCTTTCTTACACATGAATAAAACTGGTGCACCCTACGGGGACACACTGGGTCTAATAAATCCCTTATCTAGGAGATCTTTTAGCTGTTCTTTTAATTCTTTGAGTTTTGATGGAGCTATTCTATATGGAAAAATAGATATGGGCTGAGTATCTGGAAGAAAGTCTATTCTGAAGTCATTTTCCCTTTTGGGAGGAACTCTGGGAAGATCTTCAGGAAACATATCTGGGAATTCACATGCTATTGACATTGATTCCAAAGTAGGGGTTTCTGAACTAGAGTCCTGGACTCGAATGAGATGGTAGACACATCCCTTAGATATCATTTTTCTCACCCAAAGGTAAGAAATAAGCTGACCCCTAAGTGCTGAAGTACTACCCCTCCACTCAAGGCCGGGTTAATTCAAAAACTGAAACTGGATAGTTCTGTTTCTCTAGTAGACTGAGGCATAGTAGGAATGAAGCCAATCCATCTCAAGAATGATATCAAAATCAGTCATATCTAATTCGACTAAGTCTGCTGAAGTGACTTTCTGACATATCATAATGGGAAAATTCTTGTATACTCACTGGGCTATGACAGATTTATCCACTGGGGTAGAGACTGTGAAAGACTCTGCTACAATTTCGAGACCGACTCCAAAATCAATAGCTATATATGGGGTAACAAAGGAAAATGAATCTCTTGGATATAGAAAATCATAAACATGTAAATGGAAAACTTGTAACGTACCAGTGACCATATTAGAAGAACTTTCCTGATCCTGTCGGGACTGAAGAGCATAGAGTCTATTTAGGCGCTGCCCACTGGTGGCACTAGAAGCGACACCCTGCTGAATCGGGTGACCTGACTGCTCTGGGGGACGGTTATACCAACCCTGAGAACTTGATTGGGGATAATCCATAACTCTGTGGCCTAGCTTGCCATACTCAAAAAACACATCGCTACCCGCTCTGCAGATACCCTGGTGATTTCTTCTATATTTCTGACAAAGAGGATTGGTTCGGGCGCTACTGACACTACCCTGGGGTTTAGGTCCTGGTGCCCTATCTCTACTGCCGTCTCTAAATTTTGGCACTGGTGCACTAGCTGAGGATGAAGCTGGAAATAAGGATTTCAGGAAAAACTAAGAACGATTCCCACCCCTTGACTTAGGCTGAGCAAAGTTGAAACTACCTGTTCCTGCTCTTTTATTCTCCCTATCTTTCTCCCTATTCATAGCCTCCTCTATCTGCTGAGCATGGACCATGAGCCTGGATATGTCCATCTCCTTAATTAACATTGTAGACCTACACTCCTTGACCATACTATTAGACATGCCAGATACATACTTACTCATCTTAGATCTGTTATCTGCTACCACATGAGGAGCTTATCTGGCTAATTGAGTAAACTTGAGAGAATACTCTTTCACTGTCATGTTGCCCTGCTTTAGATTTATAAACTCCAAAACCTTAGCTTTCCTCAACTCCAATGGGAAGAACCTATCCAGAAAAGCAGTGGCAAACTCTTCCCATTCTATGGGCCCTGCATCTGTGGCTTTTTTTACTTTCCATTGTTTGAACCATGAGTGGGACACATCCTGCAACTGATATGTGGCCAACTCAGCACTCTCAATAGCAGTCACTCCCATAATATCTGTAACTTTCTGCACCTGATAAAAAAACTCCTGAGGGTCCTCATCTGACTTAGACCCAGTAAAATATGGAGGGTTCATTCACGTGAAATCCTGAATCCCGGTTGCAGCAGAATTAGCCACTGGGTTGACTGGAATAGCAGATGGAAGTTCATTCTGGGCTTCCATAAAATGATCTAGGGTGGTAAAAGATGCTCGGAACTCAACGTGGGAGACATGTTCGTCTAGAGGATCTGGATGGATGGGCTGGGGTTCTGGTTGGTCTCCTATTTCTCTTTCCTTAGTTCTCTTTGGAGGTATATTCTATAAATAGAAGAGAAATTTGGATTAGACAAGGAGTTTAACTAGAGATCATGCTCACTCGCATGACATGAATAGTTAAAGAAGGGAAACTTTTCCTAAAACACCTCGCAGCCTCCTGTCCATAAGTATGGCATGCTACACACCCATGCACAAGACTCTACTAGATGTGGCTTTCAGAAATCCTAGGACTCTGTTGAACCTTAGGCTTTGATACCAAGTTTGTAACGCCCCAAGTCTGTACCTCGGATGCTACACGGTGCTCATAATTCCGAAGGACCACAAGCAAACCCATGACTTGTACTTTTTGCAATAATTGAATAGTAATACTGAAATTATGCGAAAATTAGGTAGAAATATGCCATAAGTTTCAATACTATAATAAAACTGAATACGATATAACAATACCAAAACTGAAAACATCTGTTTGAAAATACTCTAGCCTGAAAAGCCTCTAAACTGTCTGAAATACGGAGTTGATGGGACAAGTCCCCAACTAACTCTGGCTATTGAAATAAACTGAAATAATAATCATGTCCTCGAACTATGAGGACTTACCACTAACTTTGACTACTGAAGTTCTGAACTTCTAAGAATGCTCGGGAGCTCGTGCGTCTGAACCTATGATATAAAATATCATAGTGCAAGAGAAAAGTATGCATCAGTACTTTGAATATACTAGTATGCTAAGTGAGGTAGACTGAAATGCATGGGTTCATAGGCATGAACAATACTGACTGAATGACATGAATATAACTTAATGAGAGTACATTCATGGATACGTAAACTATAAATAAGATCGTGATAGGACTGAATAATGAGTCTGAATACTAATCAACTGATATCTAAGTATACTGATACCGAATTACTGATAACTAAATGACTATATCTGATAGTCTTAATTCTATTGAACTATACTAAGTTTTATACTGAACTGAGTAACTGGACAGTCCTGAATCTGTAGAAAGGAATTGAGTTCTATTTTGAGACTGGAACTAAAACTGAGACTATGGGAAGAAATCATCTAACTGACATGCCCCTCTCTGAACTGATTAGGGTCCAACCTGTAACCCCAGATGGAAGGGTGTCAGTACCATGCCATGGGTAAAGACAAACTGAGTCACCCTCATCTGGCAGGTTCTCTGAACGAGAATGGTGGTACCCTCAACTGGAAGGTAGATCACCTCATCAACCCTCAACTGGCAGGTTGATGTCTCAACCTATACTGACTATGTATTTATGGAACACAAGGACTGCTTCTACAGATCACACCCTCTACTGGCAGGTGAGTCCCCATCCTCAGGTTTACTCGCTGCTGAATCCTACTCCCAACTAAATAGACTCTAGACTGATTTCTAAACTGTTCTAAGATGGACTAAACTATTACCGATCATACTGTTTAACTGAATTGAACTGAGTTCACTAAGTTCCGTAGACTGACAAAATACTACTGAATTCTATTAGCTGACTGAGTACTACTGAGTTTTCTTGAGTTTTGTAACTGACTGAATTCTACTGATCGTGACATGGATGAATACTATTCTGTAACTGACACTGGCTCTAGGCATACAACTAAATTTTTGGGTATTAATTACCCCCAGGACTCAATAGCATGAAAAGCAAATTACTGCATGACTTTAGTGGCAGAATGGTACTAGCTTACTAACAATTCATTTACTTAGGCATTTCTGTCAAACACTTGATATACATTAGGCATGTGCAAGATTAAATTCACATAATAACATGTTTTGCTTGGGCTAGTCAATTCACATAGGCATTTTGACAAACACTTGAGAAGCATGGGTATTTCACCTATCCATACACATGTAGTACTATCATGAATTATACATTTAACTTGCAACTAATAGTTTAACATGAAGTTCATAAATTTCAACTCACAATTAATTAGTTTACATGAAACTTGGGACAAATCATGGAGTTAGATTGCCATTAACATCATAATCATGAATACATTCAAGATCCAACAAGAAATCCATGAAATCAATTAACTTAAATTTTAAAAGAGTTTCTTGAACTCCAAGAGTGGAAGGAACCCTTGGATGAACACTTCACATACCTTAGTGCCTGAATTCTAAAAGATTGGTGGTGGTTTCTTGAGTTCTTGATTTGAAATTGATCCCCCTAAGGTTTCTGTTCTTGAGAAATTTGAGAATAATGAATGAATTTAGCCTCTAAAGGGGCTTAATCTCATGTTTTGAAGGCTGAAAGATGTGGGAAAAGACCCAAATACCCCTAAGGACGTGGATTTTTAATGACTGAAAACTGAACTGTCGATGCGCAGACTTACGCACCCCGTCGTTGCCATCAACGCGATGGACAATGCACCGCATCGAGTCCATGTCGATTCACTTGAATTTTCCATTGGAGCCAAGGAAAAATATTGATCGACACGATAGCCACTGCGCCGTACTGAGATCGCGTCGATGCACTATTTTGGATTCCTAAGCGTGGTTCAAATGAGGTCTAAAAAATCCAAAACTCATTTGGGAACACCTACTGACATTTCTGATCATGAATCTATCTAAAGATCGATACTTTAAGGTCATAAGAGTTGTGAAATAGAGTTGCCAACTTACGAAGGCCAAAATAACACTAAGTCTGAATACTTTGCTAGAATTTTCTAAGTCTGGGACCCCTTAACAAGCCTAAAAGACTGAGTTGAGCTTAGGATTTTGCGGGGTCTTACACATCTGAAGGGACATCAATAATCTGAAGATTGTGTTGTACATCTATATGAGAAAGACCCCCTTCTACACATTCAATATTAGAGATACATCCACCTAAGCAAACATGAAAACAATGATTTAAAATAAGTTTAAAAAATAAAGATTAATCTAAACTTTATTCATTTAAAGTACATGTACTTTGATCGGGACAAATGACAAATCTTTTATTTCAACATCCTCATGAGTCTTTCGTGTGTTTCAAGTCATCAATTAATTTTTCAAACTGAATCCTAGCATTTTAAACTTTAATAGCTGTTTCTGTATTCAAAACCTATATATAATAATTCAATAAATTAACTGCCACATAATGCATGAGAAAATAAAAATATGAATTTAGTGTACAAAAAGTCAATAAACTGCTATATGTAGATGCTTATTAACCATGCTTCATTATGCATATATAATGACTAATAGATTGTGCATACTGATATGAATTAAGGATGTCTTAGTATGCATTTCTAGTTAAGCATGTTTGATGTCGTATGTAGTCATATGAATACATATTTAATATACATACAGTGATAACAGTTTTACGTATACATACTTTTAACAACATTATATATAGTTATACTTATGTATGTGCATGATTATATATGATTATGCATATACATTCATATCCTCATTTATTTTTGAGAAACAACTATTGAATATGATTATTTCATTTTTCAGAAAGAACTGTTGATATGATTATTAAAGCAACAATTTCACTTTTTATATCATAGCGAAATGGTCTTGTGGACCTTTGTACTTGTTTTCATTTATAAAGTGGATACTTCTAGTTAGACCTTTGTCATTTGAACCCTTCAACCTATATAAATTTAATATTTTAAATCCTTCTGACCATGTGTGTGACTCACTCTCCTTTAAAAAATTTCAAGTCATCTCCACGTCATATAAATCAATGACATGTCATAATATTTTTATTAATTAATTTTTAAAATTTTTAATCTATAATATTAATAAGAAAAATAAAATAATATATTAAAAATTGATCTTTTAAAATAAAATTTACCTCCACCATTATTTAAAAATTAAAAATAATAATTTATATCATATTGATAAAACTTAATCAATTTATAATATAAATCAAAATTTATATATCATAAAATTATGATTCAAAATCATAAAATCTCGTAATGTATATTACAAAATCAAAAACTTTAACAACGAAGATGAGATTTAACTCGATATTTGCTACGCATCATAAATTAAAAACTTTAACAACAAAAAAATTTATCTCCACCATTATTTAAATTTTTTTATCTTTACCATCAAATAAAAAACAAAATAATAAATTAGAAATTTATGTTTTAAAATAAAATTCATTTAGAATTAATATCATATTTTCTTTTGTGTGTGTATGCGGAGGGTGGGTGGGACAGGGGGTTGGCTGATTTTGGGGGTGCTCTGTGTGTGTAGGGAAAAAGGGACGTTGGCTGGTGGTTATACTGCATTAAGGAGGATGGAGGACGGGGTAGGGAAAGGGGAAAGAGTGGTGGATAGGGAGAGATGGTGGACAGGCTGGAGGGATGAGGAGAGGGTGATGGATGGGGAAACAGTGGTGAACAGGGTAGAGGGATGAATAAAGGGTGGTGGATGGAGTGGGAGGATGGGGAAAGGGTGGTGGATGAGGGAGGGGGTAAGGGATGAGGAGGGTGCTAGACAGGGTGTGGGGGAGGGGTAGAGTGGGTGGGGAGGGTGCTGAATGGGGTTGGGGGGTCGGGGGATTTTAGTTTTTTTAAATTTACTATTTTTTAATTTTTTTAAATATTATAAATGTTTCTTTAGTCACTCGCCCAAAATAATGCGTGTAATCACACATTTTCTACCTTAGCACTTTAATGTCACATATGCATCAAAAGGATTTAAAATATTGGGTTTTATTGAGTTGAGGGGTTCTGATGGCAAAAGTCTAAGTAGAAGTGTCCACTTTAAAAATGGAAACAAGTACAAGGGTCCACGAAACTATTTCACCTTATATCATTACTAATTGATAGTACATATTTCTTTGCACTACATCACACGATATTGAACTTTTTAACAAAAATTGAACCTATATTGTAATAATTTTTATGCAGTTTATGAATTAAAAATAACATAAAATCAATTCAATTGCTTAAAAAAATAAATTTAGAGAATAGTGATTTGTATAAACACCAATTAATCATATGTCAAGATGGTAAGATAGTAGCAAAGGATTAATCTATAGTTTAGCAAAAACTACCTCATCAAGGTGTTTCTCAAGTTGAAAATTCATGCTCTCATTATGCACACACATAAAAAGAATATTTATACATATTGCAGTAACCTTGAAATCTATATCACTCTAGTAACTGATGACGTCCAAGAAACACCTCCTTTTAAATGATGATACTGTCGATGTCAAGATATAGTAACCAAACTAAGCTTGGGGTCAAATCCCAAGGGAACACTTGGCTTTGCAGATCTCAACAGTTGTAGTCAATGGGCAAAACAAGAAAAGTAAATGGGGGGAGTTTATTTGTAGTAATCTTGAGCAAAGAACAGTATTAACTTGGTTAAAATCAGTCGTAAGTGAACACTAGGATTTTGTTCCCCCATGAATTCCCAACTCTGTAGGCTTATTATGCATTATTGAACCAATCCAATACCTCGCATGCAGAATCGATACGTTATGTATCTCCTACAGTCTTTTAGACGAGTAAGAGGATTTCACCCTTTATATTTTGAGTCTCAGGGTATCGCATTACTAACCCTTATCTTAATCCTACTTAACTATTACCATTTGAGTCTCAAGTTATTAGATAAAACCTAACCATCTTATGTAGATAGAACCTAGAAGCATGGATCGACAATTAAACTCCAAATTACTGTTATCAGTATTTTTTACTAGTCACTACTCCTGTTTTCGAGTAAGTAGCAATATCAAGGAGGGATCCTAATGTGTGAACCTATTAAAAAATCAATCATAATGAAGATAAAAAAATGCATGCCATTGGAATTGGTTCAGATCAACAATCACACTTTTCTTACGTCGTCAATTTACCAATGTTTCCACAACCCTAGCTTTGGGTTTTAGCCACTCATGATTGTGAAGAAATCAATAAAATTCATAATAGAAAGAATAGATGAAATCACAATGATAAGATGAATAAAAACCCATAATCGTAAACTGAATAATCAATCAAGGTCAATACAAGGAAATATCAAGATCAAAGTTGGATCTTGAAATCAAAATATAGTTCTAAGTGTCAAAAGTGCGTAACTCCTACTAAAAACTACATAAGGGGTACTTATAGTACACGAGAAAACTCCAAAAACAAATCCCGAACGAAATAGGAGAAAAATAGGTCGGTGGCTACCTGCTCTCTATACCTACAATCTGGCAGGGCACAGGTACTACCTACAGTCTGAAATAGGACACAGGTGCAGATTGCAGGTACCAGATGGACAATTTTTTTTCAAGTCAGTTCTTGGGATTTTGAGTTTCTGGTACCTTCTTTGTCTGCATGCGGTCCATAGGTCTACATGCGGATCATAGGTTTACTTACAGGTGCCAAGAGTCAGTTTTTTAGCTCTTCTTCGACTTTTGAACATCCATTGATCACGATCAAGCCAAAAAACATACAAAACATCCATAATCGCTCCAAAAGTGGCCATAAAAACTCCTTTTCACCTTTTTCATGAACTTATCATCCAAAATATGGTTTCCTGCAAAACATACCTAAAACAGATCATAGCTAACAAAAAGGCCTCAAAACTTGCATATTTTCCTTGTTTAAGCATCGAAAGTGCTATATTTCTATAGCACATCAACTCCCTCAACTTAGAATGTTTGCATGTACTCAGGCAAAAAAAAAAACACAACAAAACAAAAACGTCAGTTAACTAGGAGAATCAAAGCTATTCAAAGAAGTCAGTCATCACATTAAGTTCAAATCACAACATCCCTTCCTATCTTAATTTTCAAAACCAACTGTGTATGAACATGAAGCACAATAGTGTGACACAATGGGATCAAGGTATGACAACTACATTAGCAACAAAAAACCATTCATATGTACAAATTACACTACCCGAACAAGTAAATAGCTAGCAATATGACTCAAGTGCCCTCACAACAAAGATGTCCCACTCAATAATATGAACTAATGCATGTCAATGTACGAACAGTCAAGAGAAACCCATACTTAATAAAGAAGTTACAATCAATGCCTGTCAAATACCATAGGCTTGCCCTTATTTTCTTCCCTTTAGCATTCAGATAGTCAAGTTAGGATCACTATAGGACTTTTCTCGACTTGTAATGTAAGCTTGGGGGATGGCATGATACATATAGACATTTAAAGTGACTAAGACTCCTTGTCACTACACTATTCTTGTGATCTCACTTATTATCCAATTTTCTTTTTATTCTACCCTTATTTCTCCTTTTTATTCTTTTATGCACATTCAGGTTGGGTGTGGTCTTTTATTCTTTTTTTGTTTCACAAATTTTTCTTTTTGTTTATCTTTTTTTTTTCTTCCACACCCATTCTACTAACTTTTTCTTACTTTACCCTTTTTCATACCTATTTTACACTAGTACTTCTATGTTAGCCACCCTCAACTTAGGCATTTTGCCTGTGCTGAGCTGCACAATGTCGAAAGAGGACCTAGACCAAAATAGGTAAATTGTAATACAAATAGGAAGGTTAATAGTGAAAATAAGAAAAATAGGCTACAAGGCTCAAAGATGGGGTTAAGGGATATCATTCGCACATAGAAGTTCATTTCGGGTAAAAGTGACAAAAATAAAAAATGGCCTATGATCCTCTCCTAACCAACTATTTTTCAACCTAGGCAAGACTAACCAGGAAAGTTCTAAATTTGACACACAAAGGAAACTGGGTAGTATCTCACATATGCATAACATAGAGTCAATATTACCAACTACTACCTATCCAGTTTATGCAATTGTCACCAAATGATTATCATGTACCTAATACTAATGCCATAACAAAATCCATAAAGTTCACACATAAATACATCAACACAGTTCAAAAACACAAATTTTGGAGGGGTATAAAAAATCAGGAAAAATATGACTACTGTCCTAAATACTAAAATATCTCCTAATAACATAAAACAACACAATACAAAGGAAAAATACAACATAACACATAATTATCCTAGACATACCGATTCTACTACTATACTGCGGTTGACAGGAAAAGAAGTGCGACAATGAAAAACCCGCGGTGGCATGGTATGCCCAACCTCAACTAAAAAACTGCGCACTATCGTCAATGCACTAAATCAAAGCAAAACCATAGGAAAGTGAGAACAAACTTAGGACGCACTAGGTGACCGAATTAGGAGCATCCCTAGATAGGGGAATATAAACTGGCGGAGGTGGTGGTGGTAGTGTACTACTAGTGGATGCACCCTCTACTATAGATGCACACCTCTTCCTATCAATGAATTCAGTCTCTAAAGAATCATGCCTGGCCTTTTTAATGACCTCCTTCTCTGTTATATTAGGATCTTACAAATCATCTAAGTGACCTCTCTTGGTCCCAATTGCTTGGACCTCTTCATCATCCTTTGCAAAAAAATCAAAGTATCTCGGCATACAAGGATGTGATATCTGGACCATAGGGGGTATAATTGAGGGCGTAGCTTCTAGCGTCTCTCTACAAGAGAGCATACCTCTTCCCGTAGGATATCAAAATCCTTCCTTAGATGAACTAGATTTGGGGCACCTGTCTCTGTATATCAAGATGTAACGTGTCTCTCCAGTTCATCGATATATGTTTGAAAATCAGAACACATCCTAACAGTATAGATCTTTGAGCAGCCTCCCATCTGGCCTCAACCTGCTTAAATATAGTCCTAACCCTTGATCTTATCTGCCCGAAGAGGGTAGTCATCTCAGTCTTGACATCCTTCAACTGAGCAGCTGTGGCTCTCTGGCAGTCCACTAAGCTATGAAAAAACTCACTGGATGCAGTAATCATGCCTATCATAGGAGTTGTAGTGGATGGGAGAGTAGGCTCTATAGATGCACCAATCGACTCTAAGGTCAAATTCGGGGCTGAAGAAGAAGTAGCATGTGTCCCCTTGCCCCGTGTACTTAAATCAGGAGAATCTTTCTATTACCTTATCTCTATATCAATACCAATACCTGTATCATCTCTAGGCGAGCAGGCTCTATAGATGCACCAACCGACACTAAGGTTAAAGTTGGGGTTGAAGAAAAAATAGACTCTATCCCCTTACCCTGTGTACTTGAATTAGTAGAATATTTCTGTTCCCCTATATCCATGTCAATACCAATACCTACATCATCTGTATGTGCCTCATCAATCTCTGTGGAAACTGCTTGCCGTTCAGACTGGGCATGTAGTACTGTTGTCCACCGTCTCGATATCCTAGAAGTACTAGAAGGTGCTAAACCTTTTATGTTCCTCATTTGTGCAGTCTCGGTCACTGGTACTCTTGCATTAATACCTGGTAACTCAGGCACTCCAGCCTCATCACATAGCCTCTAGTTTATGCAAGGAAATGGCAAATTAGTCAGCTCACTAAAGGCTCTATCATGCAACTTATGTCTAAGAATAGAAGCAAAATCAACATCATAATCGACCATCAGATAGGCAACCAATTTTAATCCCTCCCATATCAATGTGTTATCCAAAGTAGTAGGTATCAATCGGTATCTAGTCAGCAACCACCAAAACTTGGCCTTAATTGTCAAGATGCCCTTCTTGATCACAAATTTCCCCTCAATCTATAGAGTCGCATCACCTAGTGGTGAAATATAGATGGCTATCCACCTATCCATATTAACCCTCTCTAGATGGTGCTCAAATATGACCCTATGAATAGTGTCTGTCGATATATCAACTCCGACCCCTCTAACCAGTGTGTGATCAAGTTGTGGCTGCCTAACAAATCTGATCAGACCTGAATGATAGTGCATAGGAAGGACCTAGTCATGACCTAAACCAGGGCCTGGCTGTGACGATTATCTCAAGTCCCACATGAATTGGAGATCACCTCCTTCACCTACCCTAACCAACATATCAACCATAAGTGTCGGATGAATTCCAAATATATCACAAGATATGTAAAATAAGACTAACAATAACTCATGAAATGACTAAATCATTCACCACCATAACACACCTAAGTCCACAGTAATCCACAAAGCCTCTACAATCCAAAGTCAATAAAATGTCGGGACATGCCCCTAACAATAGCCAAAATTCAAGTCTAACAAAGTCTATGACATAGGATAAAGACCATAAAATTAATGCTTTCTGAAGTATGGAAGCTTACCACTTCAATGTCAACTCACGAACCACTCAAACCCCTGGTCACTACGTAGGAAAAGAAGAAGCTCTGGTCCCTGTATCACATGGGGATACAACGTACATAGATAGTTAGCGGTTGGAACGCTAGTATGTAACTCAGGAATAGAGAATAAAATAATGCCTTCATTCAAAACAAGGTCAAGTCATCATATGCAATCACATGTAAATACATATATATAGCGCGCCGAGAAAGGAAATAAGGATTAGCATGAACTTTGAAAACATTAACTTAGCTGTGTAGCATAACTGTCATAAAATAATCACCCACAGACTATATAGGTCCAGCACTCCCCTAGCTGGAAGGGCTCCAGTGCGTCTAGCCGCATGAACTAGAGAATATCCATATCTGTATATGCCATTATAGGGGACTCAAATCTCCTGGCACAATCAATTTGACTTATGCACCGATGTATACACTATGAGGGACTCAAACCTCCCATTCATATATTTATTTAGGAGACTCGAACCTCCCAATCATATAGACATCCACACCAGCTAGCGTGGTTTCCAGTGTTAGTCCTTCAAACTCCACTTTCATGGCCCGACTACACATCCTGCTTTAAATCTCTACTAAAACATCATTTACACATACAAACAACCATTAGTCTGATTACTTACCAAGGGTATCCCGTTGGTATCGTCATACCGATCCCACTTGTAAGCGTACAATATGCCATAACCATTACCATTTAACTTTGGGACTCGAGCCTATTGTCTATACAAAGAAATTAATTCAATTTAACATTTAGGTACTCGAACCTATTTAGCCATTCAAACAACCAAAGTTATGATTAAAATCAATTTATGACCCACAAGGTTATCATGAAACCATTTACCAACCATTACATTATTAGGCCAATTCCTTAGTTCAAATCACAATTCAATTTAATTTGTGGTCATCAAGACCTTTACAAACCATTAACCTTCATTAACATTCTTATGCCAAGAATTAGTTCAAAACACAACTCATCATGTGACAAAATTCTTCTCATAGACATTTTGATAAACATGTTGAGGGCATACTATTATGAAACCATTATTCAAGTCAAAAACCATCTTGTTAGGGTTAACAATGACCTATTTATTAAACCACAATTTCCATGAACCCACATGTGCAAAACCATCATAAAAAATATGTATAAAAAAGTGAAATCATGAGAGAGCAATACTCAACAATATACATTCAAACCCTCAACCATGGATTTCAAAACCACCATTTATGATTCAAGAACAATGTTTAAAGAACATGATTTTTACAAACTAACAATGAACGAAGAGTCACCTGCCTGAGTTATAAAGATTCACGGAGAGATTTTGATCCTTAAGCCTCTAGATGACCACCTTGAGAAAACCCTAGCCCAATCTTCTTGAGAGGTTTCTTGAGAGTTTTTGAGAGTGTTTTGATCTTCTAAAGGAAAGAATAAGGGACCAAATAGTGTTATAAAATATGGAGTCTTAAGGGTTTGGAGTGGGAGATATCTAAAATATCCTCAGCTTAAAAGCTGTAAAAGACTCACAAGAGGGTACGATTGAACCCCTCTACTCGTACCCACATCATACGAGTGGTACCTTCTACTCATACCTTGATCAGAATATTAGACACCATATTCTATCCAACATATGACTCCTTACCCTACATCGTACCCTACCATACGACTAGTACCCTTCAAGTTATAGCCTAAGTCGAATGTCAAGTCTAGACATTGAATAATATATGGTTTAGCAGTAATCTTCTCGTATTATGTACATACAACTCGTATGATGCCTTCTCATACCAAGAACAGAACTTGGACAATGTGACACTAACCAATATGTAACTAGTACCTAGACCCATAACCACACCATACGAGTAGTATGGTGAATCGTATGCTGCACCAAAGGTTCAAGACTCAGGAAATTTTGCAAGGTCCAAAGGTTGGGGTGTTTCAAAATATGGTTGCTCTGTAGGATGCATAAAACTCTTGTACCATAGTCGGGCTGTAGGAATTGAGTTGTCTAGTCATCCACTCTAGCTGATATCTTTCAAATGCTGCCTGTAGCTATGGTACTCTCTCTAGCCCCTATAAGTCGATCCGATGCTCCTCACAAATACATATCATAGGCTTGCTTAAATCCCAAACATGATTTTTAATATCATAAATCTCCTGCATCCTTTCCACATACCACCTCAGATGTCCCTCCTCGGTAAGTGCATCTGAGGCAGGTACAAGAGCGGGACTCTGCTGTACTGAAGCATTATGGAAAACCTATTTGATACCTTCATCAGACTGTGGTATCTCTGTTTGATGTATATGAGTAACAATATCCTTCTCCTACTGGGGCACCATAGATGATTGCTCCCTACTCAACCTCATCAGATGAATCTTGGGATCCCTTCTCAGACTGAGGGTCCTGAGCAACAACTCGTGGAGTAGTCTCGGACTCTGTCTCCTCCTCCTCATTCTTCTCCTCATCAGGTGGAGGAGTGTTTGGGGGTGATATACATGCAGACTTCATCCTCGAATGGGCTACAGCTGATTAAGAAGCCTGGCGAGTCTGTTCTCTCATGACTCTACGTGTCACCCCAATGGTAGTATTTGTACGTTGCTGCCTCGAATTCTCCTCCACTGATGTGCTAGGCTTGGGAGACTCTGCCCGTCTCCTTGAAGTACCGACCTTCATTTTGTTTACTACTTTAGGTGCCATATGTACCTAAAAAATCAAATGTCAATTTCCATCTAAAGCGAGGGATAGCAAAAGTCGAAGAAAAAGTCAAAATTTCAAAATTTCAAAATTTTCCTCAATTTTCACATCTCTATAAACTATTTGAAATCCTAACAAGTCCAATGTATACACACTAAATAAGAATCATGAATTTCAAAGCAAACAAATATGCTCAACCCATGGCATTACTTGATTCATTCAAGTTCAACTTCCGGTTAGGGCCTAAACTTAGAATTTTAGTTCAAAACAAGGCCCTACATTATGATTTTAGGCTACTTCAAGGCTCCAACATACAAGAATGATAGTTTATATATATATATTTTGAAGTAGAATACACATATCAACTTGTTTAAACAATAGATAAACCTATATATAACCATTAGGATCCAAGAAAGTTACCTTTTATATGATGATCCAGAAGAGAATAATGAAGAAATAAAGTAAAACCAAGGTTGAAACTTGTTTTTTAGTGTGTTGGGAAAAGTTGGTATCTCAAATATGTGACAATTAAGCCTTTACTTAATTATGGGGTTGGTTTGTGTTTTGAGTGGGAAGTTTGAATTCAAAGAGAAAAGTGAAGTTTTAAGGATTAGAATGAGTTATAATGAGAGTAATAATGTTTTTATATAGGTCATATTTAAATGTGGGTTGACCTTAAATTTCAAATAAAAAGTGGGCCCAAAAGTTGACCTACCCGTGGCACGTACTTGTGCCGTGTACCCGCGGTCGGGCCTTGGGCGTAAGTATCGGGCCAATAATTTTGGCCCACTTTTATGCAAACCAAACTTGATGTTTTGATATTTTTCCAGATACTTATGATCCCTCAACCTAAGGTTTAGGTCCCAAATGTAAAATTAAATGGTAGAGTCCATAACTTACCATTTTTTATCCTTAAAATTTCAACTTTTTGACTTATTACTTAACTTACCGTGTGGGATTTGTGACCATGATAGGCTGATCACATAGTCCCTTTACCTGGAAATTGGTGAATATTGTAATTTTTACCATATTTCGGGTAAGGTCCAAAAGCTAAAAACCTACAAAAAGAAAAAAACAACAAAAATGTGAACACTAAAATATAATGAGTTGCCTCCCACTCAGCGCTTGAATCAACATTACGTCACCACGTGGCTATGTTGGTTACTCAGACTTTACTAACAAGACCATGGGTCTCCTTCCATGAAACACTTGATTTAATATCGCAGCACGACACGGGTATCTTGACTACTGAGAATTCATCAAGATACCCATAGGAATATCCTCCAGGGTCATCAATACAATAAATCACCGACACTAACCTCATGTCAGTTGGCTGATTCATTGACTTTCAAATATTGAATGTGGCCTCCTTATTGTTGACTTTGAATTTTAGCTCACCCTCTTCTATGTCAACCATAGATATGCCTGTGGCCATAAATGGTCTCCCAGTGTAATGGGTATCTCAATGTCAACCTCATAGTCCAAGATGATAAAGTCAACTAGAAAAATAAAGTTATCCACCCTCACGATCACATCAAATGAGATTCCCATAGGCTTCTTCACTGTTCGATCAACCAAGAATAGTCATATCAAAGTTGATTTTGGGGGGTTCAATCCTAATTGCTTGAATATGGCTAACGACATCAAATTTATTCTATCCTTTAAATTACACAAGGCTCGAACAAATTGGGGTGACCCAATGGTGCACGATATAGTGAATGCACCGGGATCACCCTTTTTCTATGCTAAGGACCTAGTCGTGATTACACTGCTGTAGTGCACACCGTCAACATCCTTAAAAGTTGATCCTTTCTTCTTTGTAACCAACTTTTTCATGAATTTGGTGTATCCAGGCATTTGCTCTAATACCTTAAGAAGAGGTATGTTCAAGCTCAGTTCTCTCAGCATCTTAATAAACCATTTGAACTTACCTTCCTAATTTTTTTGCCTTAATTTTTTAGGAAAATATGGGTATGGTCTTAAAATCTGTCTAACTTTTGGTGCAATGACCATACCCTTACCTTTATCTTTAGCAACTTTACCTTTATCACGTGTTACCTTCTCAGACTCAGCAGCATGAATTTCCTCATCAACAACTTAAGTAGCAGGTAGTGGGGTATCCGTAGTAGTAATACCACTCCTAGAAATAAGAGCACGTACATGACTGTCGTTTCTCAGATTTTGCACAATATTGCTCGAAAGGGTACCTGGATGCCTCTGGTTCAGAGTGGCTGACATCTGCCCAAAGTGGTGCTTCAACTGCTTGATAGCAGTGGCATGTCACTCGACCTTCTAGGTAAACCCTAAAATTTTAGACTTAATCTCCTTAAGTCTAGTCTCCTAATTCTCTTAACCCTTCAGCAGCTTAGCCAACATCTCTTTAATTTGGATTCTAAGTCACGTCTACTAGGTGGAATGTACCTATCTCCCTTCTCTCTATAGTCATTCTTTTTCCTCTAGTCACCATCTTATCTCTCTTCTATGGTCTTTATATATGTCATAATAGTTTTAACCTTGGTTTATTTTCCCTTGGTTTTGGAAACCCACTATCTGACGATTCAGATATTTAGCTTCCTTTTTTAATTCTGACTTGATCACTTTAGAAGATGACCCTTGTGATGCTACTACTTCATTTTCTTAAAATTAACCACTATAAACAAGTTTTGTAGAACCCCTAAATAATTCCTTAGTTACATAATTTCTTGCGCTACTGTATCGTCAGCTACTCTCTGGTCGTAGGAGGCTCAATAGCATAAGTACCAGATCCTCTCAGGCCTATCGAGTTTGCCACTCTCTATTAGTGAGAGAGATTTGATCTAACATCTTTGAAGTTGCCTCCCAACCTAACCTCATAAAAGATCCTTCGGAGATAGTGTCTGCCATGGATTTGGAACTAATGGTCAAGGATCTGTAGAATATCTCTGATAAGCTCATCTATGATAACTGATGGTTTGGTACCATGATCATCTTCTTCTTAAACCTAAACCAAGCCTCGTACATAGACTCTGACTACAACTGCCTGAAGTTATAGATATCGTCCTTGAGCTATAACATCATTGATGGAGGAAAAAACCCTATTTAAGAATTGCCTGTGCAAATCATTCTAAGTCATGATAAAACCTCTTGGAAATTCCCCTAACTATAAAGATGCTTCTTCTGTAAGTGAGAATTCTTCATAATTCACCCCTGGATTTTTATATGAACTGCAGATCCTAAGGAAATTAGCAAGGTGTAATTTTGCATTATCTGTAGGCATACCTGCAAACATACTCTTCAAATTTAAAAGTTAGATCATTGCACTCGTAATGTCAAACTTTATGCCTGGGGTAAAAAAGGAGGAACTATGGATTGAGTCTCTATAGGATCAACATATTCCAAGTCTTCTTCATCATCTATATATGGATGCACATACTAATATGCTGGGATAACTTGAACACGGCTTAATCTAGTTGTGTTCTGATTTCCACCGAGTACTGTTCGATGGTTTGCTGTTTGTCTCTGCTCAGTAAGATCTGCCTCCCTAACTACACACTAAGTTTTTTTATATTCCCTCCTCTCTTTATCTTCTTAAGACATAGGTTGACCTATATGTCAATCAAATATATCCTGTACTCCTTCAGGAGAAGGTGATGTAGATCATCATGAACCCCTTTAGGGTTAACATCTCTTTTCTGCTCAGATATCCTACCAGGTGTTTGTAGGATCCTCTTTGGATTTAGATTTACTGGGATTGAGGGATCTCCTCTACTCCGTATTCTAGGCACACACCAGTAAATGCCCAACTAAGAAAAAGAACAAAAAGAAAACCCCAAAACTACAACAACTTCAAATTAACAATAAACACCGTGTTCCCCGGCAACGATGCTAATTTCTTGATGATGTTCAAGTACCACCTCCTTTTAGATAATGATATGGTTGTTTTCAAGATATAGTAACCCAACTAAGGTTGGGGTCGAATCCTATGGGAATACTTGTCTTTGTAGATCTCAACAGTTGTAGTCAATGGGCAAAACAGGAAAAGTAAATATGGGAAGTTTGTTTGTAGTAATTTTGAGCAAATAAAAGTATTAACTTGGTAGAAATCAGTCATAAGTGAACACTAGGATTGTTTTCCTCTTGGCTTCTCAACTCTGTAGACTTATCATGTGTTGTTGAACCAATCCAAGACCTTGCATACAGAATCGATAAGTTATGTACCTCCTACAGTCTTTTGGACGAGTAAGAGGATTTCACCTTTTAACTTTTGAGTCTCAGGGTGTCTCGTTACTATCCCTTATCTTGATCCCATTTAACTATTACCTTTTGAGTCTCAAGTTATTAGATGAAACCTAACCATCTTATGTAGATAGAACCTAGAAGCGTGGATCGACAGTTAAACTCTAAATTACTATTGTCTTTATCTTTTCCTAGTCACTACTCCTCTTTTGGAGTATGTAGCAATATCTAGGAGGGATCCTAATATGTGAACCTATTAAGAAATCAATCATAGCGAAGATAAAGCAATGCATTCCATTGGTATTGGTTTAGATCAACAATCGTACTTCCCCTACGTTGTCAATTTGCCAGGATTCCATAACCCTAGCTATGGGTTTTAGCCACTCATGATTGTGAAGAAATCAATAACATTCATAATAGAAAGCATAGATGAAATCACAATGATAAGATGAATAAAAACCCATAACCGTAAACTGAATAATCAATCAAGGTTAATACAAATAAATTCCAAGATCAAAGATGGATCTTGAAATAAAAATATATTTCTAAGTATCAAAAGTACATAACTCCTACTAAAAAGTACATAAGGGGTATTTATTGTACATAAGAAAACCCTAAAAATAAAGCCCAAATAAAATAGTATAAAATTGAGCTGGTGGCCACCTGCTCTTTGTATTTGAGGTCTGGCAGGGCACAGGTACTACCTACGATTTGGCACAGGGCACAAGTGTATACCGCAGTTACCAGATAGACAATTTTTCTACAAGTCGGCTCTCGAGATTTTGGGCTTCTGATACTCTCTTTGTCTACATGTGGTCCGTAGGTCTACATACGGTCCGTAGTTTAACTTAGTAGGTGTCGGGAGTCAGTTTTCAGCTCTTCTTCGACTCTCGAATGTGCATTGATCAAGATCAAGCAGGAAAATATTCAAAAATCCATAATTTCTCCAAAAATGGCCTAAAATACCCTTTTCACCTTTTTCACAAACTTATCTTCCAAAACATGATTTCCTACAAAACATACCCAAAATAGATCATATCTAACAAAAATTCCTCAGAAACTTGCATATTTTTGTTGTTTTAAGTGTCGAAAATGCTATATTTCTATAGCACATTAGTAACAAGCAGTATGGGTGAGTTAGTAGTTTGTACAATATAAATGTGCTTCAATTTAATATATATAAATAAGCAAGTATTTCAATTATTTATTCTAGAATATACCATTAGACATATTTGCAAATGACTCAATCCAATAGTCTAATATATGTTCATATGTATTTCTATATATATGTACATATAAGCATAATACATGTAGACATATATAGATACAACTATCTACATATAAGAACAATACATGTAGACATATATAGACAACATCATTTTTTTATGTATACCAATAAAAATATTCATATGTGTGTGTATATATATGTGTGTGTGAGTACATATATATATATATTGATGTATGTGTATGTATACATATTTATAATCTTAATACATGAATACATGTGTAAAAAAATATATATGTATAATACATATGATTCAGTTAAGCAACAGTGTATATAATCACATTATATGCATATATATCAGTACATGATTATATGTATAAGTATATTTAATATGTATATGTATTTACTAACCCAAGGCATATACTCTTTTCTGACTCAAACTCAATGTATGTTTACAAAGTTGTAATTATACATATTTATATATATTTTATTTTACAAGAGTGATATGGTATGTGGATGGTAAATAATATGAAATAAATTTAGAAAAATTTACTATACGTATTCCACTACATATATATAAATGCATGTCATAACAATACATAAACAATTACCTTTGAATTCTTGCTACTTCCTGAAGCACATGCACTTTCATGATAGAAATTTGTAGTTCTTTGTCAACAAACGACTTTTTGATAAAATCCTAATATGTATGACAAATCATTTTTTACATTATGTATAGTTTGTTAAAAATAATGTTTGTTTACTTCATACCTTCTCATGAATATATTTACTTTTGATAGCATTTATGAACATCTGATTGTTGTTGTTTATCAGATTGCGTAGACTTTGAAATTCTTCTTTCACCTACATTTTATATTAAAAGTGTCAGCGATAAATGCATAAAATAATAATTTTTATAATTAGTAGATGATTAATATATATTGACATAATTCTCTATCCCATCGACTTTCTAATTGAGAAAAGTGAGATCATCAGTCAGAATAGTTTTCTTAGCTGCTAACTCAAACAAAGGTGGTGGAATATTATGCGGTGACTGAATTTACTCTCATACTTTCTTTCTATTTAATGTGGACTTTTGACTATTTTATTAGTTAAATACGGAGGTCTCTTAGATGTTACCACGTTTGAAATCACCTTTGTAGGACTCTTGATTGATATTGACGTACTCAATGACATTTGCTTTTACTACGGGTGATATCGAAATATCTATGTTTGACTTTCCTTTATGATAAATTGAGATTTGAGGAAACTCTTGAAAGTTGTCGTCTGAATTAACAACATCATTAATGGGAGATTTCACAACTGTATCATCGACAATAATTTTTGGTGGAAGCAAAAAATTCATAATTTCACTTGCGGATGCCTTGATGTTTTGAAAAGAAATCTGAACAACAATTGTGATTTACTAATTAGTTTTGTATTTGTATATATCTATAAATACAACTATTAAACGATAAAATTTGTATTAAAGTTACTAAGGCAACGACTTTTATCTTCTTGCACATAGACATGTTTCGCATAAGTCATTAATATCGTGGATGGTCTTTTATGATTTTCCAATAAGAAACCTAGGAATTCGATCACCAACTATTATAGCAAGTTTCTTATCAACATTCAAATAACATTTATAAATCCATACTTGCATAACGTATGACATACCATGAAGTTGATAGTATTATCCATTGGAGGTCAGCTTCCTAATATGGTTTTGAGAAGTTCTTTGAAAGCTTCATACCCCAACAGTAATTCATGTACCATTCTTGCCCGACCACGTCAAAATAAAGTCTTGTTCATCGAACGGTATGCATCCCACCGAACATAATAAATCGATGAATGAAATAGAGAATGGCAATATTCAAAGCATCATCGTCGTTCTGATCCCATTACTAGTCTTCAATATCATGAAATAATATTATTTTGTAAGGTTCTTCTTCACCATCAAAATACGTCTTAATTAATCTATTCGGTACACTTGTGTCGAATACAAAATCGACTTTAGAAGCAACATAGTTTAGACCCGATACAATTGTAAATTATTTTAATATAAATTTTAATGTGTATCTATTAAACTGCATCATTAGAGCATCTGTTGAATTGATTTTCAACTCAAGGGACATAATGCACCAAAATATTGTGACTGAATCCATGAATATGGAATGGGGACGTATTGACCAACACACGTACGCATAAATCTTCTAAGTTTTTCACTCGATAGCTTCTGCTTTAAAGTATCAAATATCTATCTCTCCATGTAACTAGCCACATGTGGGGGACTTCTTAGAAAGATCAGTGATGGAAAAAATGCTTTACTATTGAACCAAAATAACACAAATGAACAAAAAAAATTAGATTATATAAAATGCATTATCCCTGAACCGAGTATATACACATACATACTATACCATATAAAATATGTATATTATTTCACAACTATATGTGTGTATATATATAGCTTTAATATATACATATACACATACATGTATATTATGTCAATTTTGTATATATCTTTACACCGAAATCAAATATACATAGCTATATACAATGAAATGTCTATTATTCTGAAGATTGACATACATATATGTAAGTAATTGGTATTCCCTTTAAACGTGTACTGTTTTTAGCATTATGACATTATACACAAATATTCAACAAAAAATTGAACTAATAAATATAAAAAGCTACCTTGAAATGATTCTCAACTTCATTTCTCCCCCAATTAGATTGAGAAAACTTGAAATATTGACCCTTTCATCCTTGCTAGTAGACCCAATATCTTTTTCTTTCCTTTTTTTTGTCCAGCTGTACCGACCATCGATATTTTAAAAGTGTCCATTAAATCATATTTTGATTGTAAATCTATCATGCTATTGTGAATCTTCACATGGTCATTGCAATTTTTGGTTCGTGACTCTGCTCTTAACTTGTCCTCTACCAACTCCACTAAAAAATCTGCATTGTCACTATCTAATTGATAAATACCCAAATCAAATGATGGAGTACCGCAATTAATTGTATCTTCATGTTCAATACCTCTTTTCAATCTCTTATAAAGAATTTTTTCATCCATTTGAAAAACAAGTAATTGATTTCTTGAAAACCTAATTGACACCTTTGCTCTGCACGTGACTGGGTACCTCAAAAATAAAAATTACACGTATTCACCCGCTCCCGATTATGGTGGAATCCATTGAATGCGTTGATTTGAAAATAGATGAAATTTAAAGAACCTTAGAGGCTCATTTAGAGAATACGTAAAAAAAGTCAAAGAATAATAAATCTGTATACTCATAAAAATTAAAGATTATCGTAATCTCTTCAATGTATATCCCCACAAATGTTTAGGGATGAGAAATTATTGAAAAAAATCTTCAATTCAAAACCACAATGAATGTTTAGGTGAATATAATAGAATGATTTAGTAGGAGAAATTGAGAGAAAATAGTCTTTGAGATATGTTCAAGAAGTGTGTATAAACTAATGCCGCTAAACTAGCCAATCAACTAAGAGAGATTAAGAAAAATTAATTACCTAGGAGAGAAAGTATTATATGTTATATACATTGTTATTATACTTGTATATAGGGGCCCAAAAAGAAATAAATTTTGACACGACCCAAACTAGGTCCTAACTGTGTCGGGTGCCTCAAGCCCCTTCAGGATCGAAGATAACCCCCAATACCCAACCGTAACTGCCCTATACCCTATGTCGTATGAATTTCAAACATATAACAAGATAGAACAATCATAAATCAAATACATTAATTAAAGTCTATAAACCTATACAACCAATGTCATCCCAATACCAATACCAATGCCAAGGCTGGCACCAATACCGACACCGCCCATGCCCAAAGTAGTCACACAAAGACTCTATCCAAAATCAAACAACATCCGATCAGGACATTCTCCTAAACATAGAAAAAACAAAAGTTCAAGAAATAAACAGAAATATGTAGAGAAGTCCATAACATGAAATAGAGTCTTTCAGAGTTTGGAAGCTCACCACTTCTGTCCAACATAATGCTGTCCCTAAATATGAGTCACTGAGCAGGTGGAGTAGTATAGACGATTCTTGCATTGCGTAGGGATACAATGTATGAAGATGGGTTAGCGGGTGAATGCTAGAATTTACTCATAAATAAGGATAAAATAGTTCTATTGTTCAAAACCAAAGTAAATAGTCATCTGCAATCACATACATTAATTTATATACCATGCCGGGGAAGGGAACTGGGTTTAGCCTGCATTTAAAACCTTTAACTTGGGTTTGTGTAGATTAATCATCCTAGAACCAGCCACGGGTTATACGGATTCAGTGTTACCCCCTGAATGTCACCAATATGTGTAGCCGCACGAACCAAAGATATCATAGGGGCCGGGATTTCCCGTGTACCCTTCGCCCACCATGATACATATATACAAGTATAAACTTAGAGTATTCCCATGTACCCCAAAATTATATGGTCACCATGACCAACCCTCATGTTGGCAAACATAAGTTTGCAGTGTCCGTCCATCAAACTGATACCTTCTTGGTTAGCTATCATAACCCACCATTATTTCCCAATTAAAACCTTTAGCATATAACCAAACCACCAATTCCAGAGGTCAAGTGTCAAGGCATTATGAAGTGGTATCGTTATACCAACTATAGCTTGCAAGAAATGTCACTAGACAACACTTAAGGGGATTCCCATGTACCCCACAAGTTTTCCAATAAAACCCAAGTCATGGCCACTAAGGCCTTTCCAATCCTAAAACCATTTAAATCAATTTAGGTTCCATTACCTTTTTATGCAATGCAAGGATTTCAATAATAGTCAAACTATGTGATAGAAGCATTCTCATTGACATTTTAATAAACATGTTGAGGGAATATAATTTCCAAAACCAAAACCTAACACCAATTGACCATTACTATGAAACCACATGTTCTAACCATAATTATAACATAAAAACCATAAGAAAGACATGGTAAAACATTATCCAACAAAGAACAACCAAAACCCTTAAATGATGGAATATTGTAGTACAAGCACGATTAACCCCCCAAATGTCTCTCCTCTTACCTTTAAGACAGAAAATAGAACACTAAGGGACTTACCTTTTTACCTTTAACAAAGAATTTAAGAATTAACACATAACTTGAGAACAAATTTCTAGAATGGGGAATAGGAATGGATATTTGGACTTGATGTCCTCTTTAGCTTCCCATGTAGATTTTTCCCCCTTGTGGTTCCTCCATAGAATCTTTATCAAGGCCACAACTTTGGTCTACAACCAATGAACCTGGCAATCCAATATCTTAACCAGGATCTTTTCATAAGATAGTGAAATCGAAATACCAATATCCTTGATAGGAACAATTTGTGAAGGATCACCAATATACTTCCTTAACATAGAAAAATAGAATACCAGGTGAATGGAGCCTAAACTAGAAGGCAACTCCAATTCATATGCAACATTACCAACCCTCCTCAAAATCATGTAAGAATCCATATATTAGGGACTGAGCTTCCGTCTCTCCATAAACCGTATCACTTCCTTCATGGGAGATATCTTTAGGAATACCCTATCTCTAACCTCAAACTCTAAGTCCCTTTACCTCACATCTGCATAGGACTTTTGGAAACTTTGAGCAGCCTTAATTCTATCTCGAATTACCTTCACCTTCTTCATAGCTTGGTGAACCAAATCTGGGCTAAATATATCTGCCTCACCATTCTCAAACCACCCAATTGGAGACCTACACCTCCTACCATACAATGCTTAAAATAGAGCTATCCTAATGCTAGAGTGGTAACTATTATTGTACGCAAACTCTATAAGAGGTAAGTACTTAAACCAACTACCACCATAGTCAATCACCCAATCCCGAATCATATCCTCCAATATCTAAATAGTCTTTTCTATTTACCCATCAGACTGTGGGTGAAAAGCAGTACTCAGACTTACCTTAGTCCCCAACCCTTTCTGAAATGACCTCCAAAAGTAAGATAAAAAATGCATACCATGATCAGAGATGATAGAAACAGGTACCCCATGCAACTTCACAATCTCTTAGATATATAACCTAGAATAATCCTTAGCCGATAAGTTAGTCCTTACTAAAAAAGGTGATCCAACTTTGTCATCCTATCCATGATGACCCAAACTAAATCAAATTAATTTTGAGACCCAGGATGATCGGTAATGAAATTCATATTGATTACTTCCCACGTTCATTCAGGCAGCTCAGTTTCTTGATATAATCCTCTGAGCATCATGTGCTCAACTTTCACTTGTTGGAACACCAAACACTTGGTTACGAAGTTAGCCACATCCCGCTTCATATTATTCCATCAATACATCTTCCTGAGGTCATGATACTTTTTATCGAACCAGGATGGACAAAATAGTGTGACTCATGTGACTTAGCTAAGATCCTATCACACAAACCATCTATATCAGTAACACATAATCTCCTTTGGTACCACAAAGTATCATCACCACTAATCTCGAAGGTCGTCACCTTATGCCCATCTATATTACCCTTGATCCTCATCAAGACGGGATCTAATATTTGCTTTTCCTTGATTTCATCATCAAGAGATAACCACACCACTTCCTGTAGAACCACACCACCATTCTCGGAGTCCAAGAGATGAACTCTGAGGTTAGCCAAATGGTGGATGTCTTTCACTAACTATCTCTTTCCTTTGTCTACATGAGTTAGACTCCCCATGGATAACCTGTTAAAAGCATCAGCAAGCATGTTAGCTTTACCTAGACAGTAGTGAAGACTTATTTCATAATCCTTAAGGAGCTCAAGCCATCTCCTTTTCCTGAGGTTAAGCTCTTTCTGAGTAAACACATATTGCAGGCTCTTATGATTGAAAAATATATCCACATGCGCTCTATACTAATAGTGATGCTAGATTTTTAATGAAAACACCACCGCTAATAATTGTAAGTCATGAGTCAGATAATTTCTTTTATGCGCCTTTAGCTGTATTTAAGCATAAGCTATTACTAAAATATCCTGGGTTTTGACCCTTAGAAAATTTCCTAGAATTCCATTCTTTGGACCCAATATGACTTATGGGTATGGGATGTATGTTGGGGTATGAGTGGTATGGTCCTGTCATATGCTAACCAGTGTTAGTTAGTGTGATAGGTGTATACCCACGCTATGAAGAAACCAACTGTTTGACTTCTCCTACATAGTGATTGACTTAGGGACAACATTAGGACTGAAGTGGTGAGCTTCTATCCCTTCGGAAGGTATTATTTCATGTTATGGATATTGTTAGATGTTTTGAATTTATTCTGGATATTGGTTTTGTTTATGGTTGGGGGCATGTCTCAACTGGATTTATTTGCTCTTTTAGATAAAGGCTTCGTGGTACTTTTGGGGGTTGGTATAGGTGGGATCGGTATAGGTGTTGGTCTTGGAATTGGAATAAGTCGGTGGGCTAACATCATTGGAAGATATTGTTGGTTGTTCCATCCTATTATATTTTGGGATTAATTATATTATATTTTGATACTTATTTAGTTATTGCCTGGTTTATGGGCTATGGTTTGGTCTGTATGGTTGGGCAATTGGTGTGGTATTGTTAAACTTGATTGGGTTGGTCATGGTTATGACCCTATCCCAAAGTCTTAATAAGAACATTTATTCTATCTTGTTATATATTTGGAATTTAGCCCATCAAATATTGTGTAAACCATGTGGGGTTGGGTAATAGGGGAGGTCCCCGGTCTCGGATGGACTTGGGATGTCCATTATGACAAGGAATATTGTCGGGTTATGTCAAGTTGGTATCAGAGCTTAGGTTCATAGTCACTTGGGAATCCACAAAGCCGCACCGAGTAGAGTTTTTTTAGGGGTGTGAAATACGCTACACTCATATGGGAGAGGCTACAAGAAATTTAGGAATATTTTACTTTCTTGGTATTCTATCTTCAAGCTTGATTTCTCAATCCTGGAATCTTCTCTAATCCTTTTTGCTCATCTTTCAGATCATGCCTCCTAGGCCTAGATCAAAAAGAAATTTTTTCATCCCATATGGGGATAACATTGAAGGGGTATGTCCTACTTCTAGAGTACATCTTTAATCTCATGGTCCTATTCTTGATGGTGCTGGAGTTCCTCCTATTTTGGCTAATTCTCCTTAGGTCCCTTAGGGCAATGTAACAAATGCAAAATTTTGTAAGTCTATTTATGTTATTGCCCAACTAGTTGCTGCTCAGGTTAAGTGGGGTACGACTGGTGATTTATCTACTGAGGCCACAAGGTTTGGTCAATTTATGAAGATAGGTTCTCTAACTTTTACTGGAGTAAAGATGGAAGAGGATCTATAAGGCTTCTTAGATCAGCTGGAAAAGATCTTTTGAGTGATACAGGCTACTAATATGGAAGGGGTTAACTTTGCAGCTTATCAGCTCATGAATATTGCTTATTAGTGGTATGAGGTGTGGGACATAGATAGAGGTGATGTGGAAGAGGAAGGGTTATGGGAGGCCTTTTCTAACATCTTCTTGGATTGGTTCTTTTCTTAAGAGTTAAGAAAAGATAAGATGGAAGAGTTTGTGAAGCTCAGGCAGGGCAGGATGCCAGTAAAGGAATATGCTTCAAAGTTCCACCAGTTATCAAGGTATGCTCCTAAATTAGTGGCTGATATGAGGTCAAGAATAAGGAAGTTTTCTTCTGGATTGAATAGAAATTTAATTCTAGATAGCAAGACTGCCTTGTTGATTAAAGATATAAACATCTTGAGGTTTACTATTCATATGTAGCAGGTTGAGGATGAGAAGAGAAGACATGTAGAGTTTGGGGATAGGTAGAGAAAAAGGAGTAGGTTTTTTAATTAGAGAGGTGCTCAGTCTCAGGGTGGTAGAGATGGTGGAAAGTGGTAGAAAAAGAAGTGAGGAAGTTCTGGCTCATTTTCTGGTAGTGCTCCTTACCAGTCGGGAGACAGGTGTCATTATGGTAGTGATAATTCTCAGGCGAAGGGAGCCCAATCTCAGGTGATCAGAGGCCAGTCAGTTTTTTTGTGAACTCCTTATCGATTTTGTGTTTGTCCTCATCGGGGTTATTGCGATGAAGGAAAGGACAAATGCTTTAAATACATCTAGGTAGCCTATCGTCTTTGGGATTATCCAGTCAATAAGGTTGCTATGGGGGTTAATATGATTATTTTGGCTTCATCTTCTGCTCTTGCACCTGGTGGTGTGACATCTGCTTTTGTTACTTCTCCTGGTTCTAGTGTTGTTCAGAACAGGTTTTATGCTTTAGCGTCCCAACAGGAATTTGAGGCATCCCTAATGTCATTATTGATATGTTATAACTTTTCTCTCATGACGTATATTATTTACTTGATCTGGGGTCCACTCTTTTTATGCGACTCCTTATGTGGCTGCATTTTTTAGTTTTGATCTGAAAGTTATTTTGGATCCTTTTTTTATTTCTACCCTAGAAGGTGAATCATTTATTGCTAAAATAGTCTATATGGGGTGCGTGGTATCTATTGGTTGCAAGAATACCTTGGCAAATCTATTTGAGTTGGATATGGAGGATTTTGATATAATTTTGGGTATGGATTGGTTGCATTCTTGTTATGCGTCTTTGGATTGTTGGAATCGTTAGGTTATCTTTAAGTTCCCTGGCGAACCAGTTATAGAATGGGAAGGTCGTTTCTTAGCTCCTAGGGGATGTTTATTTCTTATCTTAGATCTCAGAGGTTAATCTCCAAAGGTTGTCTTTATCATCTAGTCCGGTTTAAGGATTCTAACTCGGAAGGTCCTTTTTTATATTTGGTCCCTGTGGTTAATGAGTTTCTATAGGTCTTTCTGGATGATGTTTCTAGTGTTCCTTTGGATAGGGAAATCAAGTTTGGTATTGATTTGCTTCCGGACACTCGTTTAATTTTTTTATCTATATAGAATGGCTCCGGCTGAGTTTAGGGAAATCAAGGAGCAACTTAATAATCTTTTGGACAAGGGATTTATTCATCCTAGTGTTTATCCATGGGTGGACTGGAGTTGTTTTGCGCAAGAAAGATGGTTCCCTTCGGATGCACATTGACTACATGCAGTTCAACAAGGTGATGGTCAAGAAAAAGTATCCTCTTCCTCAGATAGATGATTTGGTCGACCAATTGCAAGGGGTCAAGTTCTTCTCTAAGATAGACCTTTGGTCTGGGTACCATCAACTTAAGATTAGGGAGATGGATATCCCTAAGATGACTTTTTGTACTTGGTATGGGCATTTTGAGTTCTTGGCGATGTTATTTGGGTTGACTCATGCTCTGACAATATTTATAGACTTGTGAATAGGGTGTTTAGGTAGTATTTTCATCTCTTCATCACTGTGGTCATTGATGACATTTTGGTTTATTCAAAGAGTGTGGCGGATCATGCTAATCACCTTCGTATGATATTGCAGACCTTAAATAAACAATAGTTGTTTGCCAAGTTCTTTAAGTGTGAGTTTTGGCTTAACGCTGTGAATTTCTTGAGTCATACAATTTCTAGTAAAGGGATCATGGTTGATCCACAAAAGGTTGTTGTGGTGAAGAGGTGGCCTAGGCCCACGAACTATCTGATATTCTGAGCTTCTTGGGTTTAGCTGGGTATTATAGGTAGTTTATGAAAAGTATTTCTTCGATAGCTGCTCCTTTGACTAAGTTGACTAAGAAGAAGGTAACGTTTTCTTGGTTGAATTCTTGTGAAGGGAGTTTTAAGAAGTTGAAGAATAAGTTGACTTTGTCTCTAATCTTGACTTTGCCGGAGGGCAATGATGGGTTAATGGTTTATTTCTATGCATCTCGGGTAGATCTTGGTTGTGTGTTGATGTAGCATGGAAAGGTAATTACCTATGCTTCTAGCCAGTTGAAGGTGCATGAGAGGAATTACCCTACTTATGATTTGAAGTTGTTAGCGGTTGTGTTAGCTTTGAAAATATGGCGGCATTATCTGTATGGTGTCCACATGGATTTCTTTTCTGATTATAAGAGTCTTTAGTACGTGTTCACTCAGAAAGAGCTTAATCTCAGGCAGAGAAGATGGCTTGAGCTTCTCAAATATTATGATATAAGTCTTTACTACCACCCAGGTAAGGATAATATGGTTACTAATGCTCTTAGTAGGTTATCCATAAGGAGTTTGGCTCATGTGGAGGAAGGAAAAGGGGAATTAGTGAAGGACATTCACCACTTGGCTAATCTTGGAGTTCGCCTTTTGTACTCTAAGGATGGTGGCGTGATGGTGCAAGAGGTGGTTCGATCATCTTTTGGGGCGGAGATTAAGGAGAAACAAGTGTTGGATCCTGTCTTGATAAAAATCAAGAGTGATGTTGGTGGGAAAAATGTAGTATTTTTTGAGATCAGTGGCGATGGTACTTTGCGGTACCAAGAGAGGTTGTGTGTTCCTGATGTCGACGGATTAGAACAGAGGATTTTGGTTGAGCTGAATGAGTCGCGCTATTTTGTCCATCCCAACTCGACTAAGATATATCATGATCTCAAGAAGATCTATTAGTAGAATGGCATAAAGAGAGATATGGTAGATTTTATAGCCAAGTGTATGGTGTGTTAACAGGTTAAGGTTGAGTACATGAGGCCAGAAGGGTTATATCAAGAAAATGATTTGCCCGAATAGAAGTGAGAAGTGATCAATGTGGACTTTGTTACCTGTCTTCCACGATCTCGGAGTCATTATGATTTGATTTGGGCCATTGTGGATAGGATGACTAAGTTTGCCCCATTTTTCCAGTGGGGACTACGTTTTTGGTGAAAGATTATGTGAAGCTGTATCCTTAGAAGATTGTGAAGCTGCATGATATGCCTGTTTTGATTATTTCTGATCGTCGTATCCAGTTTATGTCTCACTTTTGGCAATCTTTTTATAAAGTGTTGGGGACTAAGGTTAGTCTGAGTACTGCTTTCTATCCACAGATAGATAGGAAAGTATAGAGAACTAATTAGACACTAGAGGTTATACTTTTGGACTGTGTCATTGATTATGATGGCAGTTGGGTTGAGCATATACCTTTGGTGGAGTTTGCTTACAATAATAGCTATCATTTTAGTATTGGTATGGCTCCTTTTGAGGCATTGTATGGTAGGAGGTGTAGATCTCCTATTGGTTGGTTTGAGCTTGGTAAGGCGGATATGTTTGGCCCAGATTTGGTTTATCAAGCGATGGAGAAGGTGAAGCTGAAGGTGATTTGGGATAGTCTTAAGGCTTCCAAAAGTCGCCAAAAATACTATCCAGAAATTAGGCGTAGAGACTTGGAGTTTGAGGTCAGATATAAGGTTTTCCTTGTCTCCCATAAAGGGAGTGGTGCGGTTTGGTAAAAAGGGGAAATTCAGTCCTCAATTTATTGGACCTTATGGGATTTTGTGGAGGGTTGGTAATGTTGCTTATGAGTTGGAGTTTCCATCTAGATTATGTTTGGTTTATCCGGTCTTTCATGTTTCTATGTTGAGAAAGTGCATTGGTGATCCTTCATTGGTTGTTCCTTTGGAAGGATTGGGTATTTTAGATTCTTTGTCTTATGAAGAGGTCCCAATTAAGATCTTGGATAGGCAGGTTCGTCGGTTGTGGACCAAGGATGTGGCTTTGGTTGAGGTTCTTTGGCAGAACCATAAGGTGGAAGAGGCTACTTGGGAAGCGAAAGAGGACATAAATTCCAAGTATCCGTATCTGTTTTCTGCTCCTGGGATTTGTGCGGAAGGTATGTATTTTAACATATCTTTATTTTCTGAGTTTGTTAAAGAAAAGATTAACATCTTTGCCTCTTTGTTTTCAAACTTTGTTAATGGGATGCTTGATAATGCAAATGAGTCTGTGTGTGGTTACCCCTATCTTGTCCGTTATTCGAGGATAAATGTTCCTAGTGCGGGAAACTAAAACATCATTGGTTTTAACCCTTAAAAAAATTTCTTGGAATTCTTTTATCCGAACCCAATACTACTCATGGGTACGAGCCATATGTTGGGGTATGAGTGGTATGGTCCTATCGTATGCTGACCAATGTTAGTTTGTGGGATGGTTTTGGTCACTGGAATGGGTATGAATTAGGGTATGAGTCGTAGGGCTTGGTACGGGTCATATTAGGGACTCGTATTGTGGGGTGTATTTGATCATCCTGGTATTTTATTTTGCCAGGGATACGGGTCATGGATACAAATCGTATGCTGTGGTTATGACTTGGTTTAGTCGTAACTGGACAGTGTCTGACCTAAGGTTGAGGCTTGAATACGAATGAGGGAAACCAATCATATATGAGGGTATGACTCATATAGGTCAGTCATATCCCTGTGACAGGATTTTTGTGCAACTTTAGTGGGGGTATTTTGGATATTTTCCTACTTACCCTAATTAGGACCCACAACTTTTAATATACTTAGGAGGTTATTTACCCTATTATTCTATTCATTAACACATATAAACTATTCCAAAACACTCCATAATTCTCTCAAGAGCTTTTGGGGCAAGAGAGCTAAGGTTTCAACTAAAAGATTGCTTTGGGGCTTGTCTTGGTGATTTCCTTCCATTATCTTCTTGGTTTAAGGCATGATTCTCTTTCTCATTGTAATTTCAACTAAAGGTATGGTTTATATGATTGGTTTCATGGTTTTACTATTTCTTGATTATGATTTTTAACTATTATTGGGGGGTTTTGATATTAAATGCTTGTTTATGGTTTCCTATGGTTTTAATTATGCTTTTATATGCACTAATGGTGGTTTTGGACAATCGAATTGTATGGTAATGGTTGAATGGTCTTTGGAATTGGTTTATGGTTATATTATACCTCCAATGTTTTTGATAAAATTCTTATAAAGATATGTTCATTGCATTGACTTCTTTTAATGGAACTCTTTCATGTTTTAAACTTAGTGAAAGAGTTATGCATGGTTTAAATGATTTGGAAAGGCTAAAGGCTAAATGGTTATGCTTGTGAGGAACATGGAAGTCTCTCAAGTTGTTTAATATGGTATATGGAAGGGTACTTGAAAGTCCTCTTAACCTAAATGGTTTGGCTATAGATATTACTTGTATATAAGGGGTGATATGATGATACCACTAATATTGGCCTTGGTTAATAAAATGGTAAATGGATTTGTTGCTCATTCGGAAATGATTTTAATTGGGCATTAATGGTGGGGTATGTAGCAAAGCTGTGGAAGGTGGCGGTCTCGAGGGGACCTAAACTGGAAACTTGTATTGCAGATATTAGGATTGGTCTTAGTTGACCATGTGCATGATGTCACACTATTGGGGGATGTACTAGTCATCCCATGTGATACTTCCTTGGTTATGTAGCTACCCTCATTGGGGCCTTTTCAGCAGGGGGAGCTGAACCCATATAGCCCGTGGGTAGTTTAGGACGGCCAAGCTACACAACCCAGGTAAAGGTTTTAAAGGCATGCTAAACCCAACCCCCTTTCCCGGCATGGTTATAGATATATGTATGGTTGTGTACATTGGATGGTTTTACTTGGTTTTATAACTGGCATTAATTTATCCTTATCCTGAGATTCATGCTAGAGGTCACTCACTAACCCATCTACTGGCGGCTGTATACCTATGCTATGCAGGAACCGACCGTTTGACTCCTCCTACATAGTGACTGACTTGGGGACAACATTTGGACTAAAGTGCTGAGCTTCCATCCTTTCGGAAGGCATTATTTCATGTTATGGATATTGTTAGATGTTTTAAATTTATTCTGGATATTGGTTCTGTCCATGGTTGGGGGCATGTCCCAATTGAATTTATTTACTCTTTTGGATAAAGGCTTTATGGTACTTCAGGGGGTTGGTATGAGAGGGATCGGTATAGGTGTAAGCCTTGGCATTGGAAAGTCCATCCTAACCATGGGCTGACATCATTGGACGATTTTGTTGGTTGTTCCATCCTATTACATTTTGGGATTAATTATATTATATTTTGATACTTATTTGGTTATTGCCTGGTTTATGGCCTATGGTTTGGTCGGTATGGTTGGGCGGTTGGTGTGGTACGATTGGACTTGGTTGGGTCAGGCATGGTTGTGACCCTATCCCAGAGTCTTAATGAGAACATTTACGCTATCTTTTTATATTTTGGGAATTCAGCCCATCAAAGGCTGTGAAAACCGTATGGGGTTGGGTACCAAAGAGCGGTCCCGGTCTCGGATGGACTTAGGATGCCCATTACGACAAGGCCTGTGGTCGAGTTGTGTCAATTACCTTTCCATGCTGCATTAGAATTCAACCAAGTCCTACACGGGATGCATCATAGTAGACCACAAACCTATCAGTACCTTCAGGTAAAGTCTAAACCAGAGCTGAAGTTAGTTTATCCTTCAGCTTTTCGATACTCCCATCGCAAGCATCAGACAACAAGAACTTTACCTTCTTCTAAGTCAACTTGGTCAACGGGATAGATATATTAAAAAAACTCTCCACAAACCTCCTATAGTATCTGCTAAACCCAAGAAGCTCTGAATGTAGTTTGGAGTCGTGGGTCTAGGCCACGCCACTTCTTTACTACTGCAAATTTCTGTTAATCCACCATGATCCCTTCACTAGAAATGATATGACCCAAAAAAGTGACAACGCTCAACTAAAACTCACATTTTGAGAATTTGACATACAATTGCTACTCTTTCAAGTCCTACAACATAATGCGAAGGTGATTTATATGATCCACCTCACTCTTAGAGTACACTAAAATGTCATCTATGAAAACAATGACAAACATATCCAAAAGCTGATGGAAGACCCTATTCATTAAGTACATGAATTCCGCGAGGGAATAGGTCAACCCGAAAGACATAATCAGAAACTCAAAGTGCCCATACCGGCTATGAAAGGCAGTATTAGGGATATCTACCACCCTAATCTTAAGCTGATGATACCTGGATAGAAGATCAATTTTGGAGAAAAACTTAGCACCCTACAACTGATTGAGAAAATCATCTATCCTTGGAAGAGGGTACTTATTATTTTACCGTCACCTAATTCAATTACTGGTAATTAATACACGTCCAAAGAGAACCATCCTTTTTATGCACAAATAACATCATTGCACACCACTGGGATACACTAGGACGAATAAAACCCTTATCTAAAAGATTCTTGAGTTTCTCCTTAAGCTCCTTCTACTCAGCTGGAGCCATTCTATATGGGGGAATAGAAATTGGAAAAGTGTATAGAACAATATCAATCCCAAAGTCAATCTCCCTATCAGGAGGAACACTATAAAGGTCATCAGGAAAGACCTTAGGAAATTCACTCACCACCGGGATGAAATACAGAGAAGGACCCTCTGAGTTAGAATCTTTAACCCAGATTAGATGATAGAGACACTCCTTGGAGATTAATCTCCGAGCTTTAAGATATGAAATAAAATTTCCCTTAGGAGCTAGGGAACCACCCTCCCACTCAATAATTAGCTCATTAGGGAAATTAAAGATGACTTTATGGGTCCAACAGTCTAGAGCTGCATAGCATAAATGAAACCAATCCGTCCCTAGTATAACATCAAAATCCACCATATCTAACTCAAAAAGACCCACTACTGTTTCTTTACTACCAAAAAATACCATATACCTCTATAGATTCTTTTGGCAATCACAGAGTCACCTACCGGGGTACAAATAGAAAAAGGGTCCAAAACACACTTTGGACCAAAACCAAAATGCATAGACACAAATAGGGTCACATAAGAGAGAGTGAACCCCATATCAAGCAAATATTACACATATTGATAAAAAAGTTTCAACATACCATTCACGACATCAAGTGATGTCTCAGACTTCTGTTGGGTAGTAAGAGCATATAGGCAATTCTGACCAATGCCAAAACTAAATGGTGAACCCTTTGGTACCGAAGATGATAATGAAGCAGCTGGAACTTTGTTCTCCCCCAAAGTAACCTTACTAACAGGATAATTTCTAAGTATATGCCTTGGATGACCATAGTTAAAGCACCTGTTCCTTCCCTCATCACAGAAACTCTAATGAGATCTACAATAGTACCTGCAAAGAGGATATGGTGGAGCTGACTGGGCCTCCTAACCTGAGATTGGGCACCCTGTGCCATGAAGTTATCACCACCTTGGAAACTTTTATCACCCAACGACTTTGGGGAGGGAGCACTAACCATTGAGTAAGACCCAAAGTTTTCCCACTTCTTCTTAGGCCACTTTTCCCCATCCTTGCCACTCTGCTGTTGGCCACCACCCTATTCAAAGAACCTAAATTTTTTGCCATGCCTCTCTCCGCCTGCTTCTTCTTCTCTCCCTCTACCTGCTATATATACACAACCAACTAGGAAATATCTATGTCCTTGATCAATAAGGCAACTTTACTCTCCAATATCAATTCTCTGAATAGCCTAAAAGCAAACTTCCTCATTCTAGCCTTGATGTGATATAGAAATATAGCACTTTCAACGCTTAAAATAAGGAAAAAATGCAAGTTTCTAAGGCCTTTTTTAACTTTTGATCCATTTTGGGTATGTTTTACAGAAAACCAAGTTTTGGATGATAAGTTCATAAAAATAGTGGAAATAGGTATTTTAGTCACTTTTGGAGCGATTATGATTATGTGGGATATTTTCCAGCTTGATCGTGATTAATGCATATTTGAGATTCGAAGAAGAGCTGAAAAACTGACCCCCGACACCTACTAAGTCAACATGTGGTTGCAAGTTCGACATACGTTTTGCATGTACACAAAGTGGGTGCTAGAAAGTTAAAATCCCAAGAGCTGGACATTGCAGGATTTTTCATCCTGCTACCTGCGCCCTTTGCCAGGGCCACAGTAGAACTTGCACCCTGCCAGGCCATAGGTACAGGGAACAGGTAGCCACCGACCCTATTTTCTCCTATTTTATTCAGGCTTAGTTTTTAGGGTTTTCTCTTGTACTATAAATACAACTGATGTACTTTTGAGTAGTGGTTACACACTTTTAACACTTAGAAATATATCTTAATTTCCATATCTATCTTTGATCTTGGGATTTCCTTATATTGACTTTGATTAATTATTCATTTTACGGTTGTGGGTTTTTATTCATCTTATTATTATGATTTCATCTTTTCCATCAAATATGAATGTCATTGATTTCTTAATGAGTATGAGTGGCTAAAAACCCATAGCCAGGGTTGTGCAAACCCTAGTTGATTGATGAAGTAGGGGAAGTATGATAGTTTAATTGAACCAATACCTATGGCATGCATTACATTACCATTGTTATAATAGCTGCCTTAGCATTTACAAATGTTAGTATCCTACCTAGATATTGCTACTTACTCCAAAAAAGGAGTAGTGATTAGGAAAAAATAATGACAACAATAATTTGGGAGTTAATTGTCGATCAATTGAAAGACTATGGAATATTTTGAAAGACCGTTAGCTTTCATTTAATAATTAGAGTCTCAAAAGGTAATAGTTAACTGGGAGCAAGATAAGTGTTAGTAAATCAACATCCTAAGACTTAAAAGGTAAAGAGTGAAATCCTTCTACTCGTCCAAAAGAGTACGGAAGGTACATAGCTTATGGATTCTTTGTGCAAGGTATTGGGTTAGTTCAACATAGCATGATTAGCCTACATTGTTGAGAAGATAGGGGGAACACAATCTTAGTGTTCATCTATAACTTATTTCAACCAAAGTTAATATTGTTACTTTCTCAAAACTACTACAAGGAAATCCCCCTATTTACTTTCCAGTATTACCCGTAGACTTCAAATACCAATAACTACAAAGCCATGTGTTCCCTTGAGATTTGACCCCAACCTTAGTTGGGTTACTATATATTGACAACAACTGTATCATTATCTAAAAGGTGGTGTTTCTTGGACGTCATCAAGAAATTAGGTCCATTGCCGAGGAACACAGTGTTGATTTGTGAATTAAAGTTATTGCAGTTTTTGGGTTTTTTCTATTTTATTCTTAGTTGGGCATACGCCGGTTTATGCCTAGCATAAGAAGTAGAGGCAATCACTTGCTCCCACTAATTTTAAAGAAGATCCTACAACAACATAGTAGGATGTTAGAGCCAAAGAGGGACATTCTCCCTGAAGGAGAAGTTCAGGGTAGTGTTGATAGATAGACAACAGATCAACAAGCAACACTCAATTGAAATTAAAATAAAAGTTGACCTCAAGTGATCCTAGCATACCAATTTATTGAGCCATATGTTGATGATGAGAAAGATCTGGGATATGATGAGCTGACTAATATCGAAGAGATTATCTGTAGCGCCCCGAGATCCTATCCCGAGATGTCACACGGTGCTTATGGACCCGAAGGACCACAAGCTAAACCTTTACTAATATCTGTACACTGCATAATATCTGAAATAAATGCGAAAACTGACCATAAGGTTCAATACATCTGCACATACTCAAAACTGAAAACTGAATACTAATACATCAATATCCGTCTGAAAAGCCTCTAAACTGTCTGAACTGTAGAGTTGATGGGACATGTCCCCAACTAACTCCGTCAATTGAAAATATAATCAAAATCTGATGTAATAATAGTAAACTGAGATTCGTCCTCGAAAAAAGAGGACTCACTGCTACTGCTGCTGACTGGGACTAAACTGATGGGGATACTCTGGATCCTTTGCCTCTGAACCTATGGTTTCAAATAAAACACCATAGCACAAATACATCAGTACAAAAATGTACCGAGTATGTAGACGAGGTAAGGCTAAATACAAGGGCTTATGCATGAACATAACTTAATCGAATAATATGCAAGAGTTTGATTAGCATACATAGAGAATCTGTAATTACTGAACATACTGCGCATACTGTCACTGATCATACTCGGAATAACTCTGGTAACTAATACTGAATATACTGAAATTCTAAAATTTTTGGACATACTGAGACTATGAGTATCTGAAGCTTCTGAAACTGATAGAAACCCTAGCTAACAGGTTGTCTCTGAATCTGCTAATAATAAGAATGATTGACTGAAATTGAGATCAACCCTATCTAGCAGGTAGTCTCTGAATCTGTGGATAATAATACCACTTGATAACTGATTTTGAGATCTGATAACTGATTTTGAGATCGGCCTATCTAGCAGCATATCTTCGAATTTGCAGATAATCATACTTGATGGCCTGTATCTAACAGCCTTGTATTCGGTACACTGAACTGAGCTTTTTATTGAAGTCTAAGACTGATTCTGAAACTGAGACTATGGGAAGTAGTCTTCTAACTGACATGCCCTGCCTAGCTAAGTCGGGGTCCAACTTGTGCCCCAGTTGGACGGGTGTCAGTACCGCGCCACTGGTAAAGACAACTTTATTTAAACCTCATCTATCAGGTACTCAAATGAGAACGGTGGAGCCCTCATCTAATAGGTCAAGCCACCTCTTCTATCCTCAACTAGCAGGTATGATGTATCAACCTATGCTGGCTACATAGTTTGGGAGCACAAGGATTTCTTCTAAGAATCACACCCTCTACTAGTAGGTGAGTTCCCATCCTTGAGCTCACTCAGTGCTGAATCCTACTCCCAACTGAAAGACACTGATCTGATTCTTAACTGAACTTAGACTGAGCTGAATCTGATATTGATCATGTTTCTCAAGAGATCTGACTGAGTTACGTTGAGATTACTTAGTTCCATATCTGATGGAAAAAGGTATCAAATCATGGTATCTGACTGACGATACAGATCTTGAATAGATTACTCAAATCACTTCTGAGATTAGAATTGAATCATTTGAATACTATTAGATCTGAGCTAATTTATAGGACTGGGGCTAGATTACTAGCGATACAGTGATTATAGAGATTTCTGAGATTACTGAGTTTTCTTATGTTTTGCACTTGTTTAAGGATATAGAGTTCTATAGTTCACTGAGTTCTGAGTATTGTGGCTCAATTGGAATTATCGTAAAACTAACACGGGCTCTAGACAACAGCTCTATTGTCGGGTATAAATACCCCCAGGACTCGATAACATAAAAGTAAAACATAATCATTCTTGCATCATCACGATTATCCATTCATCATCACAATCATTCATTATCAACATAAGCATTCATTAATCATCATAATCATTCATGCATTATCACAATTATTAAAGCATCTCTCCAAGTAATTAGAAATCATAACATACTTTCCCCCTCAAAATCCTTAAGGCATCGCATCAAATATTTAGGAAACATAGACCTCTATTCATCATCACAATCACCAAAGGGTCACTTCCAACATTTAAGGATCATCAACATCGGTTCATCATTATATACTAGCCTAGGGAAAACATGCTATTAGATTATACTCCATTCAACGAGGTCTTACATCAAGTGCTTCATACCTACATCAGTCTTGACATGTATTTGGATATCACATCGCTTGGGAAACTTCATACTATCATGCAATAACTTACTTGCTAATCACTTGGCATGTATTAAAAATTTAGCATATAGCAAAAAGCACATAATTGGGGAATTTACTACTATCACATCTCCACTTGTTCACAAAGGTCCTTCAACAAACACTAGACATGCATAGGTTCACACTTATTTGGGGATTTCCTACTATCATGGAATAATTCATTTACTTGGTCATTTGATGACACTCATAGTTCTCAAAGTCTTATACATGGAGGGGAGTGCATATAACAACATGCCAAACCTCCATCGACCTAGCTTCACAAATATTTCATCAACAACCATAGCACATAACAATATCTTAGAAGTCATTATTTTCATAAGGGTTTAGCATGCATTTGTTATTAGATCACAATTTAACTACAATGCTTGATTTCTAGTTTCTTAGACATTCTATCGAACACCTCACACGCACAACTTAGGCATAGGTATAATAACCCAACTACTCATCATGAACAACCAAAATTACATGTTTTCAACTCATATATTATCATAGATTCATACAAACCACATAAATATCCCATCTTGGGGATCATTCAACATCAACAACAAGTACATAATCCATTTACCACAAAAATACCACATACTAAGGACAAGGCTTGATTCTTGTAGAAAAACATGAATCACAACTCAATCATAGAAAAAACATCAATTTCAACTTAGAAGAATCATTAAAAATTCATAAACATAAATCTTGGATGAAAGGGACCCAAGAATCAACATCTACATACCTTGGGGAAACTTCTTTCTTGAAGGTTCTTGGAGAGATTCTTGATTTCTTGACTTCTCTTAATTTTTCTTGATTTTTATTGAAGAATAAATAAGGGTTTTGATCTTAGAAATAAACCCTAATTTGATATTTTGGATGAAGGAGAATTTATGAGCTTTGATTTGAGGTGATTCGGTATTAAATAGGGTGAAAAATGACCCAAAAATCCCTTTAAAACGATGCTTCAACGCCTTCTCTAACAATTCTGACGGTCAGAGTGATGGACCGTCACTCTGGTGACTAACCGTCACTTTTGGTCCAGAAAAGGCCCTTAATGCTTCAGTTTTGACGGCCAAAGTGGCAGGCCGTCACTAACTTGACGGTCCGTCAGTTTGTCCGTCACTCCTGGACAGCTCAGACAACTCTCAGTAAAACGGTCATAACTTCTTACTCCAATATCGGATTTTGGAAAAATTAGTATCGTTGGAAAGATAATTAAATTATATATCTGTTGGTAGGTTATGAGATCAAAAATTCTTTATATAATGGGAGATATTCTCGTTTGAATTTGACTATGGCAATGTCCTTCTCAAGAATTTAATCGGTAAGGGTTATTTTGATTCGCCTAATAGCTAGGACGTATTTAAGGCCTTAATACACATCAAAATTGATCATAAAACTAACAAATCACTAAGATTTATTTCTCACGAGCTTGAATCATGGTTCTACGATCGATTGGGATTCTTGGGGTATTACATTATCCTTCCTACTTTACCTCCTGAGGTCACATTCAATATCTCGAGATGTAAATATGCACCTAGAAAATTTTATTGGAATATGCACTTTGTATACCATACTAGGGGTAGATTAGGAGGTACTGAGGCTGAGGTTATTCCCTTTATCGCTTACTGGAGAAGCATCTTTATGGATTGAGGAGCTGCCAGTAGGGTATATTACAATATAGAAGGAGATACATAGATATTTCTTGAATAGGTTCTTCCCTTATCCAGGGTATTGCAGCATAAGGACAAGATTTATAAATTCAGGCAGCTAAAATTAGAGTCTATGTATAAGGTATGGCTCTAGTTTAAGAAGAGTCTTAGCATGGTACCTAACCACCACATATCAGGGATAAGCTTATTAGAAATATTCTATAGAGCCCTGACTACCAGTTCCAGAGCAATGGCAGATAATATTTCCGAAGGAGAATTTATAAGATTATGGTGGGAGATAGCTGTTGGTATCATGGATTAGATCTCATTAACTAACCGAGGGTGGAAAACTCAGGAGGTTGATGGAGGTTTTGATATTTATGACATTTGAGTTTATAGTCCACAAAGAGTATATGAGGACATTATAGCTTAGGAGATTTCATCATTACGGATAGAAATTGGTGAATTGGTCAAATAATTTGCAGCTATAAGTTCTTCTAAAGTACATGAGTTTGTGATATCTGATGAGGCAACGTGTGTGGATCATAAATTGGCAGATCTACAAGCCCAAGGGTGAGGGAATCATGGTTGAAACTATCATAATAAGAGTACAAGAGATAGTTGGATCGTAAGACTTTCTCTCATATCCCACTTCCTTCCATGAGCCATTTTTGCTTTATTTGTAGGATTTTACTATTGGGTAGGTAAAATCTTTGGTAATAAGTATATTTCTTTTGGAAGATTCAAGACAAATTCTACAATAGAAAAGATGTTGACCAGGTTGATAAAGGGGAAAAAAAGACAAGTGGATTTCTTAAGTGATCTTAAAGATGAAATTTCAGGATTAGTCCAGAAAGTTGAGTCACATAAAATTGCTATTAAGCAGTTGGAGCAGCAGTATGTGAAAATCTCTATTACTTTGGTGAAGAAGCGACCAGAGGCATTACCTGATGATAATATGCCGAATCTTCCATAACTTATTCACTTCATGGATATTGATACTTGGGATGACTCTTCACCTAACTAGTACAATTTGCATATGACTGATAATCCTAAAAAGAAAGATGATGCTGTTAAAGAACCTCCTGAGGCAGAGTGTGAGAAACTGACATATACTGATGATGATTTTGATAGCAATAGTGATCATGAATGGATTAGAGAAGAGCTTCAAAACATCATTAATGAATTTAGCTCAAGATTTCACACAATATTAGTTGAAAAGAAAAAGGGATCCAGGCGTAGTGACCATTCTGTGCTCCATTGCATTGTATGAGGTTAATCAAAATCTATGTGATTCTAGAGCGGGAATAAATATCATGCCACTACTAATATACAAGGTGCTAGGGTTAGGAGATTCAAGCCTACCTCTATAAGGCATAAGGTAGATAATTTATCTGTCAAAGAGCCGACGGGCATTATTCATGATGTGGAGATAAAAGTAGCACAATTCATATATCCAACATATTTTATTATCCTAGATTGTGAAGTGGATACCCATTCGCCAAACATATTGGGTAGACCCTTCTTATCTACTGGCAGAGTGTTGATTGACATGGACATGGAAGAGATTACTTTCAAGTGGAACAATGAACAAATTGTATTGAATATATGCATGATAGTTCAGTAGCTGGATGCTATGAGAGCTGTGGTAGTGATAAATGAGTTAGAAGATGATATGATTACATATGAAGTGCCTATGGAGGAGAGATTAGGGGTAAAAACATTGGCCACGATAATCATCAGTTTTGAGAGTGATGAAATAGTGTAATATGATGAGATGGTTAGTGCTCTGCATGACACAAGATTTTATAAGTATGCCCTAAAAAATCTCGATCTTGACTTAAAGAACATAATCACACCGCCTACAAGACCATCGATTAAAAAACCACCAGTATTGGAATTGAAGGTCTTTCCCCCACACTCATAGTATGTATACTTGGGGACCAATAATACCTTACCGGTGATTATTGCAATAGATTTGGTAGGAGCCCAGGTGGATGATTTGATATCTGTATTATGAAAGCTAAAGAGAGCTATTGCATGTACCATTGTATACATTGTGGGGATCCCATCGGGTATATGCACACACAAAATACAAATTGAGTTGGACAACAAACCCAGTATCAAGCATCAAAGATGACTGAATCCTCCTATACAGTAGGTAGTGAAAAAAGATATCATAAAGTGGTTAGAGGCTAGGGTATCTTTTCCCATTAAAGATAACAAGTGGGTTAGCCCAGTGCAATATGTGCCAAAGAAAAGGGGAATCACAGTGGTTCCAAATAAAAAAATGAGTTCGTACCAATGAGGCCAGTGATTAGATGGAGAGTGTACATGGGCTACAGAAGGCTAAATAAATAGACATAAAAATACCACTTCCCAATTCCATTCATGATCAGATATTAGACAGACTTTCCGACAGGGTTGGTATTATTTTCTTTATGGGTACTCGGGATACAATCAAATCATGATTGGTCCCGAAGACCGATAAAAGACTACATTCACATGCCCCTATGGGACCTTTGCATTCAAAAGCATACTATTTAGACTTTATAATGAACCTACCACTTTTCAAAGATGTATGATATCTATATTCTCTGATATAGTGGAGGATCTGATTAATGTATTCATGGACGACTTTTCATTGGTTGGAGATTCTTTCGATAATTATCTAGGCCATCTGTCCAGTGCACTGCAGAGATGTGAAAAGTGCAATTTGGTGTTAATTTGGGAAAAATAACACTTATGGTAAGAAAAGGTATAGTTCTAGGGCACAAGATCTCCAAGTATAGCATTGAGGTGGACAAATCAAAGATAGAGGTGATCAAGAAATTAACACCCCTTGTATCAAGTAGAGGTATATGAAGATCCTTAGGTCACGAAGGTTTATATAGAAGTTTCATCAAGGACTTATCTAAAATTGCATCCCCCTTATGCAGAATTTTAGAGAAGGAGGTGAAGTTAGTGTTTGATGATGAGTGTCTTAAGGCTTTCAAATGCCTAAAAGAGATATTGATTTAGGTGCCTATTATTTTGTCACCATATTGGTATGCATCTTTTGAGGTGATGTACGTTGCAAGTGGTGTGGCCTTGGGTGTTGTCCTAGGCCAAAAAAGAGAAAAGATCTTCCATCCCATCTATTATTCCAGTAAAGCTCTAAACCCCACATAGAAAAAATATACTACTATAGAGAAGGAGATACTTGCGGTGGTTTTCGCTTTTTAGAAGTTTTGGTCCTACTTAATTGGGACCAAAGTGATAGTTTATACTAACCATGCAAAATTGTGGTACTTAATGAAGAACAAAGATTCCAAACCTTAATTGATTCATTGGGTACTGTTGCTGTAAGAGTTTGACTTCAAGGTAAAGAACCATAAAGGAAAGGAGAATCAAGTCGCGAACCACCTATATAGGCTTGAGAAAAAGACAATTCAGAAATTAGGAGATGATCGTGAGATAGATGATTATTTTCCAGATGAATATGTGCTAACCATGTCTTATGATTTGATCCCCTGGTTTGCTAATTTTGTTAACTACTTGGAAAGTGACCTCATTCCTAAAGATTTATCCTTTCAGCAGCAACGAAAGTTTATGCATGAGGTAAGGAAATTCTTTTGGGATGAGCCATATCTATTCAGGGTTTATACCGATGAAGTGATTCAAAGATGTATACCACAGATGGAGATAATGAACATTCTAGAGGCTTGTCATTCATCACCATTTTGGGGTCATCACAGTGGTACTCAGACATCCGATAAGATTCTACAATATGGGTTTTACTAGCCTAAAATTTACAAGGATGCTCATGATTTTGCATAGGCCTATGACCAATGTCAGCGTCAAGGCAATATTTCTCTGTGACATGAACTCCCCATGACACCTATCTTGGAGTTGGAGCTATTTGATGTGTGGGGAATAAATTTCATGGGTTCGTTCGTGAGATCCTATATTATGAGGAATATTCTAGTAGCTATCGACTATGTATCTAAATGGGTGGAGGCAGTCGCACTTCCAAACAACAAAGGGAAAAGTGTCACTATTTTTCTAAAGAGAAACATTTTTTCTAGATTTAGTGCTCTACCTGCAATCATTAGTAATGGTGGTTCTCACCTCTGTAATCAATTTTTTAAGTCCCTATTTGATAGATATGGTATAATACATAAGTTGGAAATACCTTACCATCCACAGACTAGCGGGCAGGTAAAAGTATCCAATAAAGAGATAAAGTCCATCTTGGCGAAGACTGTAAATGCCAAAAAGACTGACTGACCAGAAAACTTAATAATGCATTGTGGGCCTACCGGATATCTTATAAGACTCATATAGGTGCACCTCTATATCATATTGTATATGTAAAATCATGCCATTTATCGGTTGAGCTGGAGCACAAGACACTTTAGGCATTGAAAAGGCTGAATTTTCATTGGCGTGATGCAACAAACTTGAGGATGAGCAAGGTAAATGAGTTGGAAGAATTTTGAATCCGTGCATATGAAAGCTCAGCAATATACAAAGAAAGAATGAAGTTGTACCTCAACAAGAAGATTGAGAAGAGGATGTTCAAACCTGGTGATTTAGTTTGGCTATAGAATTCGAGACTATTCTTGTTTCCTGGCAAGCTAAAGTCAAGATGGGCCTAAACATTCATTGTGGTTAAGGTGTTCCCGTATGGTTCTATTGAGATAAAGCGTGATGGTGATGTCATATTTAAGGTGAACGGGAAATATGTGAAACACTACATGGGAAACCTGAAAGAAGTTAGAGTATGTGCAAAGATAGACCTTGGTGAAATATGAGTAGCCAAGGGAGATGATTCATTTTGTGATAGTAAATCAAGTGCTTCTTGGGAGGAAACCCAAGGTATTTTGTTGTTTATCTTTGTATTGCGTGTTTGACATTGGATCTTCGCACCTATAGTGCCACAGGTATATTCCTAACCTTTTTGTTTTGGTTTGATGCATTGCGGATAATGTAAATTTTTCAGTTGTGGGTGGGATACTTGTGGGTCTTGATGTCCTTTTGGGGTTTTTATTGCCATGCCTTTTTTTCTTGGAGTCTTTCTCCTAGTAAAGCTGTATGTTTAGGCATATTGTGTTTTGTTTCGTGATGTTTTAAGAAATTAAGAGATTTTGACTATTTAGGGCAGTAGTCATATTTTGACTAACTTTTGATACCCTTACAAAATTTTGAGTTCTTAGAACTGTGTAGATGTATATATGTGTGAACTTTGTGGATCTTATTATGGCATTAGTATTAGGGACATGATAACCATTTGCTGATAATTACATGAATTGGATAGGTAGTAGTTAGTAATATTCACTCTGTGCTATATGCGTGTGAGATACTACCTAATTTCCTTTGTATGTCTAATTTAGAACTTGCCTGGTTAGTTTTGCCTAGATTGATGGATAGTTAGGAAAGGATTATAGGCCATTTTTGAGTTTAGTCTACTTTTAGTCTAAATTATCTTCCATGTGCAAATTGTGTCCCTTGATCCCTATTTTGAGTCATAAAGCCTAATTTTCTTATTTTTACCATTCACCTTCCCATTTATATTACAATTTACCTATTTTGGCATTGTTCCTCCTTAGACACTATACACCATAAAATAGGCAAAATGCCTTAGTTATGGGTGGCTATCATAGGGATGTGTAGTGTAAAATGGGTATGCAAAAGGGTCAAGTAAGAAAAAGTTAGTAGGGTTGGGTATGGTATCATTCAAAAAAATAAAAATAAAATAATAAAACACCACACCCAACCTGAATGTGTAATAAAAGAATAAAAGCGAGAAATAAGGGTGGAATAAAAGGAGTTGGCTAGTAAGTGAAACCCTGAAGTTAGTGTAGTGCCAAGGAGGCTTAGTCACTTTAAATGTCCATATATATCATACCATCCCCTCAAGCCTACATTATAAGCCGAGAAAAGACCTATAGTGATCCTAACTTGACTATTTAAATTCTAAGGTAAAGAAAATAAGGAAAGCCTATGGTATTTGACATGCATTTATTGGAACTTATTTTTTGAGTGTGAGTGTCTCTTGATCATCCCTGCATTGACATGCTTGATTTCATATATGGGTGAGTAGGACATCCTTGTTGTGAGGGCACTTGAGTCATGTTGCTAGCTATTTCCTTGTTCTGGGTAGTGTGATTTGTACATATGAGTGGTTATCTGCTACTAATGGAATTGTCATATATTAATCCTATTGTATCACGCTGATGTGCTTCATGTTCATAAACATTTGATTTTTAAAAGAGGTGTAGGAGGAGGTGTTATGATTTGAACTTAATATGATGATTGACTGCCTTGAATATCTTAGTTCTCCTAGTTAAGCGTCGTTATGGTTTTGTTGTGTTTTTGTTGCCTGAGGACATGTAAACATTATAAGTTGAGGGTGTTGATGTGCTATAGAAATATAACACTTTCGACGCTTAAAACAAGGAAAAAATGCAAGTTTTTGAGGCCTTTTTGTAAGATTTGATCTGTTTTGGGTATGTTTTGTAGAAAACCAAGTTTTGGATGATAAGTTCATGAAAATGATGAAAAAGGTGTTTTTGGTCACTTTTCGAGTGATTATGATTTTGTGGGATGTTTCTAGCTTAATCATGATCAATACATGTTCGAGGGTCGAAGAAGAGCTGAAAAACTAACTCCCAGCACCTCCCAAGTCAACACGTGGTCGCAAGTTGTACCTACGCACCACATGTACACAAAGTGGGTGCAAGAAAGTCAAAATCCCGAGAGCTGGACATTGTAGGATTTTTCATCCTGCTACTTGCGCCTTATGCTTGGGCCACAGGTAGTACCTGCACCCTGCCAGACCGTAGGGGCAGGGAGCAGGTGGCCACCGACCTTGTTTTCTCCTATTTTGTTCGGGTTTATTTTTTAGGGTTTTCTCATGTACTATAAATACCACCTATGTACTTTTGAGTAAAGGTTACACACTTTTAACAATTAGAAACATATCTTGATTTCAAGATTCATCTTTGATGTTGGGATTTCCTTGTATTGACTTTGATTGATTATTCAGTTTACGGTTGTGGGTTTTTATTCATCTTATTATTATGATTTCATCTTTGCTGTCAAATATGAATGTTATTGATTTCTTCACATGTATGAGAGTCTTAAAACCCATAGCTAGGGTTATGCATACCCTGGCTGATTGATGAGGTAGGGGAAGTGTGATTGTTGAATTAAACAAATATCCATGGCATGCATTGCATTATCTTTATTATAATAGTTTTCTTAGCGGTTGCAAACGTTAGGATCCCACCTAGATATTGCTACTTACTCCAAAAGAGGAGTAGTGACTAGGAAAAGATAATGACAATAATAATTTGGGAATTAATTGTTGATTCATTGACACACGATGGAATATTGTGAATAACTGATAGCTTTCATCTAATAACTAGAGACTCAAAAGGTAATAGTTTACTTGGATCAAGATAAGGGTTAGTAAATGACATCCTGAGACTCAAAAGGTAAAAGATGAAATCCTTATACAAATCTAAAGGACTGTAGAAGATATATAACTTATCTTTTCTGCATGCAAGGTATTGGTTTGTTTCAACATAGAACGATAAGCCTACAGAGTTGAGAAGCCAAGGAGAAAACAATCTTAGTGTTCACCTATAACTGATTTCAACCAAAGTTAATACTGTTACTTGCTAGAAACTACTACAAACAAATCCCCCTATTTATTTTCCAGTATTGCCCGTAGACTACAACTGCTGATAACTGCAAAGCCATGTGCTCTATTAGGATTCAACCCCAACCTTAGTTGGGTTACTATATCTTGACAATGACCATATCATCATCTAAAAGGAGATATTATTTGGACTTCATCAAGCCCTTATGCTAGAAACATCTCTGGAGCATACCGAGATAACTAGTGAAACTTCAAGGCATACTCCTTGGCTGACATCTTTCCTTGTCTTAGATTAACAAACTCCGCTGCCTTTGCTTTCATCAACTCATGAAGAAAGAAGCGGTCTAGGAAAGCATTAGAGAAATCCTCCCTAGAGCTGACTTATCATCGTAACCCCTTGATTGATCCCATTTCTCATACCATTGGTACGCCACATCTTTCAGTTGCTAACCAGCAGACTCTATGCCTTCTATATTTGTGTCATGCATAATTAAAAAAATCTACTCCATTTCATCTAGAAAACCCCAAGGATATTTCTCCACTATAACACCAATAAAGGTTGGAGGACTCAGCCTCATGAATTGGACAACCCTTTTGTCCTCAGAAGATGGAGTAACAAATGCACTCCACTCGGACTGAGTAGCTAGTAATTGTGCCAACATATGGATAGACTGACAAAACTTAGTAATCATCACATCATCCTGAGGAGTTCGAGGAGGATTGGAGGGAACCGGTGGAACTCCAGAAGGACAATCAGGAATTGGACCCCTTGACCGGGTCTAGACCCCATAAGTAGAATGGGTCCCATCAACATTGTCCACAAGTGGGATAGAAGAGTTTTCATGATCATCAGATCATTGATCAGGCATGATCTGAAGAGCAAAAAAATAGGGATTAGAGGAGAATTCAAGACCTTAGACTCTATACCTTGAAAACAAAATGCAAGTAAGAGAAATATTCCTAAATGCCTCGTAGCTTCTCCCTTATGAGTGTGGCACACTACATACCCCTAAAAAAGTCTGTACTCAAAATAGCTTTGTGGAATCCCAATTGACCATGTACCTAGGGATATGATACCAATCTGATATGATCTAAACTAGGGCCTAGCTATGTCGGGTGCCTTAAGCCCCCCCGGGGCCATAGACTACCCCCAACCACAACTGTCCTATACCCTATGTCGGATGAATTTCGAACATATAAAAAGATAGAACAATCATAAATTAAATACATTAATCAAAGTTTATAAACCTATCCAACCTATGTCAGGCCAATGCCAATACCAATGCCAAGGCTGACACTAATACCGACACCGCCCATACCCAAATTCGTCACACAAAGCCTCTATCCAAAATCAAAATAACATCCGATCGAGACATGCCCCCGGCCATAGCCAAATCCAAAGTCCAAGAAATAAACAAAAGTATGTAGAGAAGTCCATAACATAAATAGAGTCTTTTAAAGTATGGAAGATCAATACTTCAATCCAATACAAAGCTATCCCTAAATCTAAGTCACTGAGAAGGAGGAGTAGTATGGCCGGTTCCTGCATTGTATGGGGATACAACGTTCGAAGATGGGTTAGAGGTGAACACTAGTATGTACTCAAGAATAAAGGTAAAATAATGCCATTGTTCAAATAAAAGTAAATAGTCATATGCAATCACATACATACATATAAATATACCATGCCAGGGAAGGAAACCGGGTTTAACATGCATTTAAAACCTTTAACCTGGGTTTGTGTAGCTTAACCATCCTAGAACCACCCATGGGCTGTATGTGTTCAGTGTTATCCCCTGAACGAGCCCCAGTGTGTGTAGCCACATGAATCAGAATTATAATAGGGGCCGGGGATTCCCGTGTACCCTTATCCCTCCATGATATATATATACAAGTATAAACTTAGGGGATTCCCATGTACCCCACAAATATATGGTCACCATGACCAACCCTCATATCAGTAAACATGAGTTTTCAGTGTCTGTCCATCAGACTCACACCTTCACAGTTAGCTATCACAACTCGCCATTATTGGCCAATTAAAACATTTAGCACATAACCAAACCACCAATTCTAGAGGTCAAGTGCCAAGGCATTATGAAGTAGTATCGTCATACCGATTATAGCTTGCAAGCAATGTTACTATCCAACACTTAAGGGGATTCCCATGTACCCCACAAGTTTTCCAATTAAACCAAAGCCATGGCCACCAAGGCCTTTCCAATCCATTTAAAACCATTTAAACTAATTTAGGTTACGTTACCTTTTCATGAAATGCAAGGATTACAATAATAGTCAAACTATGTGATAGAAGCATTCTCATTGGCATTTTAATAAACATATTGAGGGCATATAGTTTTCGAAACAAAAACCAAGAACCAATTGACCATTACCATGAAACATCATGTTAAACCATAATTATAAAAAAAACCATAAGAAAGACATGGGAAAACATTATCCAACCAAGAACAACCAAACCCCCCAACATATATTTCAAAACACAAAACAATATCTCAATTATGCCATGAAAACCATTCATTAAATCATTCTTTTAGCTGAACTAACAATGAGGGAGGAGTAACATGCCTTAGATACCAAATAATACAGAGAGAAACCACCTTTGAGAGCCTTAATCGACCACCTTGAGGAAACCCTAGCCTCTTTTTAAACCAAGAGTTTGAGAGAGATTTAAGAGTGTTTTGATCTTCTTACGTGAGTAATGTGAGTCCAAAAGATATTATACGACATGGGGTCTTAAGGGTTTGGGGTGGGAAATGTCCAGAATACTTTCAGCTAAAAAGCTATAAAAATAACATAGGTGGGTATGGTTTGTACCCCTTACTCGTATCCAATCATACGAGTAGTACCCCTAACTCGTACCCTAGGTAGAAAGTTGGACTACAATTCTATCCATCATACGACTTCATGTCCTAGCTCGTATCAATATCATATGATTGGTACCCTATAGTCGTACCCTAAGCAGTACATGATAAAGATTGCACACTGTTTAACCTACGATTGGCCCTACTCTTTTGTACCATCTCTATATGACTTATATGGTGTCTTGTCGTACCTTGGATAGAAAATGACCTAGAACACACTGTTTATCATACAACTTGGACTCCTAATTAATTATCATAACATACACTAGTATTCTTGAGTCGTATGGTTTCCAAAGAATTCCAAACTTAAGAAATTTCTAAGACATGCCCCGAATGTGCTTCAATAGCTAAATTGGGGTCCAATATGTACCCTGATTAGAAGGGTGCCAATACCGTGCCACGAGTAAAGACAAGCTGTGAGTGACCCTCAAATCTGGCAGTGTCCCCATAAGAGAACGACGGGTATCCACCTCATCTACTCTAAAGTTAGTAGTATTGATGTCTCAACCTATGCTGGCTACATAGTTCTTGAATGCAAGGATTGCTTCTAGGAATCTCACCCTCAATCTGTCAGTGTGGATTCCCATCCTTGGGTTCTCTCGATGATAAATCCTACTCCCATATGAATAGATACTGAACATTAATACTGAGCTGAGTTGCTGAGTTCCGTTGACCGACGGAATACTACTTACGACTGACTGAGTTCATGAGATTTTTGAGAATACTGAGTTACTGCATTTTTCCTGAGTCACATGACTGTCTGAGTTCTATGGACATGGCTTGACTGTGGATATCATGAAAACATGACATGTCTCTAGGCACACAGCTATATTTTTTGGGTATAAGTACCCCCAAGACTCGATAGAAGGAAACTGACACTTCTTGACAATCTTGAATACATGATCAATATCAACCATTCATAATAAAATAAGTTAGGGGAAATTTCAGGAAGTGCATGGATATCATAAACTTGCACATGGTAGGAATGCATATAATCAAGATCATGATTTCATACTCTAACATCATGGAATTTCAACAACATATTCATTGTATAACAATAGCATGGAAACCATTCAAGCATAAGGTTAATGGCATGAATTCATCTTTTAGACCATAATAATACATAATACATGTTTCTTGTTTCTCTGAAACATTTAATCAAACACCTTACATGCACAATTTAGGCATAGGTGAAGTCATAAAATTTTACATCATGAACAACCAAGTTTACATGTTTCCAACTCATATAATATCATAGATTCATAGAAACACATAAAGATTCCAACTTGGGAATCATTCATCATGAACAACTTGATTATCAACATCCAACAATATAGATATCATAAATAACTAAGTTCATAGATTTCAACTTACATACTAACATAGCTTTATGAAAATATATAAAGATACCAACTTGAAACCATACAACATCCATCAACATGAACATAATCATACCACAACAAAGTATTCACAATACACGATTTAAAACTTGATTCTTGAGCTCCATGGATGAATACTACGCATACCTTAGATTAAGACTCCGTGAAAATTTGCGGTGAAATTGGTTTGAATCTTGAAACCACTAATTGAACCCTTACTTGTTCTTGATAATTTTGGAGAGAAATTGAGTAAAAGGAGTATATTCTGGTCTCAAATGTCATTAATCCTGTGTTATGAAGTATATATAGGGGTGGAAGATGACCAAAGTGCCTCTAAAGAAAGAGAGAAAGACACAGCTGTCCCTCTGTTGACAGTATGATAGGATAAAGTAAATTGATCATAACCTTTTACTCCAATGTTTAAATTGGATGAAACTAATTGCATTGGAAAGAATACTCAAATATCTTTCCATTGATATATAGCAACTCTCACAGTTAATTATATACAGGAAATTATGATCGTTTGAATTTGACTGAAATTTTGACTTGAAATGCGCCTGGAATGTGTTCAATGCATGCTAGAGGCTTTCCCCATCGCAACTTGAAAATCCAAAAACAGAGGTCGAGAAGGTCGTCAAATAAATTCCCGAAGTTAAGAGGTCTGAAATGAGATTAAGTGTTGAACTTGAACACTTAGCAAAATTTTTATAAGTGTTGGAATCTCTCATGGAGCTTTACTAGCTCAATTTGACATGCGATTTTTATGGGGTCTTACATAAACTTATGGGTAAATCTAATTCATAAGCAACTCGACTAATCCTCATCATAATCTGATAAGGACCTATATGAGGACTGAGTTTTCCTTTCTTTCCGAATCTCATAACTCCCTTCATAGGGGATACCTTAAGAAATACCCAATCATCAACCTCAAATTCTAACTCCCCTCTTCTAACATCGGTGTAGGACTTTTGGCGACTTTGGTCTATCTTAAGTCACTCTCTAATGACTTTTACTTTCTCCATAGCCTGATGGACAAGGTCAGATCCAAACTAATGGGTTTTACCTACCTCATACCACCTAATTAGTGACCTACACCTTCTCCTATATAGAGCCTCAAAAGGAGCCATCTGGATACTAGAGCGGTAGCTATTGCTATAGGCAAATTCTATCAACAACAAGTGATCCACCCAACTACCCTTAAATTTAATCACGCAATCCCTCAACATATATTCTAAGGTGTGAATGGAAAGCTCCACTTGTCCATCCATTTGAGGTTGGAAAGTAGTGGTAAGGTTTACTTAGGTACCTAAACCTCTTTGAAAGGAACGCCAAAACTGAGAAGATAGCTGCGTACCTCTATCGGATATAATGGATACTGGAGCCTCATGTAATTGAACTATTTCTTGAATATACAACCTCACATAATCATCTCCCGAGTAATTAGTCCTCACAGGTAGAAAGTGAGAAGACTTGGTCATCCTGTCCAAAAAACCCAAATAGAGTCGTACAGGTTTTGGGACCTCGAAAGTCCAATAATAAAGTCCATATTAATTATCTCCCATTCCCATAAAGGAAAAACTATGTCCTAGGAGGTACCACCTGGCCTCAAATACTCTATCTTAACTTGTTGAAAATTCAAACACTTAGCCAGAAAGTTAGCAACATCTCTTTTCATGTTATTCCACTAATAAATCTCTGTAAGATTGTGATACATTTTCGTTGAGCCAGGGTGAACAACATACCTGGAGGTATGAGCTTCATCAAGAATACTCTCAAGCAACCCATACATATTTGGCACACACAACCTACCTTGGTATCTCAAAATACCATATCCTCAAATTTCAAAGGCCATTACTTTTTGCTGACCAACATCCTCCTTGATCTGCATTAAAATGGGGTCTTTGGTCTATTTTTCCTTAACCTCTGTGCATAGCGATGATTTAGCTTCTCCTGTATGAACATTTCTCTATCCTTGGAATCTGGGAGTTGAACTCCCAAATTAGCAAGACGATGAATATCCTTCACCATATTCCTCTTTCCTTCATCCACATGAGAATGAATTCCCATGGACAACCTGCTAAGGGCGTCATCCACCACATTAGCCTTACCTAAATAATAATGTAGGATCATGTCATAATTCTTCAATAATTCTTACCACCGTCTCTGCCTGAGATTTAACTCTTTTTGAGTGAACACATACTACAAACTTTTATAATTAGTAAAGATGTCAACATACACCCTATAAAGATAATGATGCCAAATTTTGAGTGCAAACCACAACAGCTAGTTCTAAATCATTAGGGAATAGTTCTTCTTATGCACCTTTAAATTTCTAGATGCATAAGCCACTACCTTACCACGCAGCATAAATACACACCCAAGTCCTACCCGGGAAGCATCACAGTACACAACAAAACCCTCTGTACCCCTTGGAAGGGTCAAAATAGGTGAAATAGTCAACTTGTCCTTTAATTTCTTAAAAATATTCTCACAAAAGTCAGACCACAAGAATTTCACCTTCTTTTGAGTCAATCTGGTAAGTGGAGCATCTATGGATGAAAAACTCTTTACAAATCACCTATAATACACTACCAAGCCCAATAAGCTTCAGATGTTGATTGGAGTCGTAGGTCAGGGATATTTTCTCACTGCCTCAACCTTTTGGGTGTCAACCTTAATTCCCTTACTAGAAATAATATGCCCCTGAAAAGCTATTGCACTAAGACAGAACTCACACTTGAAAAACTTCGCATACAGTGCATGGTCTTTAAGAGTCTGAAAGATGATTCGATGGTAATTTATTGGTCTTCCTCACTGTTAGAATAAATTAAGATGTCATCAATGAAAAATATTACAAATAGGTCCAGGAACTGACGGAACACCCCATTCATGAGGTCCATAAATACTGTAGGGGCAGTAGTCAATCCAAAGGACATAACCATGAATTCATAGTAACCATATCAAGTTTGGAAATCTCTTTTGGGAATGTCAACCTCCCTAATCTTCAACTGATGATAACCTGAACGAATGTATATTTTGGAGAAATATTTAGCACCTTGGAGTTAGTCAAAGAGATCATCAATTCTAGGGAGAGGGTACTTATTTTTAACAGTGAATTTGTTCAACTGATAGTAATCTATGCACATATAGGGTGAGCCATCATTCTTATGCATGAAGAGCATCGGAGCACCCCAGGGAGAGATACTAGGATGAATAAATCCTTTTTCAAGAAGTTCTTTTAACTGATCTTTCAACTCTTTCAATTCAGCAGGATCCATTTTGTATGGAGGAATAGAAATAGGTCAGGTGTCTGGCAACAAGTCAATTCCAAAATCTATCTCCCTATTTAGGGGTATCCTAGGATATTGTTAAGAAATACTCTTGGGAATTCTTTAACTATAAAACCGACTAAAGAGAAGGACTCTCAGTGCTAGAATCTTTGACCTGAATAAGATGAAACAAACAACCCTTGGATATGAGCTTACAGGCCCTAAGATAAGATATAAACCTCCCTTTAGGTGAAAAAGAATATCCCTCCCATTCTATAACTGTCTCATTAGGAAAATAGAATGTGAACTTTCTGGTTCTACAATCTAAGGAAGCATAATATTAATGAAGCCAATCCATCCCCAATATAGAATCAAAATCAACCATGTCAAGTTCGATGAGGTCAACCATTGTATCCCAATGAAAAACATAAACCACACAGTATTTATAAACTCTTCTAGCAATAATATAGTCACCAACAAGAGTAGAAATAGAGAAGGGTTCAAAAAGGTTTTCGAGATCAAACCCAAAACTGACGGCCACATAAGGGGTCACATAAGACGAAGTAGGCCCGAGATCAAGTAACACATACACATCATGGGAGAAAATCTATAGCATACTCATAATAATATTTGGTGAATCCATTGAGTACTGACGAGTAGCTAGGGCATACAAGCGGTTACGACCACCTCCGGTAGCAGAAGCAGTACCCTTAGGTGGTATAGTTGTGGATCGATATTGGCACTTAGCGACCCTAATATTTCCTCTAGCTGAAGGACTTTCTCTCTAAATATGGCCATCCTGTCTGTAAGAGTAACATGTACTCCCTAATATAACACCTACCAAGATGATTTCTTCCATAAGTATTACAACGTGGATGATACCTAAAAGACTGAGCTATGCTTTCCTACGACTGAGTGCCTTGAATTCATGGCCCACTACTAGGATGGGATCTATGTTCACATGAAGGTATGGGTGTGGGTGCACTAGATGAAGATTGAGCATTGCTCTAAAGTTTATTCTTAGACCATTTTATCCCATTTACCACATTACTGCTGACTTATATTTTGATCAGCAGACTTAGCCCTCTTAGGCTGCCTTTTTCCCCCTCTACCTTAGTCGACCTCTTCTTCCCCTCTTCTACCTGCTGCATATACACTGTTAGCCTGGATATATCCATGTCTTTGTTCGGCATTTCCCCATTACATTATAATAACAAATCATCCAAGAGACAAGATGCGAACTTTCTCATATGAGTCCTCTTATTGTAAACTAACTCTGGAGCATAATGGGATAGTTGGGTGAATTTCAATGCATATTCTTTGACACTTATTTTTCCTTATTTCAGATTAAGGAATCTCCCGGCCTTGGCCTCCCTCAATTCCTGAGAAAAGAAGTGATCTAGGAAAGGCTCTGAAAAATTCTCCTATATAGCAGGTGCAACATCCTCACCTCTCAACTCTTCCCATTCCTCATACCACTAGTTGGCTACGTCCTTCATCTGATAGGTCGCTAATTTTACCCTCTCAGTAACACTAGCATGCATGACTCTAAATATTTTATCCATTTTATCTATGAAACCTTAGGGGTCCTCATCAACCTTGGTACCTATAATAGTGAGTGGTTTTAGCCTCATGAATTGGAAAGCTCGGGTGATTTCAGAAGAACTTAGGTACAAAACTCACATCTCCATATCGATGGGATTAAGAAGCCACAAGCTGAGCAATCATATGGATGGACTGATGGAACTCAACATTCGAGACTTCTCTCTAAGGAGACTGAGTACGGTCAACACCAAACCAAGAAGCTCGAGGAAGCCTAGTTTGGACTGGAGAAACCCCTGTAGTAGTAGTGAACTTTGGGGTACGGGCTCTGTAATGGGTCCTAAAACACCTTAGATTTTGGTCCTTAGAAACATTCTTGAGCTTTGAGCTCACTATCCTAGTAAAAACTCATCTATGAGTCGTATGGTGTGGGTATGAGTCAGGTGACCCTAGTCATTAGGTGTCCAATGGGTAATGGTTGGGTTTTTGATCTTGGTAACGACTTGGTGGTATGATTCATTAGGCATGGTAATGAGTATTTAGTACAATCCTTAATCAAATCAGTAACTTAGTGACTTAACTTAGTTTTGAGTATGAGTGGCTCATTAAGAGCCGTGAGGATAGGTTACGAATGGTAGGGTTGAGTCGTATGTTGTCCAGTGTCCAATCCCTTAGGTTTTGTCTTGGATATGACTAGACCATATGAGTCATATGGTCATGTAATGATTGGGGTCATGGAGTCATATGGTGAACACAATTGGTGATGACTTAAGGCTGCGAGTCGTATGTTATGGTCACGAGTCAAGGGGTCGACTCATAACCACCTGTGATCTTTTTACAACTTTTAGCTGGGGGCACTTTAGACATTTTTTACTTAAAACCCTTAATACCCCACGTACCTATAACACTTTTTGGTCTTCCATTTCACACTTTACAAGATTAAACATCCTTCTTACTCTTTTAAAATCCTCTCAAGCAAAATTGGCTAGGGTTTCTCCAAAGTGGTCATATAAGGACTTAAGGATCAATTTCTCTCAGTGAATCTTTTTAATTCAACATGTGACACATACCTCATTGTTAGTTTTATAAAATCATATGTTTAAGGCATTATTCATGAATCATTAATGGGTTTTTTAAGCCAAGGTTATGGAGTTTGAATGCATATCATTGAATATTGTTTTCTATGGTTTAAATTGTGATTATGCATGATTTATTTTATTTTTTCACATATGAGTGAAAGGGAATGGTGATTTAATTGAGGGGTCATGGTTGAACCCTAAAATTTGATGAGTTTGGCTTTGATAATGGCATGCCCTCAACCTATTTGTGAAATTGTCAATGAGAATGATATTGTCACAAGTTTGAATTTTGTTTTAAACTAAGGCTTGTCATAAAAATGTTAATGGTTAATGAATGACTTTAAAAGGACCTTGATGGCCATAAATTGAAATAAAAACCTTGTTGGCGACATGAGAATCCCCTAAGTGATTTTAATAGTGGAGTCAGTCAGGTACATAGGAATCCCTTAAGTCTTGGCTAATGTGACATTGCTTGCAAGCTATAGTCGGTATAAAGATATCACTTTATAATGACTTATTAATTGACTACTGGAATTTGTGGTTTGAGTATGTGCTAAAGGTTTTTATTGGGAAATAATGGGGGTTGTGATAACTAGTAGTGAAGGTGTAAGTCCAAAGGACGAACACTGGAAACTCATGTTTGACGACATGAGGGTTGGTCTTAGTGGCCTTATGCTTGAGGGGTACATGGGACTCCCCCAAGTTTATACTTGTATATATGTAACATGGAGGACAAAGAGTACAAGGGACTCCCCGACCTTATGTGATATCTCTGGTTCGTGCGGTTACACGCACTGGGACACGTTCAGAGGGTTACACTAGACCCATATATCCCATGGGTGGATTTATGATGGTTATGCTACACAATCAAGGTTAATATTTTAAATGAATGCTAAACCTTGTTCCCTATCTCGACATGATATATATATATATATGTGTGTGTGTGTGTGTATAAATGTGATTGCATATGGTTATTTGATTTGGTTTTGAATGATGACATTATTTTATCTTTATCCTTGAGTTACATACTAGAGTTCACCCTGCTAACCATCTTTGGGCACTGTATCCCCATGCGATATAGGAACAGTCATACTACTATTACTCCTACTTAGTGATTTGGATTTGGGGTCAACTTTGAGTCAGATTGAAGTGGTGATCTTTCATACTCTGGAAGGCTCCATTTTATACTATGGACTTCTTTTCATTATTTTTATTTCTTTGGTTTTGGTTTTGGTTATGGCCGGGGCCATGTCCCGACCGAATTTTCTTTAATTTTGGTTAGATACTTTGTCAGACTACTATGGGCATAGGCGGTGTCAGTATTAGTGTTAGAATTGGTATCGGTATTGGCATTGAAATTAGTATTGGTTGGATATTTGTTGGGGTTGTTTGGTTATGGTTATAGACTTACTTTATTGTCTTTAGACTATTATTTTTTATCTTGTTATATATTTAAAATTCATCCAACATGGGGTGTAGGGTGGTTAACGGTGGGGTATTAGGGGTGTTCTTAGGTTCTGGTTGAACTTGAGATACCCAACACGAATAAGCCCTGGTTTGGGTTGTGTCAGGTCTACATCCCATGAGTAGGGCAAGCATCATCATAATTGATATCAACATGGATGGAGGCCCTGACAGAGTTGTTCTGCTTATTAGATCTATGTGGAGGTATGATGTGAAACTTAGAAAACTAGGAGTCAGGAAACATTTAGACTCTATAGCACAAACTAGAACATGAACAAAAGATAAACATTCCTAAATGCCTCGTAGCTTCCCCCTTATATGTGTGGCGCGCTACTCACACATAAAAGGGACTTTACTCGATAAGGCTTTGTAGACACCCTAGGGAGCTAAATCATGCTCTGATACCAAGTTTATCATGAACCGAGCCTAGGCCCTGGCTGTGAAGGGCATAAAAAACCACAAAGGCCCAAGAGACCTCTTAGCATACTATCATAAGAATAATTCATATGAAACAATAGTAAGGAAGACAAAATTAAACCATGAAAATCCCATAATCAAATTTACTACTTCGTGACAACAATCCATAAAAGAAAGAATCCAATCCAGTCTACGAAGCCTCTACTAAACTGAAAAAACTAGTCTATCTAAACTAGGACAAGGTACCGATTGTACCATAAAACAACCGAAACTAACATATAGATAGGATGCCTTCCGAAGTAAGGGAGGCTTACCAACTCTTACTATCTGAGGAAAATCTACTACTAAACTGGGCTATGGGACTGTGCCTCAGAACCTATAGGGTAAGGGGACAAGACTTGGAAAGTACTCGTATGCAGAATAATCAAAAATAATATATAATTCATGTAAAACAACTGAGAGCATTTCAAAGTCAATTTCGCATAATATAAGTAAAAACACATGGGCATAATTTAAAAATCTACAATTAATTCTTGCAAAAGACTAAGATAAGAGAAAAAAAGAATAATAGAGCAAGGACAGGTAGTTTCAACTTTACTTAGCCTAAGTTAGAGGGTAGAAGTCGTTCTCAGTTTTGCCCAAAGTCATCCGTTCCAGCTCCTTCCTCAGCCAGCACTCCAGTGTCAAAATTCATAGATAGCAACAGATATAGGGCGCTAGGCTCTAAGTCTCAGGGAAGTGTTAGAAGTGCCCAAACCTATCCTTTTTATCAGACACGTGGCAAGCACTATCAGGGTACTTGCGGAGCTGACAGTGATATTTGCTTCGGATGTGGTAAGCCAGGCCACAGAGTGTGATATTGTCCCCAGCCAGGTCCTCAGGGTTAGTGTAATATCCCTTCAGCTTAGTTCGATCGCCCGAATCAGCAGGGTGCCACTTCCAGTGCTACCAGTGGGTAACACCCAAATAGACTCTATGCTCTTCAATCTCGATCGGATCAGGAAAATTCTCCTGATATGGTTACTGGTACATTACAGATCTTTTATGTACATGTTTACGCCTTGCTAAATCCAAGAGCTTCTTTGTCTTTTGTTACTCCCTATATAGCAGTTGATTTCGGAGTTAGTCCTGAAATTCTAGTAGAGACTTTCTCAGTCTCTACCCCAGTGGGTAAAACTATCATAGCCCGGCGGGTATACAGGAACTGTCCAGTTATGGTATCTCAGAAAGTCACTTTAGCAGACTTAGTCGAATTAGAGATGACTGATTTTGATGTCATTATCAACATGGATTGGCTTCATTCCTACTATGCCATTGTCGACTACAGAAATAGAGTTTTCTAGTTTCAGTTCCCAAATGAACCCGTCCTAAAGTGGAAGGGTAGTACTTCAGTTTTCAGAGGTCAGCTTATTTCCTACCTCTGGGTACGGAAAATGATATCTAAGAGATGTTTCTATCATCTTGTTTAAGTTAATGACTCTAGTTCGAAAACTCCCAGTCTCGGATTAGTCCTAGTAGTGAATGAATATTCCTATGTATTTCTCGAAGATCTTCCCGAAATTTCTCCCAAAAGAGAAATAGACTTGGACATAGACCTTCTTCCAAATACTCAACCCATATCTATTCTTCCATATAGAATGGCACCAACAGAACTCAAAGAATTGAAAGATCAGTTGAAGGATCTCCTAGATAAGGGTTTCATCAGACCCAGTGTGTCCCCGTGGGGCGCATTAGTCTTATTCATGTGCAATAAATATGGTTCTCTTAGAATATGTATAGACTACCGTCATCTCAATAAAGTCACCATCAAGAAAAAATATCCACTTCCCTTAATCAAAGACTTGTTCGATCAACTTCAGGGTGCCAACTATTTTTCAAAGATAGACCTCAGATCAGGCTATCATCAGCTCAGGGTCAGAGAATGTAATATTCTAAAAATAGCTTTCCGTACTCGATATGGTCACTTTGAATTCTTAGTCATGTTTTTTGGTCTTACCAATGCCCCAGAAGCCTTCATGGACTTGATGAACCGTGTGTTCAAGCAGTACTTGGACATATTAATCATAGTCTTCATAGATGACATTCTTGTCTATTCCCGCAGTGAGCATGATCATGCAGACTATCTCAGAATAGATTTATAGACTCTAAAAAATCATCAGCTATTCGGCAAATTTAGTAAGATAGAATTTTGGCTAAGGTCAGTAGCATTCCTTAGTCATATCATCTCTGGTGATGGCATTAAAGTTAATCCTAAAAAGACCCAAGTAGTAAGAAACTGACCCAAACCCATCTCTACATCAGATATCAGGAGTTTCTTGGGTTTGGATGACTATTACCATCGATTTGTTGAAGGATTGTCATCTATTACATCCCCTATGTCTAGATTGACTCAGAAGAAGGTTAAGTTTTAGTGGTCAAATTCATGTGAAAAGTTTTTAGGAGTTGAAGACTCGACTCACCTCATCTCCAGTTTTGACTCTTCCAGATGATTCAGATGGATTCTTAGTGTACTATGATGCATCCAGAGTAGGTTTGGGTTGTGTCCTCATACAGCATGGTAAGGTCATAGCCTACGCCTCCAGACAACTTAAACCTAATGAGAAGAATTATCCAACTTATGATCTTGAGTTAGCAGCTGTAGGTTTTGCCTTAAAAATTTGGAGAGATTACTTGTATGGTGTTCATATAGATGTATTCACAGATCACAAGAGCCTACAGAACGTATTCTCTCAGATAGATCTTAACCTCTTTAAGAGAAGGTGGTTAAAGCTCTTGAAAGATTACGACATGGGTGTCCTTTATCATTCGAGCAAGGCCAATGTAGTGGTCCATGATCTCAGTAGACTGTCTATGGGTAGTTTTGCTCATGTTGAGGACAATAAGAAAAAGTTAGCTCAGGAAGTCCATCATCTTTCTCGAGTAAGTGTCCGCTTAGTCAATTCAACAGAAGGTAGTTTATGGGTTTAGAACAGTTCAAAATCATCTCTAGTATCCTAGGTGAAAGAAAAGTAAGATAGAGATCCCAGTCTTATTAAGTTGAAAGAATCAGTCAAATATCAAGAAGTAGAGGTTTTCCCACAAGGGGGATATGGTGTTTTCCGTTGTCAGGGTCGTCTGTGTGTTCCAGGTCTAGATGACTTGAGGCAATGAATTCTTGCAGAAGTGCATGGTGCACGCTACTCTATTCATCCTGGGGCCACTAAGATGTACCGCGACTTACGAGAGATCTATTGGTAGAGTGGGATAAAGAGAGATGTTGCAGAGTTCATGGCTAAATACTCTACATATTAGAAGGTTAAGATAGAGCATCAGAAGCCTAGTGGGTCTATGCAAGAATTCAGTATTCCTACTTGGAAGTGGGAAGAAGTGAACATGGACTTTGTGATGGGTTTTCCTCGTACTCGTCATCAACATGATTCAATTTGAGTCATTGTAGATAGGATAACCAAATTAGCTCATTTCCTTCCACTCTATACCTCTTATTCAATCGAGGATTACGCCAGACTCTATATCAGGGAGTTGGTCACATTTCACGGTGTTTCATTGTCTATTGTTTCGTATAGAGATACCCAGTTCACCTCTCACTTCTAGAAAGCATTCCAAAAGGGTCTTGGTACCCAAATTCACCTTAGTACAACCTTTTATTCTCAGATAGATGGTCAAGTAGATAGGACTATTCAGACCTTGAAAGATATGCTAAGGGCGTGTGCAATTGATTTCAAGGGGAGTTGGGATGACCATTTACCTTTGATTGAGTTTACATACAACAATAGCTGTCATTCCAGTATTCAGATGGCTCCATTTGAGCTCTCTACGATATGAGGTATAGATCTCCAATATATTGGTTTGAAGTGGGTGAAGCCGCAGTAGTAGGGCCTGACTTGGTATTCTACACCTTAGAGAAAGTTCAGTTGATCATAGAAAGACTCCGGACTGCTCAGAGCCAACATAAGTCTTATATAGATGTGCGCAGAAAGGATCTTGAGTTTGAGATTGGTGATTATGTGTACTTGAAAATCTCTCCCATGAAGGAAGTAAAGTGGTTCGTCAAAGCTCAGTCCCCGATATACCTATCCCTTTAAAATTCTCAGTCGTTTCGGCAAGGTAGCTTATGAGATCAAATTTCCTTCAGATCTTGCCTCAGTTCATCCAGTGTTCCATGTCTCCTTCCTAAAGAAGTGCATAGGTGACCCAGTAGTTGTAGTCTCGGTAGAGGGCTTAGACATTCAGAACAACCTTTCTTTCGAAGAGATCCCAGTCAAAATTCTTGACTACCAGGCTCACAGACTGAGGAACACAGAAGTCTCTCTACTCAAAGTTCTTTGGCGGAATCAGTATGTTGAGAAAGCTACCTGGGAAACAGAAGTAGACATGAGGACCAAGTATCCTTACCTCTTCTCCGCAAACTCAGACTCAGCCCAAGGTAATAGCTTTCCTTAAGCTTATTCAGTTTTATGTTCAAATTTTAATTATAAACTTAGTATCAAATACCCTTGTATATCCAGTCATATGTTCATGTATTTTGTCAGTCATGTATTCATGCATCATATATGCATTCATATCACAAGAAACTCAGCTTCTCAATAATTTCAGTCATGCATTCATGAAGACTATCTTTCACATATCCATACATCAGACATGCAATTCAATATGAGATTTTAGTATATCAGAAGTTCCAGTCACATAGACATGCTCACATGTTCACGTCCATTAAGTAAGATCAGTCTATCAACCCTTTTAGTCTAGTTAGTCCCATTCGAAGATGAATGTTCCCAAGGAGGAGATATTGTAATACCCCAAACTTTCTTTAAGTCAAATCTAGTCTCCAGAAGAGTTAGTGATCACTTTATAAATGATTAATGTTTATAGAGAACTATCGGTACTTCCTAGAAGTGAAGGTCAGGCTGACGGACCATCAAGCTAGTGATGGATCATCTCCCCAGTCATCGTAGACGAGGTAGTGAACCCGACTTTTGGTCAAGTGCGATGGACAGGACCAACAGATCATCGAGCTAGTGACGAACCATCACCCAAACTATCGTAGACAAGGCAAAAACTTTAGGTTTTGGCCAAGTGCGATGATCAGGACCGACGGACCATCGAGCCAGCGACGGACCATCGAGCCAGCGACGGACGATCGCCCAAACAGTAGCCACTTCTGATCAGTGATTTTAAGATATTTTTAAAATTTTATTTCGATCTTTTTCCACCTATTTTGACCTCTAATTATACCGGACCAGAGCTCATAACTTCATAATTCATCCACACTACCAAATTAGGGTTTCTCTCAAAGATCAATCCACAAGAACGAGAAATCCTAGGTGTTTAATTCCAAGTCAGGAAGTCAAAGCTTTCCTCCACTAATTTTCAAGAAATCATCCACCCAGGTATGCCAAGTGTTGATTCATGGGTTCCTTTTACCCATGAAGCTCAAGAAACCCTATTTGAAATATAAACTTTGGATTTCATGGTATGAATGAATTATATCTATGCTCATGTTGTTGTTTGATTTCCAAGTTGAAGTCTTTAATGACTATCATGAAAATATATTAGCATGTGGTTGGAGTTCTTGCATTGAAAGTATAAAATATTGCCATGATGTACTATTTCAATATTCATGCCTAAACCTAAAGATATACATGCAAGGTGTTTGATAAAATGTCTAAGAGAATAAGAATTATACCTTATGACTCATTTGTGACCAAAATTGATGAATCCATGTTTCTCCTTTATGTTCGATATGACTCCCACGTTATTGTTATGCTTTGTAATGGATTGACGTAATGCTCATGAGATTAGGCTAATGAAATTATGATATGTTTACATGCATTTTTATTCATGTGTAAGCTTATAGCATGCAAATACTTCATGAAAATCCCTAATGATTGTACTATGAATTATTGACTATGGTCATATGTCAAGAAGTTTCATGTCTTGTCAGTTTCATGCTATCGAGTCTTGGGGGTACTTGTACCCGATAATTTAGCTGTGTGCCTAGAGACAGTGCCATGTTTTCCAGATACTCTCAGTCAAGCCATGATTCATAAAACTCAGTCAGTCATGTGACTCAGGAAAACTCAGTAATCTCAGTCAGTTATCAGATCTGAGTAATATTCTGTCAGTCAATGGAACTCAGTGAACTCAGTCCAGTATAATTAATTTAGTGTCTAATCAGATGGGAGTAGGATTCAGCACCGAGTGACCCCAAGGATGGGAACTCACCTGTTATTAGAGAGTGTGATTCTTAGAAGCAATCTTTGCGCTCCAGAACTACGTAGCCAGTGTAGGTTGAGACATCAAACCTGCTAGTTAAGGGTAGATAAGGTGGATTAACCTATTATTTGAGGGTCACACCATTCTCCTTAGAGTACCTATTAGATGAGGGATTACTCGCCGTTTTCCTTATTAGTGGCGCGGTATTGACACCCTTCTAATTGGGGTTACAGATTGGACCCTAACTCAATTATATTATCTTACTTGGGGAATGTCGGTTAGATGACTACTTCCCACAGTTACAGTCTCAGTCTCAGGATCAGTAATAGACCTTAGATTTCTACAAAATTAAGGACTGTCAGATATTGTCACCCAGCTCAGTACGGAACCTAGTTAGTTCCATAAGAAATAGGACTATCAGACACAATCATTCAGACAATAGTATATCAGTTGTACAAAAACTTATGTTATCAATATTCAGATTCAGTGATGTCATGATCTCAGTTACAGTTCACGTATTCATATATGTGTTCTCACATTCATGTTATTCAGTCAGTTAGTATTGTTCATGCATATAAACCACTTGCATTCAGCCTACCTCACTTGCATACCAGTACATTTAATTGTACTGACACATTTGTGTTATGGTATTTTATACCATAGGTTCAGAAGTACGAGCTCTAGAGCATCCTTAGTAGATCAGATGTTCAGTAGCCAGACTAGCAGTGAGTCCTCATTATTCAAGGATACCATAATTATTTTATTACTTTATTATTTCAGTAGTCCAGAGTTAGTTGGGGACATGTCCCATCAACTCCACAATTTTTAGATAGTTTAGAGGCTTCCAGACTATAGCATGTTCAAAAAGTTATTTCAGTTTTGTTTTGGTATTAATATACTGTATTTCCAGATGTTATATTTTATCAGATATTTGAACCTTATGGCCTTTTAGCCTTTTTCTGCATTTATACAGTATATTATGTAGTGTCCAATTACAGATATCAGTCATGGGTTAGCTTGTGGTCCTTCGGGATCATGAGCACCATGTAGCATTCTGAGTACCAGATTCAGGACGTTACATGGAATGTATTGATATGCTAAGTGAGGTAAGGCTAATATACATGAGTTCATATACATTAACTGATAACTGACTAAATGAACATCATAAAGTAATTGGATGAGAGTACATGCAAAATTGAAACTACTGAACATACTGAATATACTACACTACACATATAGATATACATTATGTATCCGAGATTACATTGAAATTAAGTGCTAAATTCTGATGGCAGAGTAACTACTAACTGATAGCCATGGTTCTGTAGAATTGTCTGAGTTCTTTACTGAATACTGAGACTAAAACTGTAACTGTGGGAGTGTTCATCTAACTGATGTACCACGATATAGACTGATTTGGGATCCAACCTGTAACCCAGTTGGTAGGGTGTTAGAACCTTGCCACAGGATACTAACAATGCTGGGTCAACCCTAATCTGGCAGAAAGACTAATGATATATATATATGATTGCGCCAACCCTAGTCTGGCAGAAGAAAGACTTACCCTACGCTGGATACGTAGTTCTATAACTCAGGGATTGCTACTAAGGGTCAAATTCTTTGCTGGCAGGAATGCCCCCATCCCTAGGTTCGCTCGGTGCTGAATCCTACTCCCAACTGATTCGACACTGAATTGATTACTAGACTGTACAAGGCTTGAATGACTGACACTGATCGTGTTGACTGACTGTACTGGACTGAGTTCACTGAGTTCTATTAACTGACTGAGTACTATGGTTCTTAACCTTTATTGGGAATACTCTATAACTATTGCAACTAAGTAAACAACTATATTTCGGATAATAAATACCCTCAGGACTCGATAGCATCAATAATAAAATATAGCAAATCTTAAAAGCATAGAAATAGTCAATTGCTCACAATTCAATCATTGAGATATTTTGTCAAACACTTGGAGGTCATGAACTTGTACATGAATGAGAACACATGATAACATGTCATGATTACACTATTCAATTCATATGGACACTCCATCAAACACTTGGGGAGTATAATTAATGTACATGATAATGAACAACCCATAAGCATCATGACTACAACTTAAACTTGTAATTTCAAGGGTTTTGACATGGGAATTACATCAATCAACATACATGATATCTTATGTTCATGAAAGTTATAGTTAAATCTTGAATTGAAACCCATACAATAACACAAACACGAATACAACCCAATTTGTGCATGTAAATCATGAAATTGAAAACTTGTAGTTTTAAAAAAGATTCTTGAACTCCAAGAGTGGAAGGAAACCCAAGGATGAACACTTAACATACCTTGATTGTTGATTTCGTGAGAATTGTGTTGAATTTTTGGGATTTAGACTTGAACTTGCTGAAACTAGGGCTTTGTTCTTGAGAGTGTTTGCGAGTTAATGAGTGAATTTTGCCCTTTGGGGGGTTTAATTTCTTGTTTTGGCTGAATTGGGTGAGGATAAAAGGACCTAATTTCCCTTGGAAAGTCAGAGTTTAATGAGCAAAATATGCCCAGAGATGCGGCAGGCGATGTGCTGCATCGATGGTGTCGACGCGATGGCTGATGTGTCACGTTGATGCTGTCAACACGATAGCTAATGTGACACATCAAGATCTCGTTGTCTCGCTATTTTGGTCATCCAAACACAACTCAAACGATGTTCAAAAATTATGACACTCACCCAGGATGAACTATTGACATCCCCGATCATGAATCAATTTAAAAATTGACAATCTAAATTCAAAAATTCTGTAAATGATAACATTAAAATATCGAGGATAAAATGAGACTAAGTGTCAATATTTAGCTGAAATTTTCTAAGTGTGGAACCTCTTTTGGCATGCTATATGGGACAGAAATGACTAGGACTTTGCAGAGTCTTACAAGAATCACATCAATGTGTTGTATATAAGAAAGTTATTATACTTGATATAATGAGTAAATGTGTAATTTATTCAAATATATTAAAAATATATAATATATTTAATAACCGAGTCATTCAACATTTGATTAAAAAATTATGGCATATAAAATTAGTTCTTATCCCCAACAGATTCAGCACCAAATCATATTTATGGCTTGATGATTGATATTTTGTTCAAGTAATGATTTTCAACACTATTTCTATCAAAATAAACTAATAATTCATAAATAAATCTCTAGTAAATATGTATATACTAGTTATTCAAAGTATTAAGGTACAAGATAACATACTTCAAAGTGTGTTTCTTTACTGTTCCTTCATTTACCCAAGTAAAAAATCAACAATATAATTTTTGATTTGGTGGCTCACATATGATCTCAAATACGAATGAATGTTTTATACCAAAATCTTAAGCATCCTTTATAAGATACCTGAAAGTATACAATAATGAATCAATAAGTTTTACAAGTATAACACATAGTAACAGATTAATTAAAATATTTATTTGACCAGATTCAGATTCAAAATCAGTCATGTAAGGATATGTTTTCCATCAACCTGATTTTCGTATCCTTAGTGATTGTATTGATTTTTCTTCTGCAACATTACTTCTGTACAGAGCTATGATTTGTCTTTCAGTATTCAAATTGGGGAGTATTTCATCATGAATTAAATATTAATAATCCATTACATCTTGATTAGACTTGGGTTGCTCGAATTCAATTGAATCAGCTATGTGAAAGAGGTAGTAACTATGACCTGATGGTCAGGTGAGTGACTGCTGACATCTGTAGAGACATCAACAATATGATAATCGTGCTGTATATTAATATAATGAGGAGTTATTCAACTCGCTTAAAAACTTGCGGAAGTTTGAATACCCATTAGAAATGTAAGAGTCGATACCAACTCCTCTAAATATACATGTTATAGTGGCTACGAGACTCATAACGACTCGTAGGGTCACCTAACGAGTCATTATGTGACTCATAGCCACTAGTAACATTGGTGTAAAGAGGAGTGCAGGCTCTATTTAAATAATGTCTCAAACCATGATTCACTGTCTCGCTATATGATTTGTGGTAAGGATTCATGATGACTAGAAAGGGACAAGCACCAAGGAAAACTTACTGGTCAGGTAACGAGAGTTGGTGATGAGTCGTTGTCTAACATAAAGACTCGTGGAGGAACCATTATCTGACTTAATAACAAATTTATATACATATTCCACCCTAAGTGTCTGGTAATGACTCATTCCCAATGGTAACACATTGTACCCTCACCCGTAGGGTACTCAGACCTTGCAACATTTATGTTAATTTTTCTTATTTTTCTTTGCTTTTCTTAGATATACTAACATGGTTTTTTCTTCTAGGTACCAATTAAACCAACAAATGACTCCAAAAAAAAGAAAACTCCTAGGAAGAAGGACCCCATATCCACTCATCATCTCCAGAAATAACCCACTGATAATGAAGAATCAAGTGGGCCAGTGGAGAAATACCCTATTGGAGGGGCGGTGGAGCCAAGGGAAAAATTACCCAGAGGTGCTAAAGTTGTTTCAAAGAAAGTCACATCACCCTATGACAGGCCAAGGATGAAAAATCCTAGACATTCACCACCCCATTCACCATCCCAATCTAAAAAGGACGGTAAAGATGATAAAAGATGAGGAGTCTGGCTTCAAGGAAGAAAATAAGGAGGAAGATGATGAGTTCAAGAATGAGGGTTCTAAAAGTGAGGAAGCGGGTGAGAGTGAATTGAGTGATACCCCTATAGTGATACACGCTCATCTTCCACCTACTAATCACTTCAGATAGATTGGCCTCGATGCCCATCATCAACCAATAAGGGAACCCCAAGGTGCAGGACTTATACAATAAAAACATTGCCCTCAACCCTTTCACGGTAAAACAAAAGAGTGGGATATATTTAAAGCACAATATGAGAACTATAGGAATGTATGAGATGCCTGACTTTGACATCTAATTCAGATAATAACACTTTGATGGATAACTAGAGCTCCAGGCCAGTACAACCCTGCATTCGTATGAGAGTTCTATACACTATCTGATATGAAACATAAGAGGTCGTATCCATAGGGGCATTCATGGAAAAGTAGTGAACCCTTAGTGACATTGATTATTAGAGGTGTTTGGGTGAACATCTCTATGAAAACCATTTCTATATTTCTTCATAGGCCAAAATTCTTGTTATCGGCCAACACAACTTAGATTGACTACTGCGTGGATGAGATGTGAAAGGTAAAGGTACAATAGATTAGTTTAGAGGAAAAGATTTATCACTTTTGATGGATGGTTGGGTTCATTACTACTGAGTGGGAAGAGGCTCCTTGTATTGCTAGAGGCATTAGCTCTTTGTCTTGGATTATGAAGGGCAATTTTATTTTTTGGGGCGAAGGGTTGGTGGAGCCTTGTGAGTCATATTTTGAGTCCCACATATAGGGAAAATGTTTTGAGTTCGGATAGAGAAGCCCTGATTGCATACTTTATAGAGGACTACGAGTTTAATGCAACTAAGTGGATAGCGAGAGAGATTCACAATCGATCGGTGAGCACTGACACAATCCTTGTATTCCCATACTTGTTGACACAAATATGTTTAGAAGAGAGAGTGATAGAGATTAAATGAGTTTATCAGTTCATTCAGCCACATAGTACTATAGATTTTTGCTTGATTAGGAATACTGTGAAAACCATCTCCAAGGCAGCTAAGGTGGGGCCCACTTTTCTTTGGGAGGAATTTTAGGCCGGAGAGCCCAGTATTAATACTTTGAGGTTCACCAATATAGGTGATACCTCTAGTAAGATAACTCACTCTGAGCCTTCGATATTAGATGTAACAGGTACCTTCTAGACTCTGACATGACCTCCTGTTAGGAGACTATTTATATTTAGGCCATCCCCCGCTAGCTATACCTTAGTCCTACAGGCTTTCTTGGATGAAGTGCTCAAGAGGTTGGGCACAGTTTATAAGAAGGTGAAGAATATAAAGAATGTGGTCCAACCATGAGTGAAAACACAGATCCAGACTGACTTGAGAGGCATACAAACCGGTTTGATGGGTTTGAGAGGCGGATCAGCCATAACCTGGTAGATGTACAATCCCTAGATTGAAAGGAGAAACAATAGGAGTTATCCATACTATGAGCTTCCATAGAGGACATGCATGCTAGAACCTTCCACTCGATGCTCATTATTGAGGAGATTCATGAGGAGGTGGTGGTACCTTATATATGAGGAGTTAAAGGGTTAGACACTGCTGCTGGAGTTGTGAAAGAGCTAGGAATAATAGAGAAATATGATATTGAAGCTACAAAGGTAGCCAATATTCTGGATGAGAAGGACCGTCAGAAGAGGGTAGGTGAGATGGCGGTTGGAGTTGGTATCTCACAAGTTGCTGATGAGATAGATGCAGATGTAGCTGAGTTGATTGGGAGTACTACTCCCACTTCATAGGCACCATTGAGCGCACCAGCCACTGTCGATGCCACTATTGATTTGAGCATCCCGAATACCAGCTGGACCACTGCTGATGAGACCAGGACCCATTCTGAGGCCTCCCGTACTAACACTTTATGAGTTGGTGCCTCGAGTGCCTAGGGATGTATTTGCCTTTGTTTTTACATTATAGATGCACTGGGGACAGTGTGTAATTTTTAAGTTGGGGGTGCGCGTTTACCACATGGCCACAATGGGTTTTTTTGCTGTGTTTCTTTGCCCGTTACCGCGATATTATAGTAGAACAGGCATGTCTAGAATAAAATTGTTTAGTGTTTTGTTTTTTTTCGTAATATTCTGTGCTTATGATTAACTAAGAAAAAAAAGTAACTAAGGAAGTTGGTATGTTCTGTTTGATTGTTCTTTGATTAAGATACCCCTTAAAAAAAAATTAAACTGCGTTAGAAGTGACAATGAGTCATAGGTGAGTCATTCTAAGCATATTAGCCAACAGTCCCAAGGTTGAAAAGTTAAGACTAGTGGAAATGTGTCACAACCTAATTAATGAGTCATGATGGCACCTACTCTATCCCTTTAGTAGGTGAGCCTAACCGTAACCTAAAGCTAAACACAATGGACTAACTTAGTGGGAAATTTCCAATCACAGACAAAAAAGAACAAAACACTTATAAATAAGCAAACAGTTCTAAATAGAAAAAAACTCAATACAAGATACCATCCCATGACCTGGTAGAGCCAGTATAAGATCATATTATAATAATACAACTCAAGGACTTAGAATAGTTAACAACATCTGTCTCAATAACTAAGACTGAATATCGAAAGATAGAAGAAAATAGGGGACTTTGAATTTAAGAGCTCACCCTATCTCTGAAAATATAAACACAACACAATCAATGATCAACTAAGACATATAGTACTCCGATCTATTCCAAAAAGGTACAGAAGTGTAGTATGAGTACCAAAATAATGGGCACTCAGTAGGCATCATCGGTTGACAAAGATAAATCAGGGTATAAGTATGATAAAATGCAAGATAACATAACGAAGTCAAGGTAAAGAAACAAACTTGAATCATCTCCAATATTGTTGTACATAATAAGTAATTAAACCAGGATAAAAATATAATATAAGGCATCAAGACATGCCAACCTTGTCGTGCATAACAAGTAAGTAAATATGAACTATAATGCGTCAAAAAGCATTACACAAGTAATGAAAAAACTACAAAATATATGCCAATTGGTGTGGAAAGTAAATAACTCATCAAAGACTCCCATATGCCTGGAGAGTACACTCCATGATAGAATAAAACAACCATTCATCACCTACAACTAACCAACTCGTTATTTAACCATTATTCCATAATATGTCATCAATCGGTCGTTTACCAACATTAGAAAATGTACCCACTTTCCATAATATTACTATTATTTAATCACATTATTATCGTTATTCACAAGTCACTGTTTATTAGCTAACCATCTCTTATTAACTAATTTACTTTATTACTAGTCATCAAATAACCTTTAGTCATCATTTTTCACTTATACAAAATTAGTTATCACTATTCATCCTTTACCGAATAATCCTCGTTTATCAACTAGCCATGATTAGTCTTAAATAATATCCACCACTAATCCTTATTTATCACTAATCATCAAATATAATAACCTTATAATTATTTACCATTTTTTTGATATAACAAGCATTTTTGATATCAACATCAAACCAAATGTTTATATGTATGTACATATATATATATATATACATATATATATAATAGTCATATCATAATAAATAGGCAGAACTGCTAGATGTACACATAGGTACATCAACATAGTCATCCTTCGGCTTTACTGAGTATCAATGTATCATCATAATCATCCTCTGAAATCAAATCGAGTATAATTAACATAATAATCATCCTCCAAAATTAAACTAGGTATAATAAACATAATCATATTCAATAATTGAACCGGGTAGAATCAATATCAACATAATCTTACAAAATTAAACCAGGTCTATCATCATCTTAGTCATCTTTTGAATTGGTTCGAGAATTAGATATGCCATAAGTGCTAATATTGTCAAGCATCATGATTTCTAGCATAATTACTAGCATAACATCCCATATAATTAATAAGCATGACTTTTAGCACAACTAATAACACAATTGCTAACATCATCAATAAGTGTATTTTCTAGCATGATTACTAGTATAATTGTTTAGTATGATCATAATCATAAGTAATAGCATACGCAATAGCTTATCAATAGCATGATCAATGTCTTATCAATAGCATAATAGATATCTTATACCTAGCATAACCAATAGCTTATCATGACATGATAAATATCTCATCATATAATAAGTGTCAATCTAATCCATTAGTCTATGAACATTACTTCTAATATTATCATCACCATAACCATCAAGTGCCAAGGTTCCTCAATATTGGCTCAAAGGGCATTCTCAAGGTGTTTAACAATGTATAAGGGTATTAAGAGAACTAGCATTGATCTTGGCTTAAGGTGGGTCAAAGGGCCTACTTCTAAATCCCCGAAATACATTCTTAGTCACATTCTACCACAGACTAGGCTGAGGTATCTAAATCCACTCATTGATGCATAGCAATCCATAATTAGTCCAAAGACAGAGATTCTTCTCAAAGCACTTTAACTAAATCAAATGGGAACTAAGTCAACCTTCATCGTAAGCAACTAAGACCAAACTCACCCCAAGCATGAGTGTATAAATCATTGTTATCTAAGGCATTTTTGTGCTAATCATGAGAAGTGATGTCCAATTCGCCTGGAGCATAAGGAAACAAGTCAAGTATTTTAGCTCTATAATTTTAAAATAGACTAAAATCGGTCCAACTAACCCAAGTCTTATATTTTATCTATCCAAAACTTAAAACCCATACCAAATTAAACAAAATATCATAAAAAAACTAGGAAATACATTAATCTAACAAGGGATAAACCAAGCCTACCCCGATGTGTAAGAAAGCTCCACGATCCATTAAACCACTACTTTTCCCTTTTGAGAAGCATCCTTAAAGTGCCAAGATATAAAAAAAACATTCTACTCATCATTATGAGAATAACGATACCCATATTGAATCATTGTGCTTTGAGTTCAAATATCACATCAAAACCCCATGTGGCTCCCACGAATGGAAATCGTATTTTCATAACCAACCCAACATTCTTAAAATCTCAAGGAATAATTATTCTCAAAAATAGGTAAAAACCAAGCTAAATTAAGGCTAAAATCAAGATCTAAAGATTTTCACTGGGTTCTCCTCATAGGAAAAAGAATCTAAAAAACAAACATCCTCCAAGGGAACAACCAACGAAGGATAACCAATGCATTTTTGCAACATGAACACATAGAATACCAGATGGATGGAGCTCAAACTAGTGGGCAACTACAACTCATAGGAAACATTACCAACCTTCTTCAAAATCAAATATGGACCAACGTACCATGGACTAAGCCTCCCCTTCTTACAAAACCACATCACTCCCTTTATGTGAGATACCTTTAAGAATACCCAATCACCGACATTAAACTCCAAATCCTTATGTCTCACACACGCATAGCACTTTTTGCAACTTTGGGCGTCTTTCATCCTATCATGAATCACCTTCACCTTCTCCAAGGCTTGGTGAGCCAAATCAGGGCTAAGAAACTTACCCTCACAAATTTTATACCACCAAATAGAAGAGTGATATCTCCCACCGTACAACACCTCGAAAGGATCCATGTTAATGCTAGAGTAGTAACTATTGTAATAGGCTAATTCAATCAAAGGCAAATGAGCGTACAAACTATCACAATAATTAATCACACAAGAGAAGAGCATATATTCAAAAGTCTGAATGGTCCTCTCCACTTTTCCTTTCTTCTGTGGGTGGAAAACGGTACAAAGGTACACCTTAGTTCCAAACCTTACTGAAATAACTTCAAAAAGTGAGATGAAAACAGTTTACCATGATCCAAAATGATAAAAACCAGAGCATCATGCAACTACATGATCTCTGCAAGATATAACTTAGCATAATCCTCTACCAAAAAAACTAGTCCTCACCGGCAAGAAGTTAGCGGACTTGGACATTCTATCCACAATGACCCAAATAAATTAATATTGATTCTGAGATAGGGGAAGGACGATGATGAAATCAATATTAATTGTCTCCCACTTCCATTCGGGCAATTCAATCTCTTGGTGAAAAACCTGAGTTTCAAGTGTTCAACTTTGACTTGTTGACATACCATACACTTAGCCACAAAGCTAGACACATCTTGTTTCATATTATTCCACAAATAGAACTCCCTAAGATCATGATACATATTTGTAGAATCGAGATGAATAGCATACCAAGATCCATGAGCTTTGGCCAAAATCCTTTCTCTCAAGTCATCGACATTGGGAACACATAGCCTACCTTAGTACCTCAAGATACCATCACCACCAATCTCAAAATCGACAAACTTTTGTTGACCTATATTACTCTTAATCTTCATAAAAAAAGGGTCCAATATCTGCTTTTCCTTTATCTCAACAAAAAGAGACGACTACGATACCTGATGCAAAAATACACCGCCATCTTCAGAGTTCGTGAGACGAACTCCAAGATTATCCAAACACTGAATTTCCTTCGCCAATTCCTACTTATCCTCATCCACATGAGCTAAAATCCCTATGGATAACCTGCTAAGAGCATAAGCAACTACGTTAGCTTTACCTGGATGGTAATGGAGACTCATATTGTAGTCCTTTAGCAACTCAAGACATCTCCTTGTCTGAGATTCAATACTTTTTGAGTAAACACATACTGAAGGCTCTTATGATCAAAAAACAAGTCAACATGAACCACATAGAGATAGTATCGCCAAATCTTTAATGTAAATACCACGATCAACAACTTCAAATCATGAGTAGAGTAGGTCTTCTCATGAACTTTCAATTACTTAGAAGCATAGGGAAATACCCTACCATGTCGCATCAATAAACAACCAAGCCCAATGCGAGAAGAATCACAATATACCACAAAACTATAATTACCCTTGGGCAGGGTTAAAATCGGAGCCAAAGTCAATTTATCTTTCAACTTCTCAAAACTACCCTTACACGTATACGACCTCAAGAACTTAACCTTTTTCTGGGTCAACTTAGTCAATGAAGCAACTATCATAAATTTTTTTTCCAAAAATCTCCTATAGTAATTGACTAGACCTAAGAATCTCCAAATATCAGTTGAGTCTCAGGTCTAGGCCACTTCTTAGCTGCCGCAACCTTTTATGGATCCAAAATAATCCATTCACTAGAGATAAAATGACCAAGAAAAGTCACAGCCTTCAACCAAAACTCACACATAGAGAACTTGGCATACAAACCATGATCCTTCAAGGTTTGCAACACAACATGCAGATGATTGACATGATCTGCCTCACTCTTAGAATAGACCAAGATGTCATCAATGAAGACAATGATAAATAAGTCTAGGAACGGACAGAAGACCCTATTCATTAAATCCATGAATGCAGTAGGGGCATTGGTCAATCCAAAAGACATAACTACGAACTCATAATGGCCATACTAGGTCCCTAATATCCACTTTCCTAATTATAAGCTGATGATAACCCGACCTAAGATCAATCTTATAGAAATACTTCACACCTTGAAGCTGATCAAACAAGTCTCGATCCTAGGAAGAAGATACCTATTCTTTATGGTCACCTTGTTCAACTGATGATAATCAACATACATCTGAAGGGAACCATCCTTTTTGTACATAAACAACACCAGAGCACCCCAATGAGACATATTAGGATGATTAAAACCTTTATCTACGATATCCTTCAATTTCTCCTTAAGCTCTTTCAACTGCACTGGATCTATTCTATAAGGAGGGAAACAAATTGGATAAGTTTATGGAACAAGATCAATCCCAAAATCAATTTCCCTATTAGGAGAAATACCAGGAAGGTCATCGGGAAAGACCTCTAGAAATTTATTAACCACGGGAACAAATTCTAGAGAAGGACCTCCCAATTTAGAATCTTTAACTTGGACCAAATGACACAAACACCCATTAGAAATTGACTTTCGGGCTCTAAGATATGAGATGAATCTCCTCTTAGGAACTAAAGAACCCTTTTCCTATACATTGAATGGCTCATTAGGGAATTTAAACATGACCTTACTAGGATGACAATCTAAGTAAGCATAACACGAGTGCAACAAATTTATCCCAAGAATAATATCAAAATCGACCATGTCCAACTCTATCAAGTCTACCAGAGTTTCTCAACCACTAACAGTTTCCACCCCCCTGTAGACTCTGTTAACAACCATAGAATATACTACCAAGGTAGAAATAGAAAAAGGAACGGACAAATACTAAGGACCAAACCCAAAGTGCACAACAACAAATGAGGTCTCAAAAGAGAGAGAGGACCCTGGAATAATTAACTATTACATGTCGTGGGAGAAAAGTTTCAACATACCCATAACAACATCTAGAGACACCACAGACTCCTAGCGAGTAGCAAGTGCATATGACTGATTTCGGCCAGTGTCAGTAGTAGAAACAAAAAGCAGAAAAAGAAGTAGCACCCTTTGGTGCACGAGCATATGAAATACCAGTGGGGATCTATTAGCCCAATAAGCCAGTAAAGAGGGGCACTCCTATTAGGTGTTCCCAATCTGACCACATATAAAACATATGTTCCTCTTCTTCTTACACTAACCACGATGATGTTTACCATAGAATTTACAAAGAGGGTAGGAGGAAGCTGACTAAGCCTGATATTGGGCACCCTATGCCTAGAACCCACCATCAAACTGATATTGATAATCACCCAACGTCTTCAGGTAAGTAAAACTAGCCACAGAGAAAGAATTGAAACTCCCCCACTTCTTTCTTGGCCACTTACCACCGTCTCTACCACTCTGCTCAGAAGGCCTAAATTTCTTCCCTTGTCTTTCACTAAATTCAACCTATTTATTTTTCTCTTTTTCCACTTGTTGGATATACACAACTAACCTAGAGATATCCATGTCCTTGATTAGTAAGGCAACCTTACTTTCAATAATAAACTTATGAGATAGTCCTGAGGCGAACTTTCTCATCCAAGCTCTTATATCTGACACCATCTTTGGAGCATACCTAGACAACTGGTGAAACTTTATGGTATACTCCTTGACTGACATTTTTCCTTGCCTCGGATTAACAAACTCCTCCGCCTTTGCTTACCTTAACTCTAGAGGAATGAAGCATTCCAAAAAGGCATTAGTGAAATCTTCCCACAAGGATGACTCATCAACATTACCCCTTGTCCTTTCCCACTCCTCGTATAATTTGTATGCTATATCCTTTAGATTGTAGGCAGCTAACTCTATCGTTTCCATATTCATGGCATGCGTAACTCTAAAAATCTTTTTCATCTCATCTAAAAAGACCTAAGGATTTTCCTCCACCTTAACATCGATAAAGATTGGAGGACTCAAACTCATAAACTACCAAAGCCTTGTGGCCTTAGAAGAAGGAGTAACAAATGTACCACGCTCAACCTAAGAAGCTACCAACTTAGCAATCATGTGAATCGACTGAAGAAACACAACATTTGTCATGTCAACCTATAGAACTAGGGGAGGACTAGAGAGAAATAGTGGAACTCTAGGACCATCAAGATCTATACCTCTAGATTGGGTCTGGACTCCATAAGTTGGATGAGCTCCGTCCATATTATCCCCAATTAGGACAGAAGGGTTGGCCTGAACATCAGATCTTCTTGGAGGCATGATCTAAAAGATAAGCACATAGAAATCAGAGGAATCAAAGACCTTAGACTCTATAGCTCAAAATAAGACAACAAGAAGGTGAAACATTCCTAAATGTCTCATTTCCTCTCTTATAAGTGTGGTGCGCTACACACTCTTAAAAGAGACTATTCTTGACATGACTTTGTGGACACCTAACTGACCATGAACCTAGGATCTGATACTAACTTGACATGACCCAAAATTGGACCTTATCATATGGGCATCTCGAGCCCAACAAGGATTATAGATCGCCATGTTAACCTAACCTAACCATCAAATCAATCTAAAAATGTCAGATGAACTCCGAACATATAACAATGTAGCAGAAACTAGACTAACAATCATCACTTAAGAAACATCTAATCAATCCATTAATGTCAACATACTAAACACATACCCAAGTCAACAGCCATCCACAAAACCTCTAAAAATCTTATGCTTATAATATGTCGGGACAAACCCCCGACAATAGCCAAAACCAAGTCTAATACAATTCTATGACATAAGATAGCAAGACCTTGAAATGTATGCCTTCTGAAGTATCAAAGCTCACCACTTCAAAGACAACACACGAACAGCTAAAACACCTTGTCACTGCGTAAGAAGAGAAGAAGAAGCTTGAGACCCTATGTTTCTTGGGTACACGACGTCCGGAGATGGTTAGCGGTTGGAGCGCTAGTATGTAACTCAAGGGTAAGAATAAAATAGTGTCACTATTCAAAACCAAATCAAACCATCACATGCAACCATACATAAGTACATAGGCATATATGACGATAGACAGATACAATAATTATCAGGAAAGGAAACAAGGCCTTATCATTCATTCCAAAACATTTAATCATGATACATGAAATAGAGGACTCTAACCTTCCACTTATGTAGATTAAGGAGTTTGAACTTCCTAATTATATAGAGCAAGAGGAATCTAACCTCAAGGAGACTTATTAAATAAGTGGACTCTAACCACACACAGTCATATCAAGAAAGTCGACTCTAACCATAAGCCATCGCATAGATTTCTAGTCGATATTGGGACTCTAACCCCTTTTCCATGCATTCATATCCACTTAGTTCAACATTCAAGGATTCTAACCCACTTAGGAAATTCAATCCTTCAAGGATATATTTCAATCCTATACATCGCCATAAGGTCTTTATGAACTATTTATCAATCAATCACTTTGATATGCCAATGCCTTAGTTTCAATCACTATTCAAGTCAAATTGGGGTCACCAATACCTTTACCAAATAATTCATTCTTCATTAGCATTCTTACATCGAGCTTTAGTTCAAACATAATTCAATTTCATGTTTGGGGACTCAAACCACTTGAACCAATCAAACCACCAAGGTTACCAATTAACTCATTATATGGCCAACAAGTCCTTTACCAAGTCATTTACCAATTATTCTTCCTTTACAAAGACATTTACCAATTATTGATTACTCATTAAGCCATTGCCTTAGTTCAAAATACTATTAACATGTGACATATTATTTCTCTTAGACATTTTCACAAACACCTTGAGGGCATACCATTACTATGACTAAAATTAAAGTAGAAATCATCAATATTAGAGTTATTCATGACCTATTTGTTAAACCACAATCAAAAAGCACCCATATGTGCAAGCAATCGCCAAATCATATATAAACATAAGTTTAAACAAGAGTAATCAACACTCATCACTATGCATCAAAACCTTAACATTTAGTTTCAAAACCCACAACTCAAGAATCAAATCAATGTTTAAAATACATGGTATTTTAGAAATAACAACGAGGGAATAGTCATATGCCTTATACAAGATGATTCAAAGAAAGAACTTGACCCCTTTAGCCTCTAGAAGAGCACCCCTAGAAACCCTAGCCTCCAATCTTGTTGAACAAGTTTTGAGAGTGTTTTGGAATGTTTTGATCTTGTCCAAGTGAAGGATAAAGGTCCAAACAATGTTATAATTCATGGGACATAAGGGTTTAGAGGTGGGAAATGTCTAAATAGTCTCACTTTAAAAGCTGAAAATTGAACCCAGGAGGGTATGACTCACCTTACTCAACTGTACCCTAGGTATGAGTGCGAACCTTACTCGTACCTTAGGCCTCACCATGGTACCCTAATTACATGACCCAAACTTTGGTCCATGTATTATAGGCATCTCAAGCTCACATGAACATGGAGGTCTCTCCGATAACCAGACTTAATCTTTAGCAATTACCCACAAGGGTCGGATGGATTCTGACCATATAGTAAGATAGCAGAAATGTAAGGCAATAGGCAATATCTAATATTTTATTAATGCCAATAGTTTAGCCAATATTCTAAAGTCAACATCCATTCATAAAACCTCTAACAAACTGAAGTCGATAATATGTCGGGACATGCCCTCAATAATAGCCAAGTACTGATTCTATGCGAGTCTATGAAATAGAATAATGCAACTATGAAAGGTATATCTTCAAGAGTATGGAATCTCACCACTTCAAGGTCAATTCACGAATCTTCTCGAACACCTGATCACTGCGTATAAGAAGAAAAATATACTTTGGTCCCTATGTCGCGTGGGGACATAGGGTCCAATAGGGTCCAAAGACGGTTAGCGGTTGAAGCTGTCACATGTAACCTAAGGGTAAGGATAAAATAACATCATCATTCAACAACAAGTCAATATATCACACTCAATTACATTCATACACTTAAACTTACATATAGATATGTATATTGCATACTAACAAGATATCATGATTTAACAATATTCTCGACATCTTTATTTATGAGACATAAAGTGGAGGACTCCGATATTCCACACTTAGGTTCAAACCATTATCATTGGTCATAGATATTTAACCACATTTTTACACAAATAATCTTTCACATAGATATACACAACATGTTCGTATTAAGCATCAAAGGGAACACGACTTGGCATGCATTCTCAAATCATTTATTCATAAGACATGGAGTGGAGAACTTTTAATCTTCCACCTTACCAATTTCATAACCTTAAACTTTGTTATTACATTAGCCACAGGGATCCAAACCTTAAGACAACTAAACCAACACATGGAATTTGATCGAGTTATCCAGAGTAACCAATTCAACCGATTTCATTGCCATTTCATTGGACTAGGAACTCAAATAGATAGTCATTTAACCGGTCAAAGAACTTAAATCACTAGCCATTTAATTAGATAAGGAACTCAAATCACCCATCATTTTATTGGACTAGGAACTCGAATCACTAATCATTTTTGCACCGATATAGGAACTCAAATCACTGACCGTTTCATTAGATGAGGTATCTTAACCCTAAGCGATCTCTTTGGACTAGAAACTTGAATCACCAGTCTAGGAACTCAGATCGCTAGCCGTGTCTTTAGACAATGATCTCAAATCACCCATCATTTCATGGGACTAGGAACTCAAATCACTAGTCATTTTATTGGCATCATTGGTCGACATTAGAAATCTTGACCCATATGTTCATGCATCCACATTTATACAATTCATAGCACATTTATGGACTCTAGCTCATTTAGCCAATTCCATTTAATACATGACCACATGGTCCTATGGGAGCCTCTATTGCTCAACCATTACATTAGGACAATGCCTTAACTCGTTTTATGATACAATGTAATTTGTTGTCCTCATGACTCACACAAACTATTCCTATTTTATTTACAACATTATATCACATGTTTGCCACACTTGGTACAACTCACAATTCAAGTTCATCCTTATGCCTAGGGATTAACCATCTTCTTAGCCATCAATCAACAAGGTTAAAGTTTAACAAAATTACATGGCTAGCAATATCATCGTAATATTAATTTTCAACCATTCATACATTTAGGGCCATCACACCACTCAAAGCCATAATCTAATCCATTCCATAATTACCAACATTCATATCAACCATTTATCAAGCATTCACAAACATTATAACTCAATACATAGCCAAAAAGTCCTTAATCAACCATATACAAGTATTCACATTCCATTAACAAGATTACACCTCTTTTTCACCATATTTGGGCTCCACATACAAAATAAGTTTATTTTCATGTTTAGGGCTTTAACCTCTTATTAGTCATTAACCAAAAAATATCATCAATTACATAATACATGACTCACAGCACCTTTATAATATCATTCATCAATCATTCATGCTCATTGGGCCATTTCCCTACTTTAAAACATCACCCTCATGTGACTAGATAATTCACTTAGATATTTTCACAAACATCTTATGTGCATACCTTCAACAAGGTCATTTTCATGGTAGATATCATCAAGGTTAGGGTTGCTCAACGCCCTCATGTTCAACAATATATAACAAGCACCCACATATGCAATCTACCACCAATAACATGTATCAGCACAAGTATAAGCAAGAATCATCATTATTCATTGTTAGGTAACAAAATGCTTTTCATTTGATTCAAAAACCACCAAGTACACTTACTAATCTAAGTGGAAAATACATGAGTTTTGAGTTATTTAGAAAGGGGAAGAGATAAATGTCTTAACCAAGATGATTCAACAAGCAAACTTGACTCTTGTTGCCTCTAGAAGAGCACCCTTCAAACCCTAGCCTCCATTCTTGTCTCAAAAACTTTGAGAGTGTTTGAGAGAGTGTTTTGGATGTAAGATCCACTCAAAATGAGCTTAGGTAGGCCATATAAATATATATAGTGAGAGGGGTTAGAGTTTCTGGCAATGGAAATAACCATAAGACCCTTGATTAAAATCTAAATAGTGACCCCATCCAGGGGTACAACTCATGCCCCAATCGTGAGCTTCACCCATAAAAAAATAGTCCACTCTAGGTTAGGTTTTATCTCCATACAACATTGTAGTATACGACTCGTATGCATGATTATGACCAAGGGATGTCCTTGTCTTATAGGAGATATTATGCTACTTTAACATACTTCTCAAGGAATGAAAGAGGATGGGGAGAAGGGTACGAGTCATGACCAAGGGTATGACTCAAGCCCTCGAATCATATCCACCCCAGGGACATAAAAAAGAGATGTATTTTTAAGTATTCAAGTCTAGGCGTTTCATTTCTCCCCCACTTGGGCTATGTGTCCTTGAATGAGGGGTGAGGCAAGCATAAACACAAGTTAACAAATCAACATGCATCTAGGCAACCTTTATACAAATTATAAATAACACCCAACAAGGATACAACACAATACATATCATGAACATCACCAATTAACCAAAATTTTTTGCAAGGCAACATTCTTGGGTGTTTCATTCTCCACCACTTAGGATCATTCATCCGCGAATGATGGGTAAGGAAAACATCGACACAAGTTAACAAATTAGAACATCTCGTAAACCACTTTCAACCAAACTAGGACAAATCACACCACAAGGTTACAATAAAACACGTATCATGATCCTCATCGTCCTTTAAATTTATAAAGAAACTCAATATTTGGTAACTTAAATCCCTTGTCTAACAAAGACATGAATCAGTTGTAATCATTGGAAATTTCATGCATCATCTATAAAAGACATAAGCTAATTTAGGAAGAACAACACACACCTCAAGTATGATTTTCTGGAATGGAAAATAGTTGCAGATACTTGGACTTTATGTCCTCTTCCGCCTCTCAAGTATAATTCTTGGACCATTGGTTCCTCCATAGAACCTTTACCAAAGCCACTTCTATTATTTGCAACCGGGGAACTTCCCAATCCGAGATCCCCAACGGAACCTCATCACAAGTCAAGGAACCCAAAACATCAATGTCCTTTAAGGGAATGTAATACCCCGTATGTTTCTAAGCTAAAAAGTGAATAAGTATTCCTACGTATGGAATCTCCTATCCTGTGATTCATACTTGAGTACATGACTTACAATGAATATCCTAGTGATAGAATAGCTTATGATGCATTAATCATGTTTATATGAGTCACTTAAGGTAATACAAGCTAAGAGTTTTTGAATCCATCAAGTTTTAGTGTTTGATTTTGCAAGGGTCATCTTTGAACGAGTATAACTCGATGTTAATATGGTATTTTGTCTAATTTAGACCCACTAAATTGTATTTAATTGAATTATCTTTCCAACAATACCAATTTTTCCTTAATCCAATACCTGAGCGAAAAGTTATGCCCATTTTCGTGAGAGACAGTAAGCTTAGGCAATCGGTTAGGCGCCGCCCAACCTAGCTTAGGCAATCACTTGGGCGCCGCCTAAGTCAGTTCCAGGTGCCAAAAACACTCTGTTTTGAGTTATTTTAAGGGTAATTAAGTCTTTTAACACTCCTTACACGTCCCTAAACTTAACCCTACGAAATATATAGCTTCTAAACATATTACAACCCTATTATCACCTCAAAGCTCATCATCCAAGAGCACTAAAAGAGAAAAACAACTAGGGTTGCATAACTAAGCTTGAAGATCCAATTTCAAGGAAATTCCTCCGTCAATCATCAAGAATCTTCCTTCTAAGGTATGCGTGAGTTGATTCATGGACTCCTTTCGTCCATGAATCTCAAGAACCATCTTCTAAATTATGTATTATGATGTTTATGTTGTTGATGGTTGATGTTCATGTAGTTGGAGTTTGATGATGCCTAAGATGGGATCTTTGTATGTTTTATGTGAGGATATGGTGGTATTTAACGTATAAACATATGAAATTGGTAGTTGAATGTTTGAAATCTTTATGAATCCACCTATGCCTAAGATGTGCATGTAAGGTGTTTGTAAAAATACCTAAGGGAATAGAAATCATGCTTTTATGACATAATAAGTCCTAAGTGACTATTCCATGTTCTAAGTTTATGTTCAACGTGATCCCCATGCTATTGTCTTGAATTGAAGAAGTTGTATGAGATGCTCATGATATTGTTGTGATATGGAATGACCATATTATTGAAGCCATGCAAGTATATAGATGTTGTGTGCATTTCTGATCATGTGATAGTTTTTTGAAGATCATTCTTATTATGAAATCCTTACTTATGATATTGTGAATTGTGGACTCAAATCTTGTGATCAAGTCAGTCATGTGTGTTAGTTTTCTTCCATCGAGTCCTGGGGGTACTTGTACCCAAAAACTATAGCTGTGTGCCTAGAGCCTGTGTCATGTTTCAAGACATCCTCAGTCAAGCTATGTTCCATAGATTGCAGTTAGTTATGTGACTCAGGAAAGACTCAGAAATCTCATGAAAACTCAGTACTCAGTAAGATCGGCAATCTCATGACTTAGCTAGATATCAAATGTTAGTAGTGTTCCGTCAGTCCAAGGAACTCAGTAAACTCAAAATCAGTTCAGTTCAGATAGTCAGTTCAGCTCAATTAATCTGTTCAGTGGCTTTCAGTTGGGAGTTGGAACTAGCACCGAGAGAGTATGGGGATAGCGGTTTCCCCGTTAGATAGGTAGAACCGTTAGCAGCAATCCCTGTACTCCAAAACTGCATAGCCAGCACAGGACAAGAGTCACCCATCAGATTAAGGCTAAACTTGATTATTATATTGCCTTAGGCTTGATTTCCTGTTCAGGGTCACCCGTTAGAGAGGCTTAACCATAACAGAGGTCTCTACCCGTGGCATGGTATTGACACCCTTCCAATTAGGGCAAAGATTGTATCCCACCAGTACAGAAGTGGGGCATGTCGGTTAGGTTACTACCTCCCACAGTTACAGTACAGTTACAGTTTTAGTATCAGTCTTCAGAGTAGAAATCAGGAATCAGGACTGTCAGATACAATCATCAATCTCAGTAAGGAACTCAGATAGTTCCAATGATTCCTGGACCATCCCATCAGATAGGCTTGGTCCCATATTCAGATGCTTACTATTATATCTAGAGGTCACCTGAAAGACAGGCTTGATCTCAATCTCAGTTTCAGTCGAGTATTCTCATTATCAGTTTCATAGATCACTCGTCAGCTAGGACTGATCTCAAACTTAGATGATCAGGTACAGTTTGGAACTCAGATAGTTTTCCTCATAATTAGGACTATTGGATACAGTCATCCACGTCATCAGTTATTCAGTATCTCAGTATCACGAAACTCATGTTGTCAGAGTTCAAACTCAAGTAGTCAGTATCTCCACGAGTTCTGTAGCAGTTTCGTATGTATGTATGTATGTATGTATGTATTCTCACGTTCATATTAGTCAGCATGTTCATGCATATAAACCCCATGCATTTAGCCTACCCCCACGTATACTCAGTACTTTATTGTACTGACGCATTCACGCAATGGTGCTTTCTTTTTATGTTACACCATAGGTTCTTAGGTGCAGATTCCAGATCAGCAGTAGCAGTTCAGTAAGCAGTGAGTCCTCATCTTTCAAGGAAATAATCGTTACATTTATTATTCCAGTATTTAAGTTTATTTTCAGTTTAGGGAGTTAGTTGGAGACATGTTCCTTCAACTCCTTATTCAGACAGTTTAGAGGCTTTCAAACGATTATAGAGTTTTTCAGATTTACACTTTAGTATTTTCAATTTTGTTTTGGTACTTTGATACCACTTTATTTCAGATATCTTATTATTCAAGATTGAACCTTACGCCCTCTTTGTTCATGTTTCCGCATTTTATATGAATATTATGCAGTTACAAGTACAAATATCAGTCATGGGTTAGCTTGTGGTCCTTCGGGGTCATGGGCACCATGTAACATTCTGGTTTAGTGAATCGGGGTGTTACAGGGAACAACCAATAGGGAATTACCTAGAATCGGGGGAAATGGAGTTCAACCTAGAAGACATCTCCATCTTTTATGAAATATTGCCAACTCCTTTCGAGACCACCTAGGGACTAATATATCAAGGACCAAGATTTCCCTTTTTTTACCAATTCACATCACTCCCTTTATGGTAGACACCTTCAAGAATAACTAGTCGTCAACACTAATAACTAAACCCTACGACACATGTTCTTGTAGGACTTTTAGTGACTTCGAGAAATTTTCAAGTTCTTATGAATTACCTTCGCCTTTTTCTAAGGCTAGGTGAATAGATCGGGGTCAAGTAACTTACCCCTACTAATTTTACCTTATTTATTGGGATAATGACCTCTCCCACCATACAATGCTTTAGAAGGCGCTCGAGACTCTCCCCTGCTTAGGGACTTCTACATTTCCCTATTTTAGGATATCACCACGCTCTCCATGCCACTATCCAACACAAGAAGTGTCATCGAGAAACTAAAGCATAAGAACCACTCATGACACTTAAGGAAAGACCCTCCACAGAGGCACAACACTACCGGTATGAAGTGCTTTCATAGCAACCACCTAGGTCGTAAATGAGACCCATCTCGACATAATGTACCAAAAGAGGAGTCCTTAGGTTCGGACACTAAAAGACACACCACTGCATACCTTTTAGGGGAATATACCATGATCCCTTCACTAGAGATAGATAACATGACCAAGAAAAACTATGGATTTTAACCAAAACTCACACACGGAGAACTTGGTATTCAAACAATGACCCTTAAAAATTGCAACATGGCATAGAGGTGATCTACATGATCCACCTCAGTCTTAGATGTACTAAGATATCATCAATAAAGACAATGACAAGCATGTCCGTAAATAGCTAGAAGACCTTATTCATCAAGCCATAAATGCAATCGAGGCAATGATCAACCCAAATGACATGACAAGAAACTCATTAACTGCGGGAACGGGTTCTAGAGGAGTCTCTTCAAAGTTAGAATCTTTAACTAGGACCAAATGAAACAACCACCCTTTTGAGACCACCCTTTGGTCCTTAAGATAAGAAAAGAATCTTTCCTTAGGCACTAATGAACAAAAGAACCATCTTCCAAAATAATGACCGGATTATAGGGAATTAATCATGACCCTATGGGTTAGACAATATAAAGGGGAATTACATGAGTGCAACCAATTTTCCACCAAAATATATCATACAAAAACATGACCACCTCCATCACTCAATAAGGCCTTTTTTACTACCAATGGCTATCACACATCTCTTATAGACTCTCTATAACTACAGAGTATCTTACCAAAGTAGAAACATAAAAAGAAGCTTAAATGAATCAAAACCATATTGAAATACATAATCACTAATAGGGTCAAACATACAAAGCAAAGAATATGTATATATAACACGGAGAAGGATCTTTCAAAATGGCAACAATAATATTCAGAGAAGCCTCGAACTCCAAGTGATTAAAAAGTGTGTACATGTGACTCTGGTCGGTGCTAGTACCAGTAATAGGGGTACAGATAGCACTTTTGGTACAAGAGTAGATGAGGTAGCAATAGAGGCTCTGTCAGCCATGGAAAACACTCGAGAAGTGCACTCTCACTGCATATGCCTAATTTGGCCACAATAAAAGAATTTTTTCTTTGCCTTTTTGCACTCACCACAATGACTCTGACCATAAAATCTGCAAGAAGGTCAAGGTGGAGCCGACTGGACACCACTAGCCTGAAATTGGGCACCCCTGGGTGCAAATTCTATAGAAGTGATAACCGACTTTATTTTTTCCCAAGCAGCAACACTAATGAGACACTCCTATTGCATATGACCCAATTGACCACATACAAAACACCGGTTATTATTTTTCTCACAATAACCATGGTGTGATTAACTACAAAACTAACCAGAAGGATAAGTGAAATAGGATTAGGCCCCATTGGCCTAATATTGTGCACTTTGTGCCCTATAAGCATCATTAATTTAAAGATGCACATCCCCCAATAGGTTTGGGTAGGGAGCACCAATAATAAAATGGGCGCTAGGACCCGCTGAATACTTCCTCCGGGCCCATTTTGCACCAACCTAAGCCAACTGAGCAAAAGAGCGATTGAACCCAATATTTTAAAACTACTGAGGAGAAGTATCACCCCCAATAGAAGGGTTAGTGGAAACAAGTGTAACCCCCAAAAGTATAGCCCAATTTTAATACCCTTTACCGGGTCTAAATCCTATAAGTTGGATGAGGTTTGTCCATATTGCCCCTAGTTGAAACAAAAGAGCTTACTTGAATGTCAGATCTTCTTGGATACATGATGTAAAAGGTGATCAAGCAGAAATTAGAAGAATCCAAGACCTTAGACTCTACATAGATTGAGATTGAAACACAAGAAAGGAAAACATTCCTGAAAGCCTCATAGCGTGTTTCATAACCATAAAAGATACTCTACTTGACACGGTTTTGTGGACTCCCAACTGACCATGAACCTTGGCTCTGACACCAACTTGACATGACCCAACCTTTGGGCCATGTAATATGGGAACCTCGAGCTCACATAAATCGAAGGTCGCCCTGATAACCCAACCTAATCTTCAATAATTATCCATAAGAGTTGGATGAATAGCGACCATATAGTATGATAGAAAAAATGTAAGGCTAATAGGAAATATCTAATATTTCATTAATGCTAAATGTCTAGAAAATTTGCCCAAGTACACAACTATCAATAAAACCTCTACCAAACTGAAGTTAATATTATGTCAGAACATATCCCCGATAACCGCCAAGTACTGAATCTATACGAGTCTATGACATAGAATGATGAGACTATGAAAGGTATATCTTTCGGAGTATAGAAGCTCACCACTTTAAGGTCAATGCATGAATCCACTCTAATACCTGATCACTACATAGAAGAAGAAGAAAAATCCCCAACACCTATGTCGTAGGGGCACATAGCATCCGAAGATAGTTAGCTATTGAAGCGCTAGCATTTAACCTAAGGGGAAGGATAAAATAACATCATCATTCAACAACAAGTCAATATATCACACTCAATTATAGTCATGCACTTAAACATACATATAGATATATATATTGTATACCAACAAAATATCATGATTTAACAATATTCTCGACTTCTTCAATCGTGAGACATAAAGTAGAAGACTCTGAAATTTCACACTTAAGTTCAAACCGTTATCATTCATCATGGATAATTAACCACTTTCTTGAACACATGATCATTCACATAGATGTACATAATATGTTCATATTATGCCACAAAGGGAACACGACTTAGCATTCATTCTCAAATCACTTATTTATAAGACATGTAGTGAAAACTTTCAATCTTCCACATTACCATTTTATAACTTTAAACTTTGTTGTTACATTATCCATGGTGATCCGAACCTTAAACCAACTCAACCAACACATAAAATTTGACCAAGTCAACTAGTGTAACCAATTCAACCAATTTCATTGGACTATGAACTCAAATCGCTAGTCATTTCACCAGTCTAGGAATGGGGATCACTAGCCATTTTATTAGAAGAGAAACTTGAATCACCCATCATTTCATAGGACTAGGAACTTGAATCACTAGTCATTTTTACTCCGATCTAGGAACTTGAATCATTAGTCGTGCACCGATCTAGGAACTCAAATCACTAGCCATTTCATTAAATGAGGTATCTTAACCTCAAGAGATCTCTTTGTACTAGGAACTCAAATCACCAGTTATATCACTGGTCTAGAAACTTAAATTGCTAGTCGTTTCATTATACAAGGAACTCCAATCACCCGTCATTTCATGGGACTAGGAACTCAAATCACTAGTCATTTCATTGGCATTATTGGTCGACATTAGAACTATTGACCCATTAGTTCATGTATCCACATTCATACAATTCATAGTAAATTTTAGGACTCTAGCTTTTTTAGCCAATTCCACATTATACATGACCACATGGTCGTAATGAGAGCCTTCATTGCTCAATAATTAGATTATGTAAATGCCTTAACTCATTTTATCATACAATGCAATTTTTGGTCCTCATGACTCACACAAACTAATTCTATTTCTTTAACAAAATTATATCACATGTTTGCCTCACTTGGTTCAACACATAATTCAAGTTTATTTTCATGCCTAGGGATTTAATATCTCATTAGCCATCAACCAACAAGGTTAAAGTTTAACAAAATTACATGGATAACAACATCATTATAATATCAATTTTCAACCATTTATTCTTTTAGGGCCATCACACCATTCAAAGCCATAAACTAATCCACTACATGATTAACAAAGTTCATATCAAGCATTCACAAACATTGTAAATCAATACATGGACACTAAGGCCTTAATCAACTATTTACAAGTATTCACATTCCATTAGTAATCTTACACCACATTTTCACCATATTTGGGCTCCACGCATGAAACAAGCTCATTTTCATGTTTAGGGATTTAACCTCTATTTAGTCATTAACCCAAAAATATCATCAATTACATAATACATGTCTCACAACACCTTTACAATAGCATTCATCAATCATTCATGCTTATTGGGCCATTAACCTATTTCAAAACATTAACAACATATGACTAGACAATTCACTTAGACATTTTCACAAACATCTTATGTGCATACCTTCAACAAGGTGATTTTTCTTGGTAGATATCATCAAGGTTAGGTTTACGCAAAACCCTCATGTTCAAAAACATACAAAAAGAACCTACATATGCAATCTACCATTAATGACATGTATCAACACAAGTATAAGGAAGAATCATCACTATTCCCTATTACGTAACAAAACCCTTCATGTACACTTACTAATACAAGTATGAAATACATGGGTTTATAGTTATTTATAAAGGAGATGAGATACATGCCTTAAACAAGATGATTCACCAAGTAAACTTGACTCTTCTTGCCTCTAAAAGAGCATCCTCTAAACCCTAGCCTCCAATCTTGTGTACGAGAGGACACCTTTGAGTTGTAACCAAAGTGTAGGACTCATGCACCAAGCATGAGCTTCATACGTAACAAAAACAATCCACTCTAGGTTAGGTTTTCACTCCTTATAACCTTGTAGTATACGACTCATATGCATGGTTATGACCTAGGGATGCTACCTTAACATACTGCTCAAGGTATGAAAAGGTAGGAGGATAAGGGTACAAGTCCTAAAAAAGGGTAAGGATCAAGCCCTTTAATCATATCCACCCCAGGGACATAAAAAAAGTTGCCTTTTAAAGGGTTTAATTCTAGGTGTTTCAATTCTCCCCCACTTGGACCATGTATTCTCGAATGAGGGGCGAGGCAAGCATCAACACAAGTTAACACATCAATATTCATCAAGGAAACCTTTACAGAAGTTAGAAATAACACATAACAAGGATACAACACAACACATAGCATGATCATCAACAATCAACCTAAATTTTTTGCAAGGCCATATTTGTGGGTGTTTTACCTAAACATTCCAACATATGCTACACATTCATAACTCGTGCCCTAAATTATGATAAGTAACCTACAACTGTACCCCAGGAAGAATATGCTAGATCAAACTTAAGATATTATATGACTTGCCATCTTATGACTCATACCTTAATATATGACTAAGGAGAGGCTAAAATATACCTTGGATAGAATGTTATCAACCTAAACTAATCATCATATAAGAGGATGTGTACTATATATACCCCAACACAAGAGAGGTATGCTTAACCGTACTCTGCCGAAAATCTCAAACTTAGGAAAATCTCTAAGGGTTCAAAGATAAGGAGTTTCAGTAGATGTCTATATCTTTCTTCAGGAGGCTATAAGTTATCCTTAGAAAACTTTCCTTATTTCATCCTATATCATATGAATATTTCATACCTTGTATTCTAAGTCATATTTTACTATTTTTTACGCAGATGGTGAAGACTAGATCTAGTGAGTCTAGAGATTTAGATCCTTTATCTCAAGAGAAAGCTAGTCTAGGGGGGGAGTTTCCAGTCATGGTTGGGATTTTCATGAAAAATGGGCATGAGGCTCTTCCTCATAGAAATTTTGCACTAGGGGGATCTCCACTGAGCCATGAGATTATCATGTTAGAGATACAGGTTCCACTCTAATTCTACCAAGTTTTTCTACCTCAGTCTTGGTGGGTTTATTGGTTTGCTCACTGACCCAATTTGAGGGTTCTCCTTTGAGTTTAACTGGTGTTTCCCCAACCTCGAGTGTTGTACCCCCGTCTGTGCTAGAGTCTGTTTATGGTATTTCTTTGGTTCTAAGTTTGGATCCTCATGTTGTACCGACATCTACTTATGGTACTCCATAGACTCTAAGAGTAGTTATTTTTAGCCTATATCTATGTATGGTGTTTCGAGATTTGGAGTTTAGACTTCTTGTATTATGCCTCTTTGGATAGATTCTTAGTCAGCTAGTTACTATACCTTCTATTATTGTAGGTATAGCTATATCTTTTGAGGATCAAAAGAGGTTTGAGAGATTTACTCATTTGGGTCCTTCTAGGTTTAGTGATGCTATTATAGAGAATGCCTATGAGTTCTTGATGGATTATTGGGAGAAGTTGCATAACCTTTATTTACTTGAGCCACATGGGGTTGCTTATAATACTTACTAGTTGAGAGATTCAACCAGGGATAGGTGGAGGTCACTTATTTGTGGCCATCTTTACCAAAGATGGCTTGAGATCAGTTTATAGAGGCCTTTTTTGATAGGTTTATGCCTTTTAGTTTAAGGGATTAGATGAGAGATAATTTTAATCTCTTGGAGAAGGGCTCCATGATTGTTATGGAGTATGAGGCACGATTTCATGCCTTGTCTAGATATTCTTATGCTAGTATTTTCATCGAGTTTGAGAAGATTTAAAAGTTTGTGAAAGGGTTGGATTTTTCTCTTCAGCTTGCTACGACTCAAATAGTAGTGTATGGGGAAGAATTTCAAAGTATAGTGGATCATTCTAAGATGATTGAGTCCATTCTTCGAGTATCTCAGGGAGGCAATAAGAAGGTGCATTATTTGGGTGAGTTTACAGGTTGTATCTCTCGACGTAAAGATTTAAAAGACATCTTTGGGTATCACCATAGATTAGTATAGGTAGTGTTGGCAGATTTTAAGTAGTGGTTCTTCTAGTTCGGCATCTTTAGGTAGTCATTCTAGTTCAATCGTACCTCTTTTATTTGAGATGGTCCATAGGGTTTGCTATGTGTGTGTTGAGACTGACCATATGGATAAGGACTATCCCCCATGTAGTTTCAGATATACTTCTATCTTGGTCATAAGAGGTAGAGGTTCTACTATTAGTAAGGTCGATAGAGGTAGTAGTGCCCGTGGTGGTGGTCACGGAGCTACTCCGCCAGGTGGTGGACATGGTCAGTGCTATGCGATACCTGTTAGGACAGAGGAAGAGGCCTCCAATGCCATCATCATAAGTATTTTCCTTATTGGTTTTAGATCTGCATTTGTGTTATTTGATCTAGGGTTGACTTTCTCCTATATGTATGCATACTTTGCTTCGGGTTTTGATTCTTTTTGTGAGCCTTTTGATATGCCTACCCCTGTAGGAGACTCTTTAGTATTGGATTAGGTGTACATATATTATGTTGTGACTTTTTATAGGCGTGAGACCTGGGTAGATCTGATTGTATTAGATATTGTAGATTTTGATGTCATCTTAGGTATGGAAAGTTTATCTCCTTATCATATTATCCTAAATTGTTATGCTAAGACCATGACTTTAGATTCGTTGGGTGTGCCAAAGATAGCTTAGAAGGGTCTGTATTATTTGGGACCCAAGAGAGTTATATATTTCCTTTAGGCTCATTATTGGATTATGAGTAGTTGTCTGTCTTATTTTGTTCATATTTTTGATACTAGTATTGCTTCACCTTCTTCTTTGTATTCTATTCGTGTTGTTTGTGAGTTTGTGGATTTTTTCCCATGGATTTTCTTGGTATGGGTCCAGATCATGATATTGACTTTACTATTGATGTTAAGTCAGACACTAAGCTCTATTCCTCCTTATAGGATGGCCCCAACTAAGTTGAAGGAACTGAAGGATCAATTGTAGGAGTTGTTGGATAAGGGATTTATCCAAATTAATGTATCACCTTGGGGTGTGACTATCCTATTTGTGAAGAAAAAAGATGGTTCTATGTATATGTGTATTGATTATCGATAATTGAACAAAATGACAGTTAAGAATAAGTATCTTTTTCCTCATACTAATGATTTAATTAATCAACTTAGGGTGCTTCAGTGTTTTTGAAGATTGATTTTAGGTCCAGGTATCACAAGTTGAGGACTAGAGCTTTAGATATTTTGAAGATAGCTTTTTGAACTCGATATAATCATTATGAGTTCTTGGTTATGTCTTTTGGGATAACCAATGCTCCAATCACGTTTATAGAGTTGATGAACCAGGTATTTTGATCGTATCTAGACTTTTTTTTCATTGTATATATAGATGATATTTTAGTATAATCCAAGAGTGAGGTCGATTATAAGGATCATTTATGGATTGTGCTCCGAAGATTGAGGGATGAGAAGTTGTATGCTAAATTTTCTAAGTATGAATTTATGTTAGAGTTTGTCTTATTTTGGGTCATGTGGTTACCAAGGATGGTATTATGGTCGATCCATCCAAGATTTCAATAGTTCATGATTAGGCTAGACCTACTTCTCCTACCAAGATTCAGTGTTTTGTTGGCATAGCAGGTTACTATCAGTGTTTTGTTGAGGGTTTTTCATCTATCGTAGCTCCATTGACCAAGTTGACTTAGAAGAAGATTTCCTTTAGTGGTTTGATGCTTGTTAGAAGAGCTTTCAAAAGCTTAAGGATTTACAAACTTTAACTTATATCTTGACTTTTCCTAAGAAGGAAATAGGTTTTACTATCTTCTGTGACACTTCTAGTGTTGGGTTAAGTTTTAACTTAATGCAGAAGGGTAAGGTAATTGCTTATGCTTATCTTCAGTTGAAGCCCCATGAGAGAAATTACCCTACCTATGATTTGGAGTTGTGTGTGGTTGTTTTTGCTTTAAGGTTATGGAGAAACTTCTTGTTTGTAGTTCATAGTGAAATTTTCTCAGATCATCATAGCCTTCAGTATTTCTTCACCCAGCGAGATCTTAATATAAGGCAACACTACTATTTTGAGTTTCTTATAGATTATGACTTGATAATTCTTTATCATCTTAGCAAGGATATCATTGTTATGGATGCCTTAAGCCAAAAGTCGACTAGTATGGGCAGTAGAGTAGGCAAAAGTGCTATGCGGATTGCAGCTTCATGCCCTGAGGTTCAATATTAGTGATCGTGTTTTCCTTTCTATGTCACCCATGAAGGGCATATTGAAGTTTGGTTACAGGGGCAAGCTTAAACCCAGGTATATTGGACCTTTAGAAATCCTTCAAACTATTGGTGATGTGGCTTATGAGATGGTTTTTTCCCCAGATTTATTAGTTGTTCATTGAGTTTTTCATGTTTTCATGCTTCGGTGTTACATTGCGGATGAGTTTTATGTCATTCAATAGGATTTAGTTCAATTAGATGAGAGGTTGTATTTTGTTGAGAAACAAGTCTCTATTTTAGCCAAGGATGTTAGACGATTGACTTCTAGAGATATTCAAGTAGTTAAGGTCCAATGGAGTGATCGACCTATAGATGAGGCTACTTGGGAGGTCGAGTCTGATATGCATTATAGTTACCCCTAACTTTTCTCTAGTTTAGGTATTTCCCTTACCTTTAGTTCGAGCACAAACTTGATTTTTAGTGTTGGATGATGTAACAACTTGATTTTTGGTGATTTTTGTGGAATAAGTATTTATCTGTGATTTGACCATTTTACCCCTCCCCATGGTTGCTTTATGGTATTTTTGTAGTGTGGGGATGTTTGGAACGGTTTCAAATGCATTTTTGTGTGATTTGTGCGAGTTTATGGTTTTTGGTGGCTTGAAAAGCCTTATAGTATAATTTGCTCAATATTTAATTATTTATGCATCGGATAGCAAAATAGACTATGCCAACGGTTCTAGAACATTGATTTTAGGTTGGTAACGTTGTTGGTTTTGTTTTATGTCCTTTAGATCTCATTTTGACACTTGACTTGGAAAGTTGTGAAATTGGATTTTGGGGATCAACTTTATGAAAATGACTTTTTTTCAAAAATTTGATATCGCCATTGTGTTCAAAGCATCAATTTTTTGAAGGGCAGCATAGTTTGTTTGCATTTTTTGGGATTCCGAATGGATCTTGAGTGGTTCACGAAGAATCGTAATTCTCCAAGTCTCCAGCTGGTGCACCACTCAACTGTTGCACTTTCTTAAGCGATATTTTGGTCGCTTAAGTGACCTAACCATGTAGCAAAATGTCGCTTAGGTGACTTCTATGTCACGTACTTGACCATCGTATCAGCTCCCAAGGGGTCACTTACACAACACGTGCTCACAAGTAAGGTATCGCATATGCAACACCTATTCTCTTAAGAGATGATCACTTAAGCGACCCATTCAACGCGCATGTAATGCCTCGATCATTTAAATACCCCCTTTTTCCCCTTTTCACCATTTTTGAGACTTGGAACTTGGAATTTTGAGCTTTTGAGAAATTTCATCAATTTCTAAGCTTGGGTAAGCTCTAAAACACCTATTTCAACTATTTTTCTTCAACTTTATCATTTAAATTTTGTTTAGACACAGATTTAAAAGTAAAATTTGGGGATTTTGACTCGGAAGGCCTAAAAAATGGTATTTCTTTGATTGAAACCACAATTCTAATTTGTTTTCACTTGGGTTTTCTTTCATGAGTTCCTTTAATCATGGGAAATATATTTTTGGACTAAACTTTCAATTTTACCTTTGTTTTTTAAAAATTAATTTCGAGGGTCCATTTTGACCCCGACTCGAAGTTAGGTAATATGGTTATCATTTTCTTTCTTTTGATGCATAGATTCAGTATGCTAATGTTTTAGTTGGTTTCGGTTTCGTCCGTGAGGTAAAATATCTATATTGAAGGCTTTTTGGTATGGTATTTGGCCTTTATGGTAGTTTATGGCTTAACTTTATTTAGGATGGGTTGAGTAGTTAATAATAATGTCAACGCATGCTATGGGTATGGGATTGTATCATGGAAAATGTGTTTAGGTGATTCATGTGACATGTGGGGGCCTCTGTGGATTATATTTTGTGTTTTTGAGGTATTGTTTGCTATGTTTGACCATTTGGAGTCTTATATGATTTTGTTGGCCTGATATTGATATATATATGTTTTCTTGTTTGTTTTTGGGTGCAAAAGCCTGGATTTTGGGATTTATGTGGTGTCAATGACATTTCTTGGATGCTTCATTTGATGGTTTTTGGATTTTATTGGATCATCGATGGTTGGCTGATTTGAGAGGATTTTTGTCACATATGGTTGGCATATTAGTTATATATTGGATTTTGTTATTTTGGTTGGTTGTGAAAATTACATCCTGATATCATATTCATTCATAAAACATTAGTACAACTGTGGAAATACTAGAAACACTATCTTTTTTTGACAGAACAATATGACGTATTTAAAACCTCTACCGATGTATGTTTAGGAGAGGAGATATGAATATTTGTATTTGATATTAGTTGTATACGGGTTGATGAACCCCCATAAGACCTACTTTATTTAGATCTATAGGTGTATACAGAAGTTATGCGACGACCTCATGACTTATCATAATTACCTTATTCATCTTCTTCATTGCACTTCATGCATTGTTCTTATGATGCAATTATGTTTCTATCTTTGACTTGATATCTACCATCACTTCTATCTTCCTACACTTGTATTTGATGTACGTGTATATTTTTTCTTCTTTTCTCTGTGTATTTTTTTATATATGTGCATATTAGAACTATTAGTAAAGATGGTGTGGGCTACTATTTGGGACATTTTCTGATTGCAAGTGGCATACCCTAGTTTGTGCTTATATTATTTATTTCTACTTTACACAGTCAGACAATGATACCTACTGAGTACAAGTAAAATGTAATCATCCCTATTGCTCCCTTTTGGTGCAGATCCAGGTAGGAGTGCGCCGCATAAATAGTTTATTCAGGCAATACTTGGAGCTCATCGAGGTAGCAGTTGATCCATGCATCCAGAGTTAAATTCTACCTTTTATTATGTAGACTATGTCTTACTCGTATTCAGAGAAAGAGTTTTTCTCCTGTTGGAGATCTTATTTATTTTTGACAACGAGTTGTACTAGTTAGTTTTTACATTGTGACACAATGCTTTGGGATTTGGTTGGTATCTTGATTGAATTTCCACTTTTACTATATATATATGTGTGGCTCAACTTTATTCTAGGGGTGTTGCCTTGGTTTTTGGTATTATTTTCTCATTTTATATCAGTTTGGGTAATAGACTTACTTGTCAAGGCTTGCCGCGACAAGTGCCATCATAACCCTTGGTTTTTAGGTCGTGACAAAAATTTAATAAGTTATGTATCACCTAACCATTCTTGACCTTTGTTTGGGTGAATTTCATTCATTTCCTCTCGATCTCAGAGCATCATAATACTAACACTTTGTAACACCCTCAAATTTCAATTATTTTAATTTTGGTCTCCCCGTGTTTAAAACATCAATTTTTAACTTAAATTATACTTAGGTAAGTTAACGGGAGGTCTCAGAAGAATTTTGGAATTTTTTGATAGGGTTCTAGGTGGTTTTTGGTCGGAGGCAGTAAGCTTCCGTGATATCGACGTGCCACGAAGGTTGTCTTCCGTGATATTGATGTACCACGGAGGTTGTCTTCCATGATAGCCTCCATGACATGGAGGCTAGTCTCTACGTTAAGGTCTGCGGCATGGATGCTAGTCTTCGCGATAAGGTTCGTGCCACAAACCTTTACAAATATCCAGTTATTTTGTTCTATTTTAACTAGGCTAATGGTAATAAGGTCCTTTCATTAATAATGACCTTTAAGCATTATATGAGCAAATTCTCATCAGTTTTCAGAATACCAAGGGCTACTACTTCACTTCCATAAATCCTCTCTCAAATTTTCCCTTTTGAGTCAAGGCTAGAGTTTTAAGAAGGTGGTCATCTAGGGTTCTAAGGGTGTTATCTTCTTCAAAATTCTTGGTAATCAAGGCATATACCTCTTTCCCTATACTTATATTTTCTGTATGGCATGAATTGGTTATTATAATGCATGGTTTTGATACGAATCGGCTGAAAGAGTATTTTGATGTCACTTAGGAGAAGTATAGGGATGTAGTATTTTGAATGTATTTGGTTTAAGTATTTTTTCATGATTATTATTTTATTATTATGAATTGAATTGATGATTTATGAACTCTTTGGGAGCATAAGGATAGTGAATGAATTAAGGGGTACAATGGATTCCCCAAATAAATGGTTTCGGTATGGAAATTGAAAATAACCTCAACCAACTTCCATAATTGGCTTTGGAATATGATTTGTCTCATAGTTTGGCTCTTCTTCATGAAACCTTGCATAGCATGAATGGTAAAAGGAACAAGAATTGTTTTTATTTGGTTTTCAAATGGCTTTGGAAAGGCCTTGGTGGCCATGGTTTTGGTATTTAAATTAGGAGCATTGGAGTCAACTTGATTTAATGATTTTGTATAGCAAGATGGAATAGACTTGCAAGCTCTAAATTTTTGTATGACAATACCAACGACTAATTCTAATCAAAAGACTCATTTGTTAAGGAATGAGAATGTGTAAATGATTTTAATTAGGCTCAACGAGGGTTGTGTAGCTAACCGTGGATGGTAGAGGTCCCGAGGGGAACGATAATGGAAACTCATGTTTTCCAACATGAGAGTTGGTCCTGATGACCATGTTCTTATGTCACACAATCTATATATATATATATATATTTGTATTAAGGATGGTGAAGGGTAAGGATTCCCCGGTTTTCTGCGATACCTCTGGTCGTGTAGCTAACACGTACTGGGGCCTTTTCAGCAGGGGGAGCTGAACCCATATAGCTCATGAATGTAGGTAAAGGATGGTCAAGCTACCCAATCCAATTTAAGGATTTACTCTCATGCTAAGAAATGTTCCCTTTCCCGGCATGTGATATATATATGTATTACATATGATGTAGTGAACTAGTTTTAATTGTTTTTGTATTATGATTCATGGTATTATATTATCCTTTAGACCTGAGTTACATGCTAGCGCTCCAACCTCTAATCGTCTTCAGACTCTGTATGCCCATGTGATGCAAGAATTGGCCACACTCCTACTTCTCATGCACAATGACTACGTGATCATGGGATAGCTCGGGTGTCAGATTAAAGTGGTGAGCTTCCATACTTCGGAAAACTCTATTTCATGATATGAACTTTCTTATATTTGGACTTCTCTTTTGGACCTTTTTAAGCTATAGTCGGGGGCATATCCTGACTAGACTATCTTTGGTTTTGATAAAGGCTTTGTTGGACATTACTGTGGGTATTGGTAATGTGGTTGGTTTTCTCTATTAATCTTTAATAAATTTTATAAGCTTCCTTCTCATATTTTGTTTTATGTGGATATTCAGCCGCTGCTAGGTGTACTTAGTTATTGTAATACCCCGTACTAATCCTAGCTCGATTCAGCTCTTAGTTGCATGCTTAAGGGACTTAAGGTTTGAAATTTTCACTAAGTGTTAGGGGATTAGTAGTTTTCAAGACCCCTAAACTTTGAGGATTTTCATTTTAGTCTTCCCAACCCTAAGACGTTAGTTTTGAGTAAATTCATGTTCAAGGATGTAAGAAGTATGCCCCCAGGAGAGTTTTAGTTTTTTTGGACAAGGTTTGGGGAACATTTGGATAACAAATCCATCAAGTCACCGCGATATGGCCGTGTCGCGGTGACATTCCCTTTGGCATGTATATCACATCGCGGTGAAGGTGTTTTCTTCCAATTCTGGATTTATAATTGAATGCATGTGTTATGATCTTTATCCTAGTGTGTGAAGTGCTTATGAGGTGAAGAATGTTCACAGGAATCACTTAGAACAAAGTTGAGTTAAGTGCCTTTGATTCATCCAAAGTTTGGTATTCAATTCTCCAAGGGTCAAATTTGAACGTTTATAACTTTTGATATACGTGGAATTTTTCAGCTTGACTCACTAAATTGTTGATAATTGAATTAGATTTCCAACGATATGAATTTCGCCTTATTCCAATACCCGAGCAAAAAAGTTATGATCATTTTTTTCAGAACCATTAAGCCACTGCGATAAGATTGCATCGCGATGAGCCTTTAATTAGCATTCCAGTTATGAATTTTTGGTTTAAATGATGAAGGGGCAATCGGGTCTTTTCCCACCTCAACCCAATTCATAAAAACACGACCTCAAACTTCAGTTAGGGCATTATTTTCCCAAAAACTCCAATTTCTTCTTAAGAAAAAACCCTCATTATCCCCAAGTTCATCAAAATCAATTCCTTTTTCTCCGAGGAAACCAAGAAATCAAATTCCCAAATCCAAGAACCTTTAAGGAAGCTTACAGATTTGTGTTTCTCTTTCAATGTTGAAGGTTTAAGGTATGAGTGATAATCATCCATGGGACCTTTTCACTCATGGAGTCCAAGAACCTATTTTTATGTTTTAATTTATGAATTTACATGTTTACAATGAGTTATCTTCATGAAGCTTTTATGAATTTCGATTATACATGATGTTTAGAAGTGCTTTTCATTTAAACTAGCCCTAACATGTTTGAGTGAAGGAATTTCCATGTTAAATCCCTAATTTATGGGTTTAGTGTTATAATTATGTTATTCCCATATGTTTCAATCATTCCTATGCTTAAGTTAATGAATTTGAAGTGTTTGGTGAAATGCCTAAATGATTGAAATTTGAACTACGTAGCCAGCATAGGTTAGAGATGTCAATCTTCCAGTTAAGGGTTGATAAATTGTTTAACTTTCAGTTTTGGATAATACATATCTCATTAGAGCACTTGCCAGATGAGGGTCACTCAGTGGATCCACACAGCCAGCATCCGTAAACGTGGAAAGGTACTGACACTCTACCAACTGGGGTTACAGGTTGGACCCCGATTAGCTTAAATTGGGGCATGTCAGTTAGATGATACCTCCCACAGTCTCAATTCAGTATTCAATACAAATATCGGTTCAGATTTATTTGACCATAGCATATAGTTTATCAGTTATTCAGTTACTAGATTTTAGTATTTTAGTTTACAGACTATTTCAGTATCATGTTGTATGCTTGGTCATGCATTCTTAGATTTTACAGCTTTCACACATATTATGCATTAGATATCTTATGTTCTTCAGTTAGTCATTATCTCATTATATTCAGTGAGTTAGTATTTCATGCACGTGAACCTATGCATTTCAGCCTAACCTCATCTCATATACCAGTTTATTAAAATTACTGACCACATACTTTTTTCATGCTATGATGTCTTATAACATAGGTTCTGTCACTCAGTTTCCTGACTGCGCTTACATAGTTCAACATTGCAGCAGTATCAGCAGTGGTGAGTCCACATCTATCGAGGATAAGTTTATCTTCATTTAGTTATTTTAGCATTCCTTATTTTAGTAAGTTGGAGTTAGTTGAGGGTTTGTCCCATTAAATCCATAGTCAGTCACTTAGAGTCTTTTCAGACATCCAGACAATTAGCCAATTTATCAGTTATTTATCAATCTTTCAACATGTATTTTGACGTCTAAATTTATGATTTAGTTGTATTCCAGTATTTAAAACCTTATGGAATTATCAGTTGTTTTTCCACATATGTATTTTATTATTAGTTTTACTTAGTACTCACAACAAGTACCAGCTCATGGATTAGCTTGTGGTCACTTGTGACCGTAAGAACTGTTGTTGCAACTAGGGGTAGCCTCAGGTTATGACAAAACTTGGTATCAGAGCCTAAGGTTTTAGAGAATCCTTGGGAGTTTGAAAAGCCGCATTGAGTAGAGTCTTGTGCATGGGTGTGAAGTATATCACACTTATGGACAAGAGGGTACAAGACATTTTAGGAAAATATTCTCTTCTTTCAGTATTAATGTCGTGCAAAAGAGCATGATGTTCTATTTAAACTCTCTTTCTGACTCATTCTTCCTTCTGTTATACTCAGTGTCTACCCCAGTGGGTAAATCTATCACAACCAAAAGAGTGTATAGAAATTGCCTGGTTACAGTATCCTAGAAAATCACATTAGTTGATTGTAGGAATGGAATCGTTCGATTTTAGTTTCCTAATGAACCAGTCATAAAATGGAGGGGTAGTACCTTAGTGCTTAGGGGTCAGATGTTTTTTCAGATCCCTCCTCGAAATCCTATGATAGCATATAATCTAGAGTTAAAGAGGTGAATCCAAAAGTTTAGCAATAGTAAAGTGGGGATAGTGTTATCTAAATTTAGCAGATTATATATCCATGGGGCTAGTTGTATGAAGGTGAATCAGTAGGCTTAAACAGTGCATGCAAGAATTTAAGTTGTTAATTCAAAATTAAGTATGATAGTGTGGGCATGCTTATATAGTACCCTTGAGTGCTAAGTTTGAATGGGGCTAGTAATGTAGTAATTGATGTTCTTACTAGCTAATTTATGGGCTATAGGATGTTGATGTCGGATGTTCAGGTATAATGGTGATTCCCATGGTTTGTGGAAAAAGATAAGTTTAAAGATGTGATATTAGTAGGATATGAAGGAAGTTAGTATGGTTCATTAAGGGTGTGAAGATATCCATGTTAAGCATTTGAATCTAAGCTTGAATCTTTGAAGATTGAGCTAATAGAAAGTGGAGTTGAAGCACTAGATGGTGTGAACTAATAGTATGGTGATACTCTTGGAAATTTTATGTTAGTTAGTGTTTCAGTTATTGTATGATGATTGTTGAGGCTATAGAAAGCTAGGAATTGCATATCAAAAGAAAGTACTAGCAATGGGTTTTACATCATCAGGCATAGTCTTTGAGGGTGAGTTTATCCTTTATGCATATTATTATACAACCGACTTATGAGGATGGATTGTTGCTAAGGGGGGAGATGATAGAACCAGTAACCAAGTCAGGCTTTCAGATTCAAGTAGTGATGCTAGTGTTTTGTAGAAAAACACTAGGGAGAAAGATACCCAGCCAATTCTTCTCTCAATGAAAATTTTTGTACTTTAGTCCCCACGATATATATACTCATGCCTTATATGTCAGCCCCATGATCATAGCTCATATTTGTGCACCTTATATAAAATCATGTACTCTCCCAATTCCTAGTATGAGGAGTTCCAGTTCACTCAGCAGTATGAATTATGTTCCATGAATTACTTAGGTCATGCAGCTCAGGACTCATATACTCATGCTTTACAGTATGTTCAGTTTCAGTACTCATGCTACACTTTTAATGATCTGCGCAATTCAGATTTATGTCATGTATGCCCTCAGTATAAACCTCTTTGATAAATTCATTTCATTGATACTCTATTCCTCAGGCCTTTGTTAACTGTCAAAGTTATGCACAATATTCTTTCATATTTCAGGTCCTCATGTTCTAAACTTTCAGTGACCTCCCTTTATAAAATGATGGTAATGATGTGTAATTGTTTAGATGTGAAGGAGTAAATGTTTCATGTTAAGGAAAGATTGTTGCATGCTGGTTTTACACGAGGCTATATGTTTGAAGAAATATTGCGGCCAAGTTTTTGATATATGTCATGGTTAGTTGAAATTTTGTGTGTGATTTTATTAAGAATAGTGCATGGAAGTTTTTATTGATAGAGGTGTTAGAGAACCTAGGTGGGTTGTTCCCTAGAAGTTCAGATATAGTTATGATGATAGGCTTGAATGTCATGTTGTTATATAAGTGACCGGTGCATTGTGAGCTAGTAAATCCATCGTAAGAGGTTAAATAGAATTGTTGAAGTGGTAATAGGAATTATTTAAGAGATTAGAAGTTGCGAAAGTACATGGTATATTGAATTAATGACTCAGACTAGTATTACAGTGTTATGTATGCACTTTGTAGATTTGAGTAGGCTTGAACATAGTGAGAGATTTGAGTAGGCTTGAACATAGTTCAGCTCAGACTTCAGTAGATAGAGTTATCAGTGCCCATGTGAATATTTTAAGTAGCCTTAAGTAAAGTGTAGTTTTGAAGTGTAATGTATTGTTGAGTATAAGTTTTCAGTATAATTCAGTCTGTTTAGCCAACAGTTCAGTTAGTAGTCAGATGAACAAGTTTATATGGTTTTGCATCTTTCGGTCTAGTCTTATTATCTGAAGTTTCGCGAATATGGCCATTCCAAGAAAGTTTGTTCACATCCATGTAAATTGTGAATCTAGTTCAGTCCATGCATCATGTTTTAGATTTAGATACTCAGTCATGATTCAGATTTTAAGTGTCCTATGTATTGTCTCAGTCTTTCCTTAATATTTCAGCTAAGTCAGTATCATTTGGGGGATGAAGAATCCCAAGGGGGAGATGTATTGGAATACCCTAACTATTCACGTCCTAAACCTCTCAACTTTTTTTCACGAAACCAGATCCAGCTGGAGGCAATGATTACTCATAAGTTGACTCTCTCATTTCTGTCACATATTTATAACCAGTCGCATATCATTGTATGAATTTAAGAAATCAGTTCAATTCATGATATTTAGTTCATGTATCATGTTTCAGAATTAGTTATGCAATAATGTTCCAAGTCATGCATGTTTAGTACATGATCTCAGTTACCTTAGTACAGTACTCTCAGTCTAACCAGTCTCATTCAAGGACGAATGTTCCCAAGGGGGAGATATTATAATACCCTTTACTAATCCTAGCTCAATTCAGCTCTTAGTTGTATGCTTAAGGGGCTTAAGGCTTGAAATTTTCACTAAGTGTTGGGGAGCTTAGTAATTTTCAAAACCCCTGAACTTTGATGATTTTTATTTTAGTCTTCCCGACCCTGAGATGTTAGTTTTTTACTTAATTCATGTTCAGGAATGTAAGAAGAATGTCCCAAGGGATTTTCAGATTTTTTGGGCTATGTTTGGGGCATGTTTGGATCACCAATCCAGCAAGTCCTGCGATAGGACCACATCGCGTGACATTTCCTTTGGAACATACATCGTATTGTGGTGAAGGTGTTTTCATCCAGTTCTTGATTTACAATTGAATGCATGTGTCATGATCTTTATCCTAGTGTGTGAAGTGCTTATGAGGTGAATAATGTTCTTAGGAATCACTTGGAACAAAGTTGAGCCAAGAGCCTTTGATTCGTCAAAAGTTTGGTATTCGATCCTACAAGGGTAAACTTTTAACCTATATAATATTTGATATACATTGAATTTTTCAGCTTAAGGCCTACTAAATTGTAGATAATTGAATTAGCTTTCCAATGATACCAATTTTGCCTTAATCTGATGCCTGGGAGAAAAAGTTATGATCATTTTCGTCAGAACCAGTATGACATTGCGATAAGACCGCATCACAATGAGCCTTTAATCAACATTCCAGTTATGAATTTTTGGTTTAAACGATGGAGGAACAATTGGGTCTTTTCCCATCTTAACCCAATTTGTAAAAACACGACCTAAAGCTTCAGTTAGGGCATTATTTACCCAAATTCTCAAAATTTCTCTCAAGAACAAACCCTAATCATCCCCAAGTTCATCAAAATCAATTCCTTTCTCTCTAAGAAAACCAAGAAATAAAGTTCCCAAATCCATGAACCTTAGAGGAAGCTTATAGATTTGTGTTTCTCTTTCAATATTTAAGGTTTAAGGCATGTGTGATGTTCATCCATGGGCCCTTTTAACCCATGGAGTCCAAGAACCTATTTTCATGTTTAATTCATGAAGTTACATGTTTAAAATGAGTTATCTTTGTGAGGATTTTATGAATTTTGATTATACACGATGTTTACAAGTGTTTTTCGTTGAAAGTAGCCCTTACACGTTTGAATGAAGAAAATTCCATGTTAAATCCCCAATTTATGGTTTTAGTGTTATAATTATGTTATTTCCGCATGTTTCACTCATTCCCATGCTTAAGTTAATGAATTTCAAGTGTTTGAGAAAATTCCTAAATGATTAAAATTTGAACTACGATCCCCTATTTTGTTCTTCAAAGCTTTCATGTGTCCATAATGTTATTTCCATTCATTGCTGGGGTTATGAATTGCCTAAACATAGTTGTTTACATAGTTTATAGTATTTTCAGAATGGTTTCATGTGTCCATAATATTAATTCCATTAAGTTATTATCATGTTTAGTTGTTGGCTCAGTTAAGCTCAGTTTAGTCCAGTAGTCAGTGTCATTCAGTTAGGAGTAGGATTTAGCACCGAGCGAACCTAGAGATGGGGGCTCACCTGCTAGTAGAGGGTGTGACCTTTAGTAGCAGTGCCTTAGTTCCAGAACTACATAGCTAGCGTAGGTTAGAGATATTAACCTACCAGTAGAGGGTTGATAAAGTGTTTACCTTCCCGTTGAGGATAACACATATCTCATTGGAGCACCTGCCAGATGAGGGCGACTCAGTGGATCCACACCACAAGCATTAGTATATATGGCGTAGTAGTGACACCCTTCCAACTGGGGTTACGGGTTGGACCCTGATTATCTTAAATTGGGGCATGTCGGTTAGATGATACCTCCTACAGTCTCAGTTTAATATTCAGTACATATATCAGTTCTGTATTGCGTGACCATAGCATACAGCTTATTAGTTATTCAGTTACCAGATTTTAGTATTTCAGTTTACAGACTACTTTAGTACCATGTTATATGCTTGGTCATGCATTGATGAGTGGTGAATTTACCACTCAATCGCACTCATTATTCATGCTCATTACCTTGTTATGGATGAATACATGAGACATAATTGTGATTGGATGCACAAATATCCATTTCTTGCAGGCATAGAGTTAAAGGGTTAGAAAGATGTGGATTGGAGCTCAAAATAATTAAAAAGGGAGCTAGAAAGTGCAACTGAAGACCTAAAATAGGAGGGCCTCAGGTACCACGGTCATGATCTGCTGACCGTGGTCGTGACAGTCAAGGATGGTCAATTAATCGCGGACACAAAAGATAATCATAGTCTCATAGTCATGGTCGCATACCTGCACAATTGCGGCCTAACAGAGGATTTCAGCCCTAGGGCAAAACTGTAATTGCACGTGCTGATCCTAATTTGACAAAAATGACTCAAACCCTATAATTATGGAAAAATTCCATCTTCCCTAATTTTTTAGGTTTAGCTTTGATTAGTCCATAGCCTTCATTTTTGGAGAAGAAAATAATGTTTAAATTTTGGGTGAAGAATACATTGGAGACTTTCTAAGTGGAAGATTTGCTCACTTCCATTGTTGATATTGTGGGAGAGCCAAGTTTGAAGTAACTTTCTCTTAATTTTTCAACAATTCTTATTAATGGAGATTATGGGTATATCTATGCTTATTTATCTTATGTGTAGCTAAATCTCCCTCTTGGGGTGATATGTGAATAGGGTTTAAAGTGTGTGTGGGTTGTTATTGTTAGCATCTATTTGGTAATTCATATTTATGGGTTTTTTCATTGCTATGCTGCTTTCGTTATGATTTGATGGTTGAAAGCCCCAAATACCCACAAGGGTTTGATGGGTGAAATCTCAAAGCTCTAGAAAGTTCAAGGCCATCTTCGAAAGAAGGGTTTTGAGTGAACTTTAGGAATCCATATCATTCTTGAAAGAGGGATGTGAAGACCAAAGAAATGATAGATAATCATGTGTGCAGTTTGCTAAATTTCACTATCTTAGACATAAGGGTGACTTTGAGGTTGGCTATTCCATGGGTATCATCCTAGAAATAGGGATGCCTAGATTGAGGTTGTGGTTAAAAATTGTTGAACACGTCTATTAGGTATTTGAAAGAATCCATGGGTGAAAGTTTGGTGTTTTGTTGAAAGACTAGCATCAAAATCCATAACCTAGCCTACCCATGTTTGATTTACTTAATTGATTTTGATTACTAACTCCCACATGTCACTCCCTCAGTAATGCATAATCCCAAGATCTGTGCAGAATTCTTAAAACTCTAATTATTCATAGCCCCGAATTTATATTAGAAAATCCCAAAAAGATACATTAGTGTAGGAAACTATCCCCCATTTTATCTAATTGTACCATTTCTTTGAATTCAACTTGTATCTATTATTTTGAACAAATATGATCGCCACTCATATTTTTCTTCTTGGATTCGACCCCGATTGTAACATTGGGTAAATTATTGACGACGACCTCCATGCACTTAAATTGACGTGTAAGTTTAGCATTATCAAAAATGGCGTCGTTGTCGGGGAAAATTTTGGCATATTAACTTTGATTGGAATTCTAGTTACTTGCTTGATTTCAAGCTTGTATATACTTTTTTGTGATTTTATTTTGTAGGTAGAGTTTATTTTATTGTTATTTTTCTATGGAATCTTCCAATAAATATGATGTTGGTAGTTGGAAGTCCAATCTTGACGATCCATAACCATTCATGACGTACCATATTTCATGAGCGATTGTGACTATGCTCTCCAGAGAGAGATGAATTCACCATCTCAATCCTATAGGGAGTATAGGTGCTCTTTATGTAGGGGTCGAGATGGACATTGGAATGATTGTCCACGTTCCCCATCCAACCATTATACTAACCGAGTTACTAGTCCTTCTTATGAGATTGATTGGTATGATGAAAAGAATACGAAAGAGCAAGATACCGAGTCCAATAGTTGTGACCCGAGGTTACAAGCCATTTTGGATAGGTTGGAAGCAATAGTGGAGGTCCTAGAACACATACATCAAGAATGGAAAAGTGTCAAGAAGGGAATAATGGTCAAAGAAGAAAATCTTGAAACTATCATTACCACGCCCATTACCTAAGAGGAAATATGTCAAGAAGAGAAACCAAGCTATGGTGATGATCTTGGTAGCAAAGAATCCTCGGCGACTTCCCAACAATCCAAATCATACGAGGAAGGAGAGGCCAAAATAAAAGAAATGATACTAGAGTCAAAAGAAGAATCAATGCAAAACTCTTATAACAACTCTAGTTCATTTTAGGGTGACAATGCTTTGGAGAAAGATAACCCAAAGTTAGGTGTTGGACCTCATTCAACCCACTTTTCAACATTTGTCATAGAGGATGTGATGAGGATCCACCCCTTTGACCAAATGAAGGATTGTGGGGAGGTGGATTCCAACTCCTATATTTTTGAATTAGTCATTCCAAAGGAGCACATGGAATCCTATTTAGCAAGGGCTAAGATGCCCAATTTTTTATGAATAAGTAATGTCCTATTGATGTGCTTACTTTTACCCAAGGAGAAAATTCAGAAGTTTGATATGAAGTTGGGTAAAAGGTTTAAGCCTTCAAAATGGTGAAATCAAAGTTAGCTTGCAATTTTACCACCTTTTCCAAGTTTCATCTTGGAAGATTTGAAATTTTGATCCCTCTACCACTCATTACATATTGAACAAATTTTAGATGGAGATTCAAATTTTCTAAGTGGAGACACAAAGGGAAGGAGTAGAGTCATTGTGCTGCGACATTAAAATAAGCGATCAATGGGAGAAAACCCATCATGCCATGAAAAGTGGCACATATCCTTTTATTTATGCATGCTATGATAGATTTTGGTTTTTATTTTGTGCATGCATAATCCCTACAATGTAGTTCCACGAGGAATTTTGATCGAAGTTGAAAAAGAAACATGTGAAATTGGCAATTTTGGATTAAGCAGCAAATGCAGAAAACCCAGTTGTTGGGTCTCAGTTATTGCAACCACAGTCTGTGTCCCCGCGATAGGATAGGCCACATGATTGTAATCACAGAACTATGACCGCGATCACGATCAATTCAGTTTAAAAGACTATCCGAATGCCCATTCTTCCCATTGTCCCTCTTTTAATTTCTCTAAAAATCCTCTTCAATTTTTGGCATTGAATTGCATATTTAAGTGGAATATAATTCCAATAGATTCAAACTTGGTAATTTGTCTCAACTCCCGTGATTTTGATATAATTGCATGCTTTGAACTTGTTTTGTATAAAAAGGGCCTGAAATAATTTTGTGTTACCAAATTCATGCTTAGTTCTCATTCTGTTCTGGTTAGCTATTGTAGTTAGTATAAATACTATTGGAGAAGTCTTGAGTACCTAAAATTAAGGCTTAAATCGCTTAAATATACGTGTACACCATGCGTGTGACAAACAAGCCCCTACAAAATGAATGTTCATTTTCTCTAAGCTCGAGGTTGTGCTCATACACTCTAGGCATGAAATTCTCTATTTATAATGTTGTTATGCCTAGTCGGAACAAGGAATTGGGGTTAAAAGTGCATATTAAGGTAATGTGTAGAATTTTTAACTCGGTCTCAGGTACTGCGATCGTGGTCCCGATGATCGCGGTCATGTCACCGCAATCGCAGACAAATGCCCTATAATCACCATACCTCAGGGATGGTTCTAGCAGACATCAAATTTTTTGCAGAACCTTAGCTGCCCCTGAAACCTTTTATAACACTACATCATAAACTTATCTGTTTGTGCTAGCATATATTTGGTTTGATAATTCTAATATTGTTCTGAAGTGCATTCCTTACAGGTTCTAAGTTACTCTAAAATAAGATACTTCGATGACACCTGATTCATGTCTATAGAATCCCAACACCTGTTCGATGCAGACTTCCACAGATCAAAGCTACTCCCAGAAAGGGGTATCGGCCTAGACAAGGTGGAAAAGAAGTTCCTACAATTCCATGCTAGGCTCACTTCAACTAGATGGATATGTTTTTCCCCTGAACATTGCCTTTCTAATGAGCAATGGGTGTGTGAGTTCTATGCAAACCTCTGCGTAGTCTCCCTCACAAAACTAATCATGAAAATTTAGGGTGAATAGGTTCACTTCGGAGCAGAGCAAATTAATACAGTGTACAAGCTTCAAAATGCTGACATGGGGGAGTTTCGTGCCAAGGCATGCGAACCAGGGACTTGGATGGTAGATATCTTATATCCTGGAAAAAAGTCCCATGGGCCACCACCAAGCGAGATATTTTGATGAAGGACTTCAAGGCTGAAGCCAGGCTGTGGCTGAACATCATCTCTAGCAGAGTCTCACCATGCACTGACATGACTATTATCACAGACCTAAGAGATCGGATGGTAGCCTGCATCTTATCTAGCATTACTCTGAATGTGGGTGAGATTGATATCTCCAAGTGGCGGTACTTCAAGAACCAGTGAGGCACTCATCTTCTCCATTCTTTCCTTATCACTGAATTATGTAGGAGAGAAGAAGTGGAGGAGTATGACACAGACACTTGGGTGCACCCTGTCTCCCTTATGTACCCACTAAAATTCAGAGGTGAGGGCACACCATGTCAGACTAAGAAGAGAAAGATGGAATCGGTCAAATTAGTCCCAGAGGTCATAGACTCTTGCAGACCCTCACCAACCACTGCCTTCGATGATATATCTATTTAGATATAGGGGTGAGGAAAATATTGTCCAGACTGCCTTAGGGCCCAGGAGAGTTCTCCACCGCTCATCACTCATACATATCCCAGTCAGACTATGAGAGATACATGGTGGAGCAAGAGAAGAAAGGAGCCACTATTGCCTATTTATAGAGAGCTTATTCAGCCTTGCCTGCTTTGCATAAAGACCTCAAAGACTTGCATGAGAAGATGGTGAAAAAAGAAAAGAAAAAAAGATAAATTTTTCAGAAAGTTATGGAAGGGGTGAAAGACATCTTTAAGTTGCTAAGACCCAACCATCCAATACCATTACCGAGATTAGATAGTGAGGATTAGGCACCTGCAGAGTGGTCAGCTAATGATGCTGGTGGTGGTGATGTTGAGTAAACGTGGGAAGATAGCTCTTGATGCAGATACAGGGAGACACTCTTACTCTTGCTTTCTTACACATGCAGTGAGGACTCTACATTCCTTTTAGATGGGGGATCCCCCAGATGTGTATTATTTTGGTGGTTCATTCCTAAATATGTCTTTTTATGGTTGTCTTGGGATGACACTCTAGATATTTTTTTTTATTGTGTTTTGAGATGCTACATTTTTGGGTACTCTGATGGTGCCCACATTTTATGGATTATCATGTTTTTCTTTTATTTTTAGTGTTTTTGTAATTTTATTTTATTTTGATCTTGGTGATGCATGACTAGATTTTCCCTATGATAGATTAAGCAACGACATTCTTAAGGGTAAAACATTGTGTTTGGGTTTGAGGCATAGATGCAGGGGAATTTTGAGTACCCATAGCACAAATGTAAAGAATGCAAGGGAAGCATGAGTACCAATGGCATTTTATTTTGTTAAAACTAGGGTCACTTTAGACACTATTGGCGAAGTCTGAGTAGCCATATGGTTAGCTTACCCATTTTGAGAGTAAATGTGAGACTAAGGCTTTGGTTGTAGCCATAGTTTAGCAAATTCAGTGTGTTGCTAATGTAAAACAAACAACCTCCCCTGTCCAAAATTTTCAAAAAATCAAGGGCATGGACGTGAGCGACTTTGTCACAATTTTTTTTCTCTTTTTGTGGCTTCACAAATTTTGACTTATGAATAGAATTAGATACTCTGAATTTGTCTCTAGTGGAAGGGACATTTGAGCCTCCTTGGCGAGTTTTTGCATGCCATGAGTGGCGAGCTTTTTGTATTCATCTCTTGTATACTTGTGTTATCTAGAACTTGCCCCGTTGGTGTCTCAAGGCTAGTTTTGATTGTATGTGGTCATAGAAATGATCTTAGGCCATCCTTGTGATTTTGGAAGTCACTTTATCCTAAAAATCCTACCCAAACATGAATGCAACCCCTAGTAACCCACTTTGAGACTTTGGACCTTTCTTTGGCAAACGTATTACAAGTTGTGTACCATTATTTTTATCTCTCTTATGAACCATACCCTCTTTGAACTTAAAAATGCAACTTGAGGCTAAAAGCCTAAGTTGGGGGTGGTAAAGTTGATGGAAGGAAGTTTGAGGCCACGAAGTGTTAGTAGAACGCCAAGGTGCCTAAGTGATGTATACAAATGTTTAGAAAAAGAAAGGATCTAATAATGGATAGAACTGAATGAAAGGTTCAAGAAAAAGATACAAAAGAAATGTGGTGAATAAAGGAAGTGAAATGTAGGCAAGAGAAAAGAGAGAAAACAAAGAAGAGAGGCCAATAGTAAAAAAAGAAGATTGAAAAGAGTGATGTTGACATTCAAGGAATGGAGTAGCCATGTTGTTCCCAACTAATATCCTACCCTAACCCAAACCTACTGTAATACCCCGTACTTTTCTTAGCTTGAATTCATCCCTAGAATATTAAAGAATAACTTCAAAAATAGTTAATAATTATTTTGTGTGGAATTATCCCATGAAAGATGAGCAGATTTAGCTATGGAATCCACTTTACAGAATTTAGATCAGCTGTATTCACAGATTTATTCAAATAAAAGCATTTTTGGTTTTATAATGAACCATTATACTAGTTTAAAGTGGATTTCCAATAGAATGAACATAAAGACTAAAAAGGAGTAGTATTTAGCACCGAGCGGGAAGTGTGGGATTAACGTACCCTATCTTCCACATAACTACTTAGCCAACGTAGATACAAATTATGAGATTATTCCTATTTCTATATGGATGAAAGGTTTAGCTTGTGATCGATCACATGGAAAGTAGGTTATACTCCCTGGCAAGAGTATGACTCCTCTCCCCAACGTGAGGATTCCACCTTAGGGGGACAAGAATGTTGGAATCCATGAATGCTTACATGGTTTATGTCAGTTAAGAGAACCTCTCTGCAGTAAAAGTAAATAAATAGTTTTGAGTATTTCCCTACTTGTAAAGAAAAGCTTTGAAAGAATTTCCTTCGGATAAAGTATTTTTCCATGCAGAATGAGTTTTCAGATTTCACTTAGCCTATATGATTTGAGAATAAGAACAGAATACAGATTTCGTAAATAAGTGTAATGGCTCACAAGATTTATATTTTGTGCTTTACTATTCATGATTTATGATCTTCAGATTTCAGATTTACTCAAGCCTATGTAAGTCATTTACATTTAGCATGCATGATTTTATAAATTGTGATGATATTGCTTACTTATTGTATTCACCCCATATACTCAGTATATCATCAAAGTACTGATCCACATATACGTCTATGTGCTACATTATCTCATAATGTAGGTTTCGGTGCTCAGTCTCAACAATATGAGTGATTTTCGAGCATCTCTTCTACATCTTTGCAGTTGGTTACCAGTCCTCATATTTTGGGTACTTAATTATTGCAAACTTCCAGTTTATTAGTAGTTGATTCAGTATTTATTTTAGACAGTTTGAGTCAGCTGTGGTTTTGTCCCGGTGGCTCTTTAGTTTCAGTTAATAGAGTCTTGTCGGACTACTAGATTTAGTATTTAGATTTTGTTTCAGTATTCAAGTTTTTAGTATTGTTTTACCAAGACTTTTGAGATTAGTATATTTCATACATACCTAGTTATTTCAGATAGACTTTTGCATTTAGTACAATTTTTTGTTTATATTCTTCTATTTTGAAACTCAGACTTAGTAGAAAGCAGCTATAGTTAACTTAGGACTACTTATAGTTTGAAGCACCGTGTGGTATCCTAGGAACTCTGATTTTGGGGTATTTCAAACTTAGTATTAGAGCGTAAGGTTTAGAGAGTCCTAAGGAGTCAGACAAGCCACGTTACATGGAGTCTTGATAATCGGTGTGAAGCACGCCACATCTATGAGAAAGAGGCTATGAAGCGTTTTAGGAAATCATCTTATCTTTCATGATCTATTATGCATTCAGTGTCTCTATATTCTTTTAACTCATTCTTTCACATGAAAAAAAATGCCTCCTTATCGAGCTAACACACGCAGAAATAATAACAACCACCTCAGCCTACAGATCCTTTGAATGAGAATGTGTCACATACAGAATTTTGGGCTGCCTTTCAGACCCTATCCCAAGCTGTGAAAGCTAATGTTTAGGGCAACCGTCAGGCTGTAGTCCAAATTTAGCAAGATGGGGACTTAGCCGCAGCCATAATTTAAGAATTTATAAGAATAAACCTACCAGAATTCTTTGGGTCAAAGGCAGGTGAGGACCCACAGTTATATCTAGATAAGGTAAAGAAAATCACCCAAATTATGCATGTTTATGGAGAGGAGAGTATAGAATTGACATCCTATAGGCTGAAGGATATTGCATATGATTGGGTGGTGATGTGGAAGAAAAGTAGAGGGGAGAATGCAACTCCCATGACTTGGCAGATATTTCTGGATGCGTTCTTAGACAAGTTCTTCCCACGTGAGATAAGGGAAGCTAATATAGATGAGTTTATGAACTTGAGGCAAGGCTCAATGATAGTGAAGGAGTATTTCCTCAAGCTCAACCAGTTGTCTAAGTATGCCCCTAATCAGATGGCTGACCCTAGGTCAAGCATGGGTAAGTTTGTGATCGGTGTTTCTGGGTTGGTTGTTAAGGAGTGTAGGACTATTATGCTCATTGAAGACATGAATCTTTTTAGGTTGATGATCCATGCTCAGCAGATTGAGGAAAGAAGATGAAGGAAAGAGAGAGGGTAAATAAGAAGGCTAGAATAGGGCAGTTTGATTATGGTCAGAATTAGTCTGGAGTAGGAAATCATTTGTAGTTTTTTAATCAGTCATCTATGTACGAACCTTCTTCAGCTAGTGCTCCTGCCCCCTGAAACAGACAGGAACAGTGGGGTAAGTCTTCTATGTTTAGATCTTAGAATAGTGTGAGTGGTAGCCCCAGCTATCCTTAGTATGCTAGGTATGGTAGGAATCATCTTGGTGAGTGTTTAGCTAGACAGAAGGGTTTTTTTAGTTGTGGTAAGTTGGGTCACAGTATTAGAGATTGTCCGCATGCTAATCAAGGAAATAGAGATGTCCATCCTCAGACTTAGGCTAATAGTGCACCAACTTCTCTAGGTCGCCCAGCCCCTCCTCAGGGCACATCATCTAGTACCGGTGGCGGTTAATTCCAGAATCAGTTCTATGCTTACCATCCCGCTAGGAGCAGAAAGATTCGACAAATGTTGTTACTGGTATGCTTCGTGTCTTTCATCTTGATGTTTATGTGTTGTTAGACACTGGGTTAAGTTTCTCGTATGTGACCCTATTAGTTGCTGTAAATTTTGAGATAAGTTCTAAAAATATCCCCGAGCCCTTTTTGGTTTCTACCCCAGTAGGTGAGTCAGTTGTTTCTAAACAGATCTTCAAAAAGTATCCTATCACTTTCATTCATAATGTCATATTAGCAGACCTAATAGAGTTAGATATGGTTGATTTTGATTTTATTCCTTGCATGGATTAGCTTCATTCTTGTTATGCATCTATAGATTGTCGCACCCGTGTGGTGAAGTTTCAGTTCCCAGATGTGCCAATCTTTGTGGGGTCAAGTAATTTAGTGTCTCCCAAGAGTCATTTTATATGTTATCTTAAAGCCAAAAAGTTGATATCGAAAGGTTGCATTTACCATCTAGTTCGAGTCAAAGACACAAAGTCCGAGACTACAAAAATTCAGTTAGTCATGTAGTTAATGAGTTTCCTAAAGTTTTTCCAGAAGATCTCCTAGGGGTACCTCCCAATAGGGAAATAGAATTCGGTATTGACCATCTCCTAGATACTTAGCCTATTTCTATCCCTCCTTATCATATGGCTCCCGTAGAGCTTAAGGAGTTGAAAGAGCAACTCAAAGATCTTTTAGATAAAGGTTTCATAAGGCCTAGTGTTTCTCCATGGGACGCTCCCATCTTATTCATGCGAAATAAAGATGGTTCTTTTCGTATGTGCATTGACTATCACCAGTTGAATAAAGTTACAGTCAAGAACAAATATCCCCTTCCGAGAATTGATGACTTATTCGATCAACTCCAAGGTGCCAATTATTTATAAAAGATAGACCATAAATCCGGCTATCATCATCTTAAAGTAAGGGAGTGTGATATTCCAAAGACAGCTTTTAGAACCCGTTATGGTTATTTTGAGTTTTTAGTCATGTCTTTCGGGCTAACCAATGCCCCAGCAGCTTTCATGGACCTTATAAACTAAGTGTTCACATAGTATCTAGTCATGTTTATCGTTGTATTCATAGATAATATCCTTGTGTACTCCCGTAGTAAGGATGACCATGTAGATTATCTTAGAATTATCTTGCGAACCCTTAGAGTTCAGCAAGTGTGAATTTTGGCTAAGATCAGTAGCCTTTATCGGTCGTATTATTTCCGTCGATGGTTTTAGAGTCAATCCCCAAAAGATAGAAGCCGTAAGAAATTATTCTAGACCCATTTCTCCATCAGACATTAGGAGTTTCTTGTGTTTAACTGGCTTTTACCATTGTTTTATTGAAGGTTTCTCATCTATTGCATCTCCTATGTCTAGACTGATCCAAAAAAAAGTTAAGTTCTAGTGGTCAAATTCCTACAAGAAGAGTTTTCAGGAGTTGAAGACTCGAATCACTTCATCCCCAGTCTTAGCGTTACTCGATGGTACGGATGGTTTTGTTGTTTATTGTGATGCCTCCAGAGTTGGTTTGGGTTGTCTGTTGATGCAGAGAGATAAAGTCATATCCTATGACTCTAGACAGCTTAAGCCTCATGAAAAGAATTACCCAACCCATGATCTTGAATTAGCTGCTATTGTGTTTACTTTGAAAATCAAGAGACATTATCTATATGTAGTGCATATTGATGTGTTCATGGATCACAAGAGCTTGCAGTATGTGTTTACTCAAAGGGAGTTGAATATGCGTCAGAGAAGGTGGTTGGATCTATTGAAAGATTATAATATGAGTGTGTTGTATCATTCGAGCAAGGCCAATGTAGTGGCAGACGCCCTTAGTAGATTATCTATGGGCAGTGTTGCTCATGTAGGGAATGATAAGAAAGAGTTAGCGCGAAAAGTGCATCATTTGGCCAGATTGGGTGTTAGGTTAGTGGATTTAGCTTAAGGGAATGTTTGGGTTCAGAGTAGTTTTGAATCTTCCCTAGTTTCGGAAGTGAAGGAAAAGAAAGATATGGATTCTAGTTTTGTAAAACTAAAGGAGTCGGTTAAAGATCAAAATGTGGAGGTTTTCTCCCAAAAGGGAGATGGTGTGTCAAGATACCAAAGTAGATTGTGTGGTGCCATGTGTTGATGACTTGAGACAACGGATTATGGCAGAAGCGCATGGTGTGCATTATTCTATTCATCCAGGATCCACCAACATGTAACGCGATCTATGGGGAATCTATTGTTGGAGTGGTATGAAGAGAGACATAACAAAGTTTGTAGCAAGGTGTGCAACTTGTCAACAGGTTAAGGTAGAGCACCAAAGACCTGGTGGTACATTGCAAGAGTTTGGTATCCCCACTTGGAAGTGGGAAGAGGTGAATATGGATTTTGTGATTGGTTTACCCCATTCACGTCGTCAGTATAATTCGATATGGGTTATTGTAGACAGATTGACTAAGTCAGTGCATTTGTTGCCTGTTCATACATCCTATACAGCTAAGTATTATGCTAAGTTGTATATCCGAGAGTTCGTCAGAATGCATGGAGTTCCCTTATCTATCATTTTAGATAGGGGTACTCAGTTCACTTTCCAGTTTTCGAAAGCTTTTCAGAAGGGACTTGGTACCCAAGTTCATCTTAGTTCATCTTTCCATCCTCAAACAGATGGTCAAGCAGAGAGGACAATCCAAACTCTAGAAGATATGTTGAGGGCATGTGCTCTTGATTTCAAAGGTAGTTGGGATAAGCATTTGTCGTTGATTGAATTCATTTATAATAACAGTTATCATTCTGGCATTCAAATGACCTCATTTAAGGGTCTCTATGAGAGAATATATAGATCACCCATAGGTTGGTTTGAAGTAGGTGAGGTAGCTTTTCTTAGGCCCGATGCAGTGTTTGAAACTATGGAGAAAGTTAAGTTGATTAAAGAAAGATTGAAAACAGCCCAGAGTCATCAGAAATCATATGCAGACGTGAGAAGAAGGGACCTCGAGTTTGAGGTTGGTGATTTAATGTATCTAAAAATTTCACCGATGAAAGGGGTGAAGATATTTGGAAAAAAGGGGAAGCTTAGTCCCCGGTATGTTGGCCCTTATAGAATTCTGAGTCGTGTTAGGAGAGTAGCTTATGAGCTTGATTTTCCCATAGACTTTTCAGTCATTCATCCTGTATTCCATGTCTCTATGCTTAAGAAGTGCATCAGTGACTCCACTTTTGTAGTTCCTTTAGAAAGCTCAGATATTCAGAACATCCTTTCTTACAAAGAAATTCCAGTTGAGATTCTAGATCATCAGATCCGTAGACTAAGGAACAAAGAAGTTCCCTTGGTCAAAGTTCTTTGGCAGAATCAATCAGTTGAGGGCGCTACTTGGGAAGCAGAAGTAGATGTGCGAGCTAAGTACTCTCACCTCATCTATGCAAACTCATATTTAGCCAAAGGTAATACTCTTTCTTAATTCAATTCTTTTCTATTCACAGATTCAGCTATATAGTTGTCCTCATTTAAGTTCATGCACTCACAGAATTACTCAGAAACTTAGAATGATTTAGAATCAGTTATTCAGTTGTGCATACTATCATATATCCCGTAGATTCCTCAGTATTCTTATTCTAATTTTCAACATTCGAGGACAAATGTTCCCAAGGGGAGATATTGTAATACCCCGTACTTTTCTTAGCTTGAATTCGTCCCTAGAATATTAAAGAATAGCTTCCAAAATAGACAAGAATTATTTCTTGTGATATTTTCCATATTTACACCTCCTATTGTGTGGGAAATTTAATAAGCTTTCCAACGATATAATATTCGCCCAAATTCGACACTCGGTGAAGGAGTTATGGCATTTTTAAGTTGACAGTATGCCACCTGGGAACCTTGCGCGTCGCAGATACAGTTGCAATGATGATTGTTAAATTCTAGTGGCCCTCCATGATAGACCCGTCTCATGGTGATGTACTATTTCATATTTGGAATTTTCCAGCAAGACTACGCTATGCTGGCGCGTCATGCCAAGGGCCAAAATGGAAACAAAGGGGGCATCGTGATTTTAGTGCGTTGCGGTGAACACCTAGTTCCTGCTCGTCCTTTTGCAGTGAGTCACCATGATAGTGGCACATTACGGTGGCCCAGTACATTGGGAATTTTTTTCATTTTTCAAGTTTCGTTTAGGAATTTAAAAAGGGTATTTTGGTAAACTACCCAGCCCCTAATATATCCAAAACACATCATTAAGAATATACCAAAGCACTTTATGCTTATTTCATCACTTTTCTCTCAAAATAAAACCCTAGCTCATCAAACTTACTCCCCAAGAAATCAAAATTCCTCCATTAATTCTCCAAGGAAATTCAAGATTAAGGATTCCCAATACAAGAACTATAAGAATTCATCTCCAAGCATCAATAGGAATTCAAGATTCAAGCTTTTCATCAAAGATCATCAATTAAGGTATGTGGGGTTCTTCTACAACGATAATCCTTTCATCCTTGTGCCCAAAATTTGTTTTAATTGCAAATTTACTGAATTTTATGTGATTTCCCATGAGATTGATGTTAGGGTTTATACCCATCATTGTTATTTACAAGCTTATGATGTTTCTAATGTTTTAGAAGTTGAATCACATGATTATGTTCATATTTTCGTACAAAATGTAGAAATTTCCATATTTTAAATTAATTTCTCAATGTTTACATTATCAAGCATGAGCAATTTGATGTTTTAACATGAGATTTATGCATGGGGTATTATCCCAAGATTGAATAGTATTACTTCATGAAAGATGATTCTTTAAATATCTTATGAGTAGATTATTTTCAATTTTTAGAAAAAGCTTTGATCTTTTGATCATCGATTTAGCTATGGAATCCACTTTACAGAATTTAGATCAGCTGTATTCACAGATTTATTCAGATAAAAGAATTTTTGGTTTCATAATGAACCATTATATTAGTTTAAAGTGAATTTCCAATAGAATGAGAATAAAGACTAAAAAGAGAGTAGTATTTATCACCGAGCGGGAAGTATAGGATTAGCGTGCCCTATCTTCCACAGAACCACGTAGCCAACGTTGATACAACTTATGAGATTATTCCCATTTTTATATGGATGAACGATTTAGCTTGTGATCGATCACATGAAAAGTAGGTTATACTCCCTGGCAAGAGTATGACTCTTCTCCCCAACATGAGCATTCCACCTTAGGGGGACAAGAACGTTGGACTCCATGAATGCTCACATGGTTTATGTCGGTTAAGAGAACCTCCCTGCTAGTAAAAGTAAATAAACGATTTTTAGTATTTCCCTACTAGTAAACATAAGCTTTGAGAGAATTCCCTTCGGATAAAGTATTTTTCCATTCAAAATGAGTTTTCAAATTTCACTTAGCCTATATGATTTGAGGATAAGAACAGAATACAGATTTCATAACTAAGTGTAATGTCTCACAAGATTTATATTATGTTCTTTACTATTCATTATTTATGATCTTCAAATTTTAGATTTACTCAAGCCTATGTGAGTCATTTACATTTAGCATGCATGATTTTATAAATTGTGATGATAGTGCTTACTTATTGTATTCACTCCATATACTCAGTACATCATCAAAGTACTGATCCACATATATGTCTATGTGTTACCTTGTCTCATGATGTAGGTTCAGGTGCTCAGTCTTAGCAGCATGAGTAATTTTTTAGCATCTCATCTACATCTCTGCAGTTAGTAAGTCCTCATAGTTTGGGTACTTAATTATTTCAGACTTCTAGTTTATTATTAGTTGATTCAGTATTTATTTCAGACAGTTTGAGTCAGCTGGGGTTTTGTCCTAGTGTCTCTCTAGATTAAGTTAGTAGAGGCTTGTCGAATGTAAGACCCCATAAAGTTTTCTTGTAGTTTGGGCCATGAGCATGTCAAGTGAAGTGTAATTTCATCCCTAAAAGACTGAGAAGAGACTTACCAAGTGATTATTTTTTTAACCTTGATGAATTTTCCTAAAAATGACTTCCTATAGTGTAGAGAATTAAATTAGCTTTCCTACAATACCTATTTCATCCAAATTCAGCATCGGGGTGGGAAGTTATGGCTGTTTTATCGAGAGTTATCGAACCCGCCCTGGTGCGATGAATAGGTTGATGTACCATCGAGTGTGCGATGGACGGTTTCCCTGACAGTCGCAATCAAGGCAATAACTCTCTTTTCTATCCCAAGTGCAATGGCCAGGACGACGGACCGTCAAGACTGCGACGGACCATCGTTGAGACCGTCGTCGTTGATGTAGTTTGGCCTCATCCTTGCCAACGTGTGAAGGACGATCTGATGGATCATTGATTTTGCAATCGTCCATCACTGAGACCATCACATTGAGGCACTGTGATCTTTCTTTGACCGACGTGTGATAGACGATCCGAAGGACCGTCAGGCTAGCGATGGACCATCGCTTCGATCGTTGCAGCCCCGTTTAGTATTTTAAGTTATTTTTATAAGGGACTTTTCGATATTTCCACTCTTTTATCAACCAAATATATTACAAATGAAGCAAATGACTTCATTCATCATCCAAAATACAAACGAGCTAGGATTTCTCCCTTAAGATCAAATCTAAAACCCTTCTCCACGAAATTCAAGAACTCACCATAGATTCTACAAATTGAGTTGAGATTTAAGTTTTCCAAGTTCAAGGATTGCAAGAACCCTCTCTCAAGAGTAAGAAGAAGAGTTTGAAGCAAGCTTGTTCATCCAATTTTATAATCTAAGGTATGTGGTGTTTTGAACAAGGGTAATCCTTTCACCCTTGTGCCCAAAGGCTTACTTAAACTAAAATTTTCTGCAATCTATGAGATTTTACATGATATTGAATTAAGGTTTTTTACCCATTGATATTGATTGCAATATCTTGATGTTTCCCATGAATTGAAAGTCAAATTGCATGATTTTGCATGTTTTCTTAAGAAATTGAAGCTGGATTTGTACCCTATGTTGTTACTCCTTGAGAATTTAAGAGTTTCAATGTTCTATAAATTGAAGTATATGAGTATGTTGATATTTTGAGACAAATTGCTGTAACTTCCAGATTTCTACATGAATTATGAATCTATATGCTATGTATTATGCATTACGATGAGTTTTAACTTAAGATTGAAATATGGGTCATTAAGCCTTACTTGAGACTTGCAATTTTATGAACTATTGTTCTATAAGCACCCAAGATTTGAGTATTTTGAGATTATTGAGAAAATTTTTGACCTAATGGTCATAGAATTTTGAAATCCACTCTACCACATAAGATTACATATTTGATTGTTGTCTTCTTATGAACCATGAGATTATTTTGAAAGTGGATTCCCATGAGATGAGCGAGATAAACTAAAGGGAGTATCATTTAGCATCGAGTTGGGTAAGTTACCACGGTTTCTTACCCCAGAACAACGTGCCACCATAGGTTTGAGATTTTGGGCCTGAGCCCAAGATAATTGGGCCCGAGGCTGAGATAAGTGATCACTGAGTTGAGGTTATACTCCTTGGCAAGAGTATGATGCCTCTCCCCTACGTGAGGTTTCTTCTTTAGAAGTACAAGACATTGGACTCCATGTAGCTTGCATCGTTTATGTCGATTAAGAGAACCTCCCTAAACTAAAGTATATTTCATTGAGATAGAATATTTTCCCTAAATTTTTGAGATGAGATATTTTCTAAAGTGAACGAATTGGTTTTGAGTATTTTCCAAAGAAGGAAGTAGTTTTTCAACTTATAAGAGTTGATCATCAGTTTTTAAACCAAAGTCATATGATTTCGAGTTCTAAGTGTTTGCGTTCAAAAGAGTTATAAGTTCTTGAGCAATAAAGAAGTTTTACTCTCCATGAGATATATGCATGAGTTGAAAGTATTTTTTAAAGCTTCCCTCATCCTATAAGTAATGAGACTAAGAGGAGAGCACAGATTTTAAAGCCAAAGTATAATGAATCACGAGATTTGTGTTACATGCTTCATTCTATATGATTTATGAGTTTTATATTTTAGACTTATTCAAGACATGTTAGACATTCCTATTTGCATGCATAATTTGATTAAAGATTATTGATATTGTTTTATGTAAATGCATACACCCCCATATACTCAGTACATTCCTAAGTGTTGATCCACATATACGTCTATGTGTTATATTGTCTTAAAATGTAGGTTCAGGTGCTCAGTCCCAGCCTCGTCAGTGATTCTCGAGTACCATCATCTATATTTCTATAGTGGTGATTCCTCATGGTTTGAGGACCTATCTTCAGACATTTCAGTATTCGAGTGTTTATGTTATTACTTTTAGTTTAGTTTGAGTTAGTTGGGGACCTTTCCCAATGGCTCTCGAGTTCATAGAGTAGTAGAGGCTTTGTAAGACTAGTTATCAGACTGTGGTTGTATTGAGATTTCCAGTATTGTTGTCGTTTGGACCAAGTATTACCTTCGTATTTCCTTTCATTTGATATGACAGTGCCATTATTTTGTATATTCCTTTTTGAATTAGTTATTATGAGAAGTGATAGGCTCAAAGGGTTAGCTTAGGGATACTTGTAGACCTAAGCACCGTGTGACATCTCGAGAGGTGATTTTGGGTCGTTACAAACTTGGCATCAGAGCCTAAAGTTTTAATGGAGTCCTAGGGAGTTTGACAAGCCACGTTGAGTAGAGTCTTGATCATCAGTGTGTAGTGCGCCACATCTATGAGAACGAGGCTACAAGATGTTTTAGGAAAAAGTTGTTTCTTTCTTTTAGATTCAATCATTCCTATAGTTGTCCCTCTCATCTAATAATTCGTTCTCTTTTATTTCACAAAATGCTTCTCCGAATAGTGAATGCCCGCAGAAACGATAATGAGCAACCCCCACCTATTGATCCTTTGAATGAGACTGTGTCTCATGCTGAGTTTCGGGTGGCCTTTCAGGCATTAGCCCAAATAGTCACCGCTAATGTTTGGGACAATAACTAGGCTGCAGTTGTAAATTAACAAGGAGGTGATGTAGCTGCTTCTAAGATCCATGATTTCGTGTAGATGAATCCACCAGAGTTTTATGGGTCCAAGGCAGATGAGAACCCACAGTTGTACCTTGAGGAGGTAAGAAAGATCACACAGGTGATGCATGTTTCTGAGGAAAAAAGTGTTGAGTTGTCATCTTACAGGTTGAAGTACATAGCTTATGATAGGGTTGTATCATATAGGAAGGTTAGAGGTAAGGATGTTGCTCCTAAGACTTGGTAGGTGTTCCAAGATGCATTCTTGGACATGTTCTTTCCGCTTGAGATGACGGAAGCAAAGATTGAGGAGTTTATGAACTTGAGGCAGGGCTCTATGACTGTTAAGGAGTACTGCTTGAAGTTCAACCAGTTGGCCAAGTATGCTCCTGATTTGATTTCTGACACCCGAGATAGTATGAGCAAGTTCGTGACAGGTGTTTCAGGTTTGGTGCTGAAAGAGTGTAAGACTGCGATGCTGCATAAAAGATATGGATCTGTCTAGGTTGATGATACATGCACAGTAGATAGAAGCGGATAAGATTAGAGAGAGAGAGAGAGTGAGGGGTAACAAGAGGGCTAGATTTAAGCAGCATGAGTATAGTCAGCCTAGGTTCCATGGAGGAAACCACCCTCAATTTTAGAGACATCCATCTATTCTAGCACCTTCATCAGCTAGTGCTCCCATTCCTAGAGGTAGACAGGAGCAAGGAAGCAGGTCTTTTATGTCTAGGTCGCAGAACAGTGTTAGTAACAGGCCCCGTTATCCTCCTTGTACTAAGTGTGGTAGGGATTATCTCGGTGAGTCTTTCACAGATTTGAGGGGTTGTTTTGGTTGTGGAAAGTAGGGCCACAGACTTAGAGACTATCTGCATGCTAGACAGGGGACCAGAGATGCCCAACCTCAGGCACAGACTACTTGGACACCAACTCCTATCCCTTGTCCCACCCCTGTTCAGGGCGCTTCATCTAGCACTATTGGCGGTCAGCGCCAGAATAGATTCTATGCCTTACCATCCCATCAGGAGGAGGAGGACTCTCCTGACATTGTTACTGGTATGCTCCGCGTCTTTTGTTTTGATATTTATGTGTTGTTCGACCCCGGGTCAAGTCTCTCCTATGTGACCCCATTTATGGCTGCTAATTTTATAATAAGTCCCAAAAATATTCCTGAGCCTTTCCTAGTTTCCACACCAGTAGGGGAGTCAGTTGTTGCTAAACAAGTGTATAGAGATTGTCCTGTTACTGTTCTTCATAGAGTCATACTTCCTGATTTGATAGAGTTAGACATGGTGGATTTTAACCTTATTCTGTGTATGGATTGGCATTATTCTTGTTATGCATCTACAGACTGTCGTACCCATGTGGTCAAGTTTTAGTTCCCTGATGAGCCAGTTTTTGAGTGGTCTGGGAGTTCGGTATCTCCCAAGAGTCATTTTATCTCCTATCTCAAAGCCAAAAAGCTAATATCTAAGGGTTGCATCTATCACCTAGTTAAAGTCAAAGACACTAAGTCCGAGGCTCCAACTATTTAGTTAGTTGATATTGTAAATGAGTTTTCAGATGTTTTTCTAGAAGATCTCCCAAGGGTACCTCCCGATAGGGAGATAGAATTCGGGATTGACCTTCTTTCTAACACTCATCCCATATCTATTCCACCATACCGTATAGCACCTGCTGAGCTTAAGGAGTTGAAAGAGCAACTCAAAGATCTTTTATATAAAGGTTTCATAAGGCCCAGTATTTCTCCTTGGGGCGCACCTGTTCTATTCGTGTGGGAAAAATATGGTTCTTTGTGTATGTGCATTGACTATTGTCAGTTTAACAAGGTCACAGTAAAAATTAAGTATTCTCTTCTGAGAATTGATGACCTGTTTGATCAGTTGTAAGGTGCAGGTTATTTCTCCAAGACAGACCTTAGATCCTTCTATCATCAACTTAAAGTGAGGGAATGTGATATTCCAAAGACAGCCTTCAGAAACCGCTATGGTCACTTTGAGTTTCTAGTCATGTCTTTCGGGCTGACCAATGCCCCAACAACTTTTATAGACCTCATAAATCAAGTGTTCAAGTAATATCTTGATATGTTTGTCATAGTGTTCATAGATGACATCCTTGTCTACTCCCGCAGTGAGCATGATCATGCAGATCACCTTAGAATTGTCTTTCAAACTCTTAAAGGTCACCAGTTGTTGACCAAGTTCAGTTCGTGTGAATTTTGGCTAAGGTATATAGCCTTTCTGGGTCATATTATTTTAGTCGAAGTTAATAGAGTTGATCCCCAAAAGACAGAAGCTGTAAAAAATTGGCCTAGACCTATCTCTTTATCTGACATTAGAAGTTTCTTGGGTCTAGCAGTCAACTACCACCATTTTGTTGAAGGTTTCTCTTATATTACATCTCCCATAACCTGGTTGACCCAAAAGAAAGTTAAGTTTCAGTGGTCAGATTCCTGTGAGAAGAGTTTTCAGGAGTTGAAGACTCGACTTACTTCAGCCCCTGTGTTGACTTTGCCTGATTGTACAAATGGTTTTGTGGTGTGTTGTGATGCCTTTATAATTGGTTTAGGTTGTGTGTTGATGCAAAGAGGTAAGGTTATAGCCTATGTCTCTATACAGTTAAAGTGTATGAAAAGAATTACCCAACCCATGATCTTGAGTTAGCTGTTGTGGTCTTTGCTTTGAAAATCTGGAGACACTATCTTTATGGTGTTTATGTTGATGTGTTTACTGATCATAAGAGCCTACAGTTTGTGTTTACTTAGAGGGAGTTGAATCTTAGGAAGATGAGGTGGTTAGAGTTGTTAAAAGACTATGATATGAGTGTGTTGTATCACCTGGCTAAGGCCAATGTAATGGCGGATACCCTTAGCGGATTGTCTAAGGGTAGTGTTGCTCATGTAGAGGAAGGTAAGAAAAAGTGAGCTCATGATGTGCATTGTCTAGCTAGATTGGGTGTTAGGTTGATTGATTCAGCTGAGGGAAGTACTTTGGTGCAAAGTAGTTTCAAATCCTCTTTAGTTTCGGAAGTGAAGGAGAAGCAAGATAGAGATCCTAGTTTGGTCAGACTGAAGGAGGAAGTTAAGGACCAAAAGGTAGAGGTTTTCTCCCAAGAGGGAGATGGCGTGTTGATATTATAGGGTAGATTATACGTTCCATGTGTTGATGATCTGAGGCAGAGGATTATGGCTGAAGTGCATGGCGTGTGGTATTCTATTCATCCCGGTACTACTAAGATGTACCACGACTTGCGGGAATTCTATTGATGAAATGGTATGAAGAAGGATATAGCTGAGTTTGTAGCAAAGTGTGCAACGTGCCAACAAGTGAAGGTAGAGCACAAAGACCTGGTGGTGTGATGCAAGAGTTTGGTATACCCACTTGGAAGTGGGAGGTGGTATATATGGACTTCGTGATCAGGTTACTTCTTTCGCATCGTCATCATGATTCTATTTGGTTTGTTATAGACAGGATGACTAAGTCCGCACACTTCTTACCTATGCATACATCTTATACTGCTGAGGATTATGCCAGATTGTATATCCGGAAGACTGTATAGAGTTCCCTCATTTATCATTTCGGATAGGGGTACTCAATTTACTTCTCTATTTTGGAGGGCATTTCAGCAGGGTCTTGGTACCCAAGTTCTTTTGAGTTTTGCTTTTCATCCGCAGACAGATGGTCAGGCTGAGAGGACCATTCAGACCCTAGAAGACATGTTGAGGGCGTGTTCTTGATTTCAAAGGTAGTTGGGATGAGCATTTGTCATTGATAGAGTTCGCCTATAACAATAGTTACCATGCTAGCATTGGGATGGCACCATTTGAGGCCTTGTATGGTAGAATATGTATATCACCTATAGGTTGGTTTGAAGTGGGTGAAGCTGCCGTGATTTGGCCTAATGTAGTGTTTCAAGCTATGGAGAAAGTTAAGTTGGTTAGAGTGAGGTTAAAGACAACTTAGAGTCGTCAAAATTCATATGCTGATGTGAGGAGAAGAGATCTTGAGTTTGAAGTGGGTGATTTGGTGTACTTGAAGATTTCACCCATGAAAGGGGTGAAGAGATTTGGTAAAAAAAGGAAAGCTTAGTCCCCGTTATGTTGACCCATATATAATTTTGAGCCGCATTGGAAAAGTATCCTATGAGGTTGATTTTCCTACGGAGTTGTCATCCGTTCATCCTATTTTCATGTCTCCATGCTTAAGAAGCATATTGGTGATTCCGTTGTGGTAGATCCTTCACAGAGTGTTGATGATATTCAGAACAGTCTTTCATTTGATGAGATTCCCGTTGGGATCCTAGATTTTCAGATCTGTAGACTAAGGAACAAAGAGGTTCCCTTGGTCAAAGTGTTGTGGCAGAACCAGTCAGTTGAGGGCGCTACTTGGGAGGCAGAAGCAGACATGCGAGCCAAGTACCCACACCTTTTTTCCGCAAGTTTGGATCGATCCAAAGGTATTATTGTTCCTTAATTCAGCCCTTCTAATCTAAAGTTCAGCTATACATCTATTCTTACCATGAGTTCTTGCAATTTCCGAGGTATTCAAGTGTTTAGAAAGATTTTGAGCCCGTTTATCAAATTGCTTCAGCTATGTGTACTCTATTTTTCTTGTGTTCCTAGTCTAACTAGTGACATTTGAGGAGGAATGTTTCCAAGGGGGAGATATTGTAAGACCCTGCAAAGTTTCCTTGTAGTTTGAGCCTTGAGCGTGTCAAGTGAAGTGTAATTCCGGCCCTAAAAGATTGAGAAGAGACTTCCCAAGTGATTAGTGTTTTAATCTTGTTGAATTTTCCTGAAAGTGACTTCCTATAGTGTAGAGATTGAATTAACTTTCAAACAATACCAATTTTATACAAATTCGGCATTAGGGTAGGAAGTTATGGCCGTGTTACCAAGAGTTGTTGGAACCGCCTAGGTGCGATGGACAGGTTGACAGACTGTCGTCTGGACTGTCGCAACCAAGACAGTAACACCATTTTTTGTCCCAAGTGTGAAGGCCAGGATGACAGTCCGTCAAGACTGCGATGGACCATCGCTAAGACCGTCACCGCTGAGGAAGTGTGGCTTCATCCTAGCCAACGTGCGATGGACGATTCAACGGACCTTTGCTGAGATCATCACATCGAGGTAGTGTCTTATTTCTCTAACCGACATGCGACGTACGATCCGATGGACCATCAGGCAAGTGACGGACTGTCGCTTCAACCGTCACATCGACCATCGCAGCCCCCGTTCAGTATTTTAAGTCATTTTTAAAAGGGAATTTTTAGTCTTTCCACTCTTTTATCAACCAGATATATTCCAAATGAAGCAAATGACTTCATTCATTATCCAAAACACAAGAGAACTACGGTTTCACCCTCAAGATCAAATCTAAAACCCTTCATCAAGAAATCCAAGAACTCACCATATATTCTATAAATTGAGTTGAGATTTAAGTTCCCAAAGTTCAAGGGTTGCAAGAGCCCTCTCTCAACAGTAAGAACAAGAGTTTGAAGCAAGTTTGTTCATCCAATTTCATAATCCAAGGTATGTGGTGTTTTGAAAAAGGGTAATCCTTTCACCCTTGTGCCCAAAGTCTTATTTAAACTATAATTTTTTGTAATCTATGAGATTTTACATGATATTGAATTAGGGTTTTTCACCCATTTTTATTGATTGCAATATCTTGATGTTCCCATGAATTGAAAGTCAAATAGCATGATTTTGCATGTTTTCTTAAGAAATTGAAGCTGGGTTTGTACCCTATGTTTTTACTCCTTAAGAATTTAAGAGTTTCAATGTTCTAGAAATTGAAGTATATGAGTATGTTGATATTTTGAGACAAATTGCTGTAACTTCCAGATTTCTACATGAATTATGAATCTATATGCTATCTATTATGCATTATGATGAGTTTTAACTTGAGATTGAAATATGGGTCATTAAGCCCTACTTGAGACTTACAATTTTATGAAATATTGTGCTATATGCACCTATGATTTGAGTATTTTGAGATTTTTGAGAATTGTTTTGACCTAATGGTCATAGAGTTTTGAAATCCTCTCTACCTCATAAGATTATAGATTTGATTGTTGGGTTTTTATGAACCATGAGATTATTTTAAAATTGGATTTCCATGAGATGAGCGAGATGAACTAAAGGGAGTAGTATTTAGCACCGACTTGGGTAAGTTACCACGGTTTGTAACCCCAGAACTACAAGCCACCTTAGTTTTGATATTTTGGGCCTAAGGCCAAGATGATTAGGTCCGAGGCTGAGATAAGTGATCACCGAGTTAAGGTTATACACCTTGGAAATAGTATGATGCCTCTCCCCAACGTGAGGTTTATTCCTTAGGAGGACAAGACATTAGACTCCATGTAGCTTGCATGGTTTATGCCGGTTAAGAGAACCTCCCTATACTAAAGTATTTTCCATTGAGATAGAATATTTTTCCTAAAGCTTTGAGATGAGATATTTTCTAAAGTGAATGAATTGCTTTTGAGTATTTTCCAAAGAAGGAGGTAGTTTTCTCTATTAATAAGAGTTGATCATCAGTTTTTAAACTAAAGTCATATGATTCCGAGTTCCAAGTGTTTGAGTTTAAAAAAGTTATAAGTTCTTGAGCAATAAAGAAGTTTTACTCTCCATGAGATTTATGCATGAGTTGAAAGTATTGTTTAAAGCTTCCTTCATCCTATGAGTAATTATAATAAGAGAAGAGCATAGATTTTAAAGCCAAAGTATAATGACTCACGAGATTTGTGTTGCATGCTTCATTCTACATGATTTATGAGCTTTACATTTTAGAATTATTCGAGCCATGTGAGTCATTCCTATTTTTATGCATGATTTGATTAAAGAGTATTGATATTATTTTACGTAAATGCATACACCCCCATATACTCAGTATATTCCCAAGTGCTGATCCACATATATGTCTATGTGTTGCATTGTCTTATAATTTAGGTTCAGGTGCTCAGTCCCAGCTTCGTCAGTGATTCTTGAGTACCATCATCTACATTTCTACAGTGGTGAGTCCTCATGGTTCGAGGACCTATCTTCATGCATTTCAGTATTCGATTATCTATGTTATTACTTTCAGTTCAGTTTGAGTTAGTTGGAGACCTGTCCCAATGGCTCTCGAGTTCATAGAGTAGTAGAGGTTTTGTCATACTTGTTATCAGACTGTGGTTGTGTTGAGATTTCCAGTATTGTGGTCGTTTAGACCTAGTATTACCTTCGTATTTCCTTTCATTTGATATGACAGTGCCAGTGTTTTGTATATTCCTTCTTGAATGAGTTATTATCAGAAGTGATAGGCTCAAAGGGTTAGCTTGGGGCTACTTGTAGACCTAAGCACCGTGTGATGTCCTGGGAGGTGATTTTGGGTCGTTACATCGGACTACCAGATTTAGTATTCAGATTTTGTTTCAGTATTCAGGTTTTTAGTATTATTTTACCAAGACTTTTGAGACAGTATGTTTCAGACATACCGAGTTATTTCAGATAGACTTCCGCATTTAGTATGATTTTTTATTCATATTCTCCTATTTTGAGATCCAGACTTAGTAGAAAGCAGCCACAATTATCTCAGGACTACTTGTAGTTTAGAGCACTATGTGGCATCCCGGGAACTCAGATTTTAGGGCGTTACACTTACATTACAAGCTCAAAAAGTCCTTTGAGATCTCCAACCATTTACTTTCTTTGTAGGGGCGATTGAAAATAGGGGCAAGCCTATGGTATAAAACTTGTTGCATTGAGATTTATTTTGTGTGAGAGAGAGTTTGTGCACTTAAAATTCCTTGTTGCTTATTTCGTAGATTGATGTGAGGAATTCTCTTTCTTGTAAGGATGGCATGTGAAATAAGTTTAGGTGGGTAATTTTTTCACCTTTTGGAAATAAGGCAAAGGGAGTATAGCTTAGTTGTGGTAAAAAAAGGGTCACTTTTAGAGTATTGGTTTTTGTTGCTTGGTCACTCTTTGAAGTCCTATGTAGCCTTAGTTTTAGTATTTTATAAGGAGGGGTGTAGTGAAGTTAGCTTAGCCCATATGCAATGTGCTATTTGTGGTTGCGATTAAAGTTGAAGTCATTATGATCTTTAAGGCATAAAGGTTGGGCTTAAATGATTGTGTCTCGTGATAAAAAGTAGTGTTTATTGAGGACAAGCAAATGCTCTAAGTTGGGGGTGTTGATGAGTGGTTAGTTTACCACTCAATTGCACTCATTATTCATGCTTATTACCTTGTTATGGATGAATAAATGAGATATAATTATGATTAGATTCACTAATATCCACTTCTTGTAGGCATAGAGTTAAAGGGTTGGAAAGATGTAGATTGGAGCTCAAAATGATCAAAAAGGGAGCAAGAAAGTGCAGCTGAAGACCTGAAATAGAAGCCCCTCATTTACCCCCATCACGATCTACTGACCGCCGCCGCGGCAGTTAAGGATGGTCAATTAATCGCGGTCGCTAAAGATAATCTCTCATGTAGCCGCGGTCGCAGCCAGACCTACGCGATTGCAGCCTAGCGGAGGATTTCAGCCCAAGAGAAAAATTGTAATTGCATATGATGATCCCAATTTGAGAAAAATGACTCCAACCCTATCATTATGGAATAATTACATCTTCCCCGATTTTTTAAGTTTAGTTTTGAGTAGTCCATAGCCTTTATTTTTGAAGAAGAAAATATTGTATAAATTTTGGGTGAAGAATATATTGTAGACTTTCTAAGATTGAGATTTTCTCACTTCCTTTGTTGATATTCTGGGAGATCCAAGGTTGAAGTAACTTTCTCTTAATTCTTCAACAATTCATATCAATGGAGATTATGGGTATATATATGCTTATTTATCTTATGTGTATCTAAATCTCCCTCTTAGAGTTATGTGTGAATAGGGGTTAAAGTGTGTGTGGGTTGTTATTGTTAGAATCTATTTGGTAATTCATGTGTATGCGTTTTTTCATTTCTATGCTACTTTGGTTGGGATTTGATGGGTGAAAGCCCCAAATACCTACAAGGGTTTGATGGGTGAAATCTCCAAGCTCTAGAAATTTCAAGTCCATCTTCGAAAGAAAGGTTTTGGTTGAACTTTAGGAATCCATATTAACCTCGAAAGAGGGATGTGGAGACCAAAGCAACGATAGACAATCATGTGTGTAGTTTACTAAATTTTCACTATTTTAGACATATGGGTGAATTTGAGGTTGGATATGACATGGGTATCATCCTAGAAATAGGGATGTCTAGATTGACGTTGTGGTTATAAATTGTTGAACACACCTATTAGGTATTCGAAAGAATCAATGGGCAAAAGTTTGGTGTTTTGTTGAAAGACTAGCATCAAAATCCATAACATAGCCTACCCATATTTGATTTACTAAATTGATATTGATTACTAACGCCCACATGTCACTCCCTTAGTAATGCATAATCCCATGATCCATGCAAAATTGTTGAAAGTCTAATTATTCATAGCCCCAAATTTATACTAGAAAATCCCCAAAAGAAACATTAGTGAAGGAACCTATCCCCCATTTTATCTTATTGTACCATTTGTTTTAATTTAACTTGTATCTATTATTTTGAACAAATTTGATCACCACTCACATTGTTCCTAGTGGATTTGACCCCCATTCAAAAATTGGGTAAATATATTGACGACGACCGCCTTGCCCTTAAACTGACGTGTAAGTTGAGTGTTATCATGCATTCTCAGATTTTACAGCTTTCACACATATTATGCATCAGATATCTTATGTTATTCAGTCAGTCATTATCTCATGCTATTCAGTCAGTCTTTATTTCATGCATATGAACCTATGTATTTCAGCCTGACCTTATCTCATATACCAATACATTAAAATTACTGACCGCATACTTTCTTCGCGCTATGATGTCTCATATCATTGGTTCAGATGCTCAGTTTCCTGATCGTGCTTAGATTATTTGACATTACAAAAGTAGCAGCAGTGGTGAGTCCTCATCTATCAAGGACAAGTTTATCTTTTTTTGGATATTTCGGTATTCCTCTATTTCAGTCGTTTGGAGTAAGTTGGGGGTTTGTCCCATCAACTCCATAGTCAGTTAGTTAGAGGCTTTTCAGACATTCAGACAGTTAGTCAGTTTATCAGTTGTTTATTATTCTTTTCAGTATGTCTTTAGATGTCTAGATTTATGATTCAGTTGTATTCCAGTATTTAAAACCTAACATTATCAGTTTTTTTCTGCATATGTCACTTATTATCAGTTTTACTCAGTTCTCACAGCAGGTACCAGTTCATGTTTAGCTTGTGGTCACTTGTGACAGTCAGCACCAGTGTCGCGACGAGGGGTTAGCCTTGGGTTGTGACAGTAATATTTCATTAGGCTAAGGGGGTGGTCTCCAATCCTCGATGGACTTTATATGCCCATCAGGGCCAGGCCCTAGTTCGGGTCGTGATACCCTTATTTAATGATCTCAGATTAACTATCTCCTCTCAGTGTCAAGTTAATTAGATGAAGGTTGATAGATTCAAATTACTATTATGATCTCATTTTCCTAATCTCTACCTCTCTCTCAAAAAAGTATTGAATACGGGTGAGTTCCTAAAGTTTGTAACGGTTTTGAAAGCAATCAAACAAAGAAAATCCCAATACATGCAAGAACACCGATCTAGAATGACTTCACATAATATGATTTGTTAATCCATTGTCACGACCCGAGCCTAGGCCCTAGCCGTGACGAGCATCCCGAACCATAAAGGCCCGGAACACCCATTCTCTATCTAGTTATCATGCACAACATTCATAATCATAATAAAATGCGGAATTGAAACTGAGTACGGAAAACATGGTCAAGTTCTGCAACATTTCTGAATAATACTATCTGACATCAGTCTGCGAAATCTCTACTAGGAACATAAACATTTGTCTGAAAAGAAGCTGGGACAAGGCCCTCAGTAAACCAAAAACATAATAAATAAGATAGTGTCTGACATAATTAGGCCTTCCGAATAATAGAAGGCTCACCACTGTGAGATCAAGTCTGCAAACCCGAGAATGTCAACTAAGTAGCTGGACCCCTAGACTGTGCCTCAGGACTTGGAAGGAGGGGGGTCAGCACAAAAGTACTGGCACGCGAAGCAATCCAAAAGTAGTATAATGGAACATACATATATATATATATATATATTAAGGGAAAGCAATTTTTAATCAAGACATCATGTATAAAACTGTTTCTGAAAAATACATGGGCACTTTCTGAAAACATGCAACCTGTTTGTTCATTTCAAATCATGATCTGTGTTTTACTTCTGAGTTAGGTGGTATTCCCCTACAAGTCTGAATATTCCATGGGCTGTATGGAATCCGCCATTGACTCGGCGGGGAAGCCCCCAACCCAAGTGTTCCGCAAGGGTTGGAGTGTCTGAGTCTGATACGCCACAGGACATTTAAGTCAGCGCACAATAATATACCCGGGTCGGCAAACCACGGTTTTAGGCAAAGAGTTGTCTGAAACTCCCGCCTTCTTCAGGGAACCACCTAAGCTCTCTTTATGCCCTATTTTAGCCTTTTTTGAACATGTATCATTCTGAAATTTCTAAATCATGAGAGTCTGATAAAAATCTGATTTCTGAACTAGTCTGTGTCTGTTATGGCATTTGTCTGAGTTGGTATCGTCATACCAAGACTTGCAAGTCCTATTTCTGAGCCATAATGTATTAAGCAAGAGCTTTCATTCAAAACATAGTTTAGACCACCAAAACATGTAATTTGCATTAAAGATGTCATGTTCCGAAACTCAAGTCAAATTCATGCAAAACTTTCATCAAACATATGGTGGTCATGTGCATTTTTGGCAAAACCATGCATTCTTTCATTACATGCATATTCAACATTCACAACCCTCTCTTTCGTGTTCAAAACATTGTATATTACGTGAAACATGGAAAAATTTACATTAAGAGAGAGGTTTCATGAAAATCATGCTCAAAATTCATATTTCAGGACAAACGCATATATATATATATATACATATAACTTTCAAATCACTTTGGGGGAAAGCCAAAAGGCCAAAACAATATCATTAAAGCTTCTAAAACATGAGTATGTACATGAATTCGAAAACCCAATCCTTAAAACATGATTTCTATGCCCATGAGATTTTAGGAAAACCCCGCGTACCTTATTCTCCACAAATTTTTGGTGTTTATCGAAGCCTACGTCGAGAGGATTCCGAATTTGTAATTTGTTTCACGAAGAAGTTTCGGAATGATCGGTCCTTCAAGCTTATTTTGTCAAACCCTAGTTTCTCCTTCTCTTAAGTTCTTGAAGGATTAGATTTTTGGGATTTTATAGGAGGCTTCAATGTTATTAATAGGCCCAAATCCGTTTAGGAGTGGGTAAGGACGATTTTGGGTTTTGTAAGGACTAACTTGCACTTAAAGTAACTCAAAACGGAGTGTTTTCATCACCTGAAACCATAACTATGCACCGCCCTTTGCATTGCCTAAATTTACATAGGTGCCGCCCTATGCATCGCCTATATTTGCATAGGCGCCGCCCTATGCATCGCCTATATGTGCATAGGCGACACATTCAACTTTGAAAGGCCATAACTTCTTCACCGGGTGTCCGTTTTAGGCGAATTTGGTATCGTTGGAAAGATTATTCAATTATCTACAATTTGGTATATAGTAGACCACCCAGTTCATCATATACAATGAGTTATGGTCAATAGAATTTGACACAAATTACAACGTCCACTAAAACTTAATCGATCGAAATAGTTTTAACTCGTCCTTGAGTTGAAGGACTTCTATGGTCTAAATTCATGCTCAAATGGATTCACATACTAAAAAATTGATTAACATGCCAAATTGGCATAGGATTTAAGGTTCGGGGATTATCAACGCATCAGAGTTATATATTTTATTCTAGCCCGAAATGCGGGGCGTTACATTATCCCCCCCTTGGGATCATTCGTCCCCGAATGATGACGCGGAAATAGTCACGCACGATTTCAAACAGATTCATACATAGAAGGAAACATGAAGCAAGAATTGTACCTTTCAATTCATCTCTTGCTGATTCAAATAGGCTCGGGTATCTCACTTTCATGTCATGCTCCGACTCCCAAGTTGCTTCTTCAACTTTCTGATTTCGCCATAACACTTTAACTGAGACTATCTCTTTACTCCTCAATTTTCTCACTTGTCGATCTAGGATTCCCACGGGCTCTTCCTCGTAAGACAAGGAAACGCTCACCTTGATTTCATCAATGGGCACCACCAAAGAGTGATCTCCGATGCACTTCTTCAACATGGATATGTGGAATACTGGATGAACAGAACCCAAACTTGCAGGCAATTCTAATTCATACGCAACTCCACCTATTCTTCTTATAATCTGATACGGGCCTATATAGCGAGGACTTAGCTTACCCCTCTTCCCGAAATGCATAACCCCCTTCATGGGAGAAACTTTGAGGAAAACCCAATCTCCAATCTCAAACTCTAACTCTCTTTTTCTGACGTCGGCATAGGATTTCTGACGACTCTGAGCTGCCTTTAGTCATTCCCTAATGAGTTTCACATCCTCCATTGCTTGATGAACAAGATCAGGCCCATACATCTGCATCTCACCTACTTCATACCAGCCTATTGGAGACCTACATCTCCTACCATACAATGCCTCAAAAGGTGCCATCTTAATACTAGAGTGGAAGCTGTTGTTATAGGCAAACTCTATCAGTGGCAAGTGATCAACCCAACAACCTTTAAAGTCTATCACACAGGCCCTCAACATGTCCTCCAGGGTCTAGATGGTGCGTTCAGCTTGCCCATCAGTCTGAGGGTGGAATGCTGTACTTAAGTTCACCTGGGTACCTAAACCTTTCTGAAACGATCTCCAAAACTGAGAAGAAAACTGCGTACCTCGGTCGGATATGATGGAGACAGGCGCTCCATGCAAACGGAAAATTTCTGCAATGAACAGCTTGGCGTAATCTTCTCCTGAATAGTTAGTCCTGACAGGCAGAAAGTGAGCTGACTTGGTCAGCCTATCTACAATCACCCATATAGAGTCATACTGATTTCGGGACTTCGGAAGTCCTGTAATAAAGTCCATATTGATCATTTCCCACTTTCACAAGGGCAACGCTATTTCTTGGGAAGTACCTCCTGGCCTCTAATGTTCTACTTTCACTTGTTAGCAATTTAAGCACTTAGAAACAAAGTTAGCCACATCTCGCTTCATATTATTCCACCAAAACATAGATTTTAAATCATGGTACATCTTAGTAGAACCAGGATGAACAATATACCTCGAGGTGTGAGCTTCATCAAGAATTCTTTCTCGAAGCCCGTCGACATTCGGAACACATAATCTACCGTAAAACCTTAGGATGCCATCAATTTCAAAAGACATCACCTTCTGTTGACCCACACCTTTCTTGATTTGCATCAAGATGGGATCTTCAACCTGCTTCTCCTTCACTTCAGCACAAAGGGATGACTTAGCTAACTCATGAACAACTACCCCTCCATCTTCGGAATCTAACAGTCGCACTCCCATATTAGCAAGGCGGTGAATATCCTTCACTATCTCCTTCTTTTCTTCTTCTACATGAGAAAGGCTGCCCATAGACAACCTGCTGAGGGCGTCGGCCACAACATTTGCCTTGCCCGGATGGTAATGCAGGCTCATATCATAGTATTTCAGGAGTTCCAACCACCGCCTCTGCCTGAGATTCAATTCTTTCTGCGAGAAGACATACTGCAGACTCTTGTGATCAGTGAAGATATCAACATGAACATCGTACAAGTAGTGCCGCCAAATCTTAAGGGCAAACACCACAGCTGCTAACTCCAAATCATAAGTAGGGTAGTTTCGCTCGTGCACCTTCAACTGCCTAGATGCATAAGCTACCACCTTACCATGTTGCATCAAAACGCAGCCAAGTCCCTAAGGGTCTGAAGAATGATTCGGAGGTGATCGACATGATCCTCCTTACTCTTAGAATAAATCAGAATATCATCAATAAATACAATGACAAATGAGTCAAGAAACTGACAGAAAACTTTGTTCATAAGATCCATGAAGGCTGCAGGGGCATTAGTTAACCTGAAGGACATGACGAGAAACTCATAGTGACCATATCAGGTTCGGAAAGCTGTTTTGGGAATGTTTGTCTCCCTAACTTTCAACTGATGATAGCCCGAACGAAGGTCTATTTTTGAAAAACATCTAGCACCCTGAAGCTGGTCAAAAAGATCATCAATCCTCGGAAGAGGATATTTGTTTTTAATTGTGACCTTGTTCAACTGACGGTAATCTATGCACATACGAAGGGAACCGTCTTTCTTACGCACGAAAAGTATAGGTGCACCCCAAGGAGATACACTGGGTCATATAAATCCCTTATCTAGGAGGTCTACTAGCTGCTCTTTCAACTCTTTTAGTTCTGCGGGAGCCATTCTATATGGCAGAATAGACATGGGACGGGTATCTAGCAACACATCAATACCAAACTCTATCTCCCTATCAGGGGGTACCCCTGGGAGATCTTCGGGAAAGACTTCTGGAAATTCATTCACCACAGGGACAGACTGAAGAGGAGGATTTTCAACTTTAGAGTCCTTGACTCGAATAAGGTGATACAAGCAACCCTTAGAAATGAGTTTTTGGGCTCTGAGATAGGATATAAAGTGCCCCTTGGGTGCTAAAAAATGTCCCTCCCATTCTATCATTGGTTCATTCGGGAAAGAAAAGGTAACTCTACGGGTCCTACAATCCAATATGGCATAGCATGAATGGAGACAATCCATCCCTAAGATAGCATCAAATGCAACCATGTCCAACTCTATAAGGTCTGCCACCATATCCCGACTACCAACAGTCACCACACAACCCCTATATACCTTTCTAGCAACAACAGAATCCCCCATCGGGGTAGAAATAGAAAAGGGTTCAGAAATCACACTGGGCTTAAACCCGAAACCAACAGCCCGAAAGGGGTCACATAGGATAAGGTGGATCCGGGATCAAGTAACACACTGACATCACGGGAAAAGATTTGTAACATACCGGTAACAACATCTGGGGAACCTTCCGCCTCCTGGCGGTTGGTCTAGGCATATAACCGGTTGCGACTGTTCCCGGCAGCTGATGTGGCGCCCTTCTGAGATGGGGATGGCGCTGTGGAATTTCCCTGAAACTTCGCACCACTAGCACTCCTCCTAGCAGATGGACAGTCCCTCTGAAAATGGCCTGACTGACCACATGAATAACATACAAGTGTGCCCAACTGACATTTCCCCGGATGATTCTTACCACAATTTTCACATCGCGAGTAAGTGCGATGCTACTGAGACACACTACCCTGCGACTGAGTATCTGGTGCTCTAGATCCATGAGGAGTCTGAAGGCTCTGAGTCTGTCTATTTGCAGGGGGTCTGGGCGCTGGGGCGTTGGCCGCTGACTGTGTATTATTCCAAAACCTCGTCTTCTTCGACCACCTATTTCCCCAATTACCACTCTGCGGCTGACTCTGGTGCCGATCCGCAGATTTGACTCCCTTGGCTTGTCTGTCCTTCTCTCTAGATTCAGCGATCTTTCTCTTCTTCTCTTCCACCGGCTGCATGTGGACTGTCAGTCTAGCAAAGTCTAACTCCCTATTCAGCATTGCCCCCTGGCACTCAAGTATCAGGTTATCAGCAAGGCCAGATGCAAATTTCCTCATCTGGGCTCTCATATTGCTAGTCAATTCTGGTGCATAGCGAGCTAGTTGATTAAACTTCAAAGTGTACTCCTGTACACTCATACTGCCCTGCTTCAGATTCATGAACTCTTCTGCTCTGGCCTCCCTCAACTCCAGAGGAAAGAATCTGTCAAGGAAAGCTTCTAAAAACTCACCCCAAACTGTGAGCTCAGCACTCTCACCTTTTGCATTTTCCCAGTCTGCATACCACTGATTTGCAACATCCTTAAGCTGATAAGTTGCCAATTCCACTCCTTCAATCTCATCTACATGCATTACCTTAAAGATCTTCTCCATCTCATCCACGAACTCCTGTGGATCTTCCTCCACCTTTATACCAGTGAACTTAGGTGGATTCATCTTCATGAAATGCCCGAGTCTAGTAGCCTCAGACGTGACAGATGCAGACCCAATATCTTCCGATCGTTGAGCTTGGTTAGCTACCAGTTGTGTCAGCATATGGATAGACCGCCTGAACTCTGCATTTGAGATATCTCTCTGAGCAGTTGGTGGACGGTTGACATTAGTCCGCGGAGCCCGAGGTGGACTGGTTGGAACTGGAGGGACTCCCGGAGTAGGGACAGGTTCTGGCGTGGAATCTCTATTACGGGTCCGCATCCCATGGGTAGGACGGACCACATCTGCCTGAGCACTCTGATCGATGTTGTGACGGGGAGGCATAGTCGTGTTTCACTGTAATACAAGAGATCATTGATTAGGGGACAATTTAGAATCTGAAGCACGAACTAAATCACAAAGAAGGGAAACATTCCTAAATGCCTAGTAGCCTCCTGTTTATAAGTGTGGCGCGCTACACACCCATAAACAAGACTCTACCCGACGCAATTTCGCAGACACCCTGGGACCATGAACCGTGCTTTGATACCAAGTTTGTCACGACCCGACCCTAGGACCTAGCCGTGACGAGCATCCCGAACCATAAAGGCCCGGAACACCCATTCTCTATCTGGTTATCATGCACAACATTCATAATCATAATAAAATGCGGAATTTAAACTGAGTACGGAAAACATGGTCAAGTTCTGCAACATTTCTGAATAATACCATCTGACATCAGTCTGTGAAATCTCTACTAGGAACATAACCATTTGTCTGAAAAGAAACTGGGACAAGGCCCCCAGTAAACCAAAAACATAATAAATAAGATAGTGTCTGACATAATTAGGCCTTCCGAATAATAGAAGGCTCACCACTGTGAGATCAAGTCTGCAAACCCGAGAATGTCTACTGAGTAGCTGGACCCCTAGACTGTGCCTCAGGACTTGGAAGGAGGGGGGGTCAGCACAAAAGTACTGGCACGCAAAGCAATCCAAAAGTAGTATAATGGAACATACATATATATATATATATATATTAAGGGAAAGCAATTTTTCATCAAGACATCATGTATAAAACTGTTTCTGAAAAATACATGGGCACTTTCTGAAAACATGCAACCTGTCTGTTCATTTCAAATCATGATCTGTGTTTTACTTCTGAGTTAGGTGGTATTCCCCTACAAGTCTGAATATTCCACGGGCTGTATGGAATCCGCCATTGACTCGGCGGGGAAACCCCCAACCCAAGTGTGCCGCAAGGGTTGGAGTGTCTGAGTCTGATACGCCACAGGACATTTAAGTCAGCGCATAATAATATACCTGGGTCGGCAAACCACGGTTTTAGGCAAAGAGTTGTCTGAAACTCCCGCCTTCTTCAGGGAACCACCTAAGCTCTCTTTATGCCCTATTTTAGCCTTTTCTGAACATGTATCATTCTGAAATTTCTAAATCATGAGAGTTTGATAAAAAATTGATTTCTGAACTAGTCTGTGTCTGTTATGGCATTTGTCTGAGTTGGTATCGTCATACCAAGACTTGCAAGTCCTATTTTTGAGCCATAATGTATTAAGCAAGAGCTTTCATTCAAAACATAGTTTAGACCACCAAAACATGTAATTTGCATTAAAGATGTCATGTTCCGAAACTCAAGTCAAATCCATGCAAAACTTTCATCAAACATATGGTGGTCATGTGCATTTTTGGCAAAACCATGCATTCTTTCATTACATGCATATTCAACATTCACAACCCTCTCTTTTGTGTTCAAAACATTGTATATTACGTGAAACATGGAAAAATTTACATTAAGAGAGAGGTTTCATGAAAATCATGCTTTAAATTCATATTTCAGGACAAACACACATATATATATACATATAACTTTCAAATCACTTTGGGGGAAAGCCAAAAGGACAAAACAATATCATTAAAGCTTCTAAAACATGAGTATGTACATGAATTCGAAAACCCAATCCTTAAAACATGATTTCTATGCCCATGAGATTTTAGGAAAACCCCGCGTACCTTATTCTCCATGAATTTTTGGTGTCTATCGAAGCCTACGTTGAGAGGATTCCGAATCTGTAATTTGTTTCACGAAGAAGTTTTGGAATGATCGGTCCTTCAAGCTTATTTTCTCAAACCCTAGTTTCTCCTTCTCTTAAGTTCTTGAAGGATTAGATTTTTGGGATTTTATAGGAGTCTTCAATGTTGTTAATAGGCCCAAATCCGTTTAGGAGTGGGTAAGGACGATTTTGGGTTTTGTAAGGACTAACTTGCACTTAAAGTAACTCAAAACGGAGTGTTTTCGTCACCTGAAACCATAACTATGCGCCACCCTTTGCATTGCCTAAATTTACATAGGCGCCGCCCTATGCATCGCCTATATTTGCATAGGCGCCGCCCTATGCATCGCCTATATGTGCATAGGCGACACATTCAACTTTGAAAGGCCATAACTTCTTCACCGGGTGTCCGTTTTAGGTGAATTTGGTATAGTTGGAAAGCTTATTCAATTATATACAATTTGGTATATAGTAGGCCACCTAGTTCATCATATACAATGAGTTATGGTCAATAGAATTTGACACAAATTACAACGTCCACTAAAACTTAATCGATCGAAGTAGTTTTAACTCGTCCTTTAGTTGAAGGGCTTCTATGGTCTAAATTCATGCTCAAATGGATTCACATACTACAAAATTGATTAACATGCCAAATTGTCATAGGATTTAAGGCTCGGGGATTATCAACGCATCAGAGTCATATATTTTATTCTAGCCCGAAATATGGGGCGTTACATCCATTAGGGTTCCTACAACCCTAGTTATGGGATTTAGCTACTCACGATTGTAATCAAACAAATATTCCATAGATGAAAGAATAATATTGAACTTACAACGAATAAGATGAGATAACCCAAAATCTCAATTCAATTATAATCCCTTGAACCAAAAATAATAATTCCAAGATCAATAATATATCTCATAACTCAAAATAATCAAAAAAGTATGTAGAGTGAATAAACTGATAATAATACATCTAAGAAGTATTTGTAGATACAAAATAAAATCTATCCTAAACAATGTGGAAAATTTGGGTTGGCAGTAACTCACGATTTGTGGGTTGAGTAGTAGGTGCAACCCACAATTCGTGCCTTGGACTCATGGAAATCAGATAAAACTTCAATCTTTCAGAACCTTAACTCATGATTGCAACCCATGAATCATGGGTTGCACCTACGAATCATAGGTCGGAGTCATAGGGATCAGATTAACATACATCTTTAGAACTTACTAATACTACTCATGACTTGTACGTACTACCCAAGAGTCGTAGGTTGAATCGTGGGTTACCACTTCAACAACTTTTAGTCTTTTATTCAATCATTGTACCAAACCATGTTTTCCTGCAAAATCAACACAAACACACAAATTTGTGATATCACCTAAAGCTACACCTCCAAACAAGGATTAAGCAGTCGATACAAAATATAGTAACCCAACTCAGGTTGGGGTTGAACCCACAGGAAAAACGTGAATTATCACTCTAGTTTGCTACAATCAACAGGTAGTACGAAAAAGTAAATAGGGGTTTTGTTGTTGTAAATAGAAACCAAACTCAAATACTTTGGTTGTAAATAATCAAAAAAAATACCAGGCTAGTGTTCCCTCGAGCTTCTAACTCTGTAGGCTTCTCGTTCTTAATTCAACTATAAAACTACTGTGTATGTAGAATCTGGCAAGTAATGGATCACCAACCATATCTCAGCATTCTTTTGTCAATTTAACTCATCTACTCTTTTTCTCAGAGTGTCGCATTACTATTCATTGCCCTAGACCCCAGTTTCAACTATCTTCTCTTGGTCTCAAGTTGATTAGATGAATGTAAATTGTCTAATTAGGTAGTGCTAATTAGCTTATTTCGGTAATTAACTTCAAATTACTATTGTGATCTCCTTTTTCTAATCTCTACCACCCTTTAAGGTTCGTAGTGAATACATGCTAGATTTTAACATTTACAACCATTAAGAAATTAATAAGTGCAAAGAAAACCACAATGCATGCAGCAACAATAATCTAGAAGGATTGAACGCTTCCCCTGCTTTGTTATTCCGCCAGGGTTCCCATAACCCTAGATAAGGGAATTAACCGCTTATCGTTGTGAAACAATCACTGGAATTCATGTTTGAAAGGATTAAGTAAATATCAAAATAATGAAAAAATAAAAACCAAAGTCTCAAATTGAATAATCAACCAAAGTCAAGAACCAAATAATCCCAAGATTAAAATCAAATCCTGAAATCAAATATATGTTTGTAAATACCAAGAGTACATCATCTACTTAAAAAACATCAAAAGTGTATATCTAGAATTAAAGGAAACCCTAGGAAAAAAATCCTAAACAACAACAAAACTAAGGTCGGTGACTACTTACTAGGCCACTTATGGGCCGATGTGGCACCTATAGACCGTAGGTGGTCCCATGTTGGTGACAAGCCTCAAAATATTCTAAATACTTTCTAGAATTTTGATCTTCTAAAACATCTTCTGGCACCTATGGGCAGTAGGCGCCAGACGTAGGAATTAGGGTCAACTTTTCTGCTTATAATTCTCTGTTTCTCAACTTTTTTGACACCTATGCGTAGTAGGTAGTACATACTGGTCGTAGGTTCCCACGTAGGTGGTAGAAAACTTCATATTTAACTATTTTTTCTCTACATTAACTCCAAAACCTGATTTCCTACAAAACACAACACAAAACACAACATATCTAACAAAAAAACCTAACTAACTTGGATGTTTTCATTGTTTTAAACATCGAAAGTGTTATCAATCCATAACACATCAACACTGTTAACTTAGAATGTAGGAATTTCCTCAGGAAACACAATGACACTAAACAAAACAATAATGCTTAACTAGGAGAAACCTAAGTGATCTACGACAGTCAATCATCAACATTAGGCTCAATCATTACCTTTGTCCTATTTCAATACTTCAAAACCAACTGTATGTATCAATGAAGAAAAAAAATATGACACAAGGGAATCAAGATATGGAATTACATTAGAAACAAACAACCATGCATATGTACAAGTTACAATACCAAAAATGTAAGCAACTAGCAATGCAACCCTTATGCTCTCACAATAAAAAAGTCCCACTCACTCATATTAAATCATGCATGTCAATGCAGGGAAGATCAAGACACACACACTCCCAAGATAAGTTCCACAAATGCGCATCAAATACAACAGGTTTTTCCTTATTTTCTTTACCTTATCTTTTAGATAGTCAGGTCAGTATCACTATAGGACTTTATTCGACTTGTAATGAATGCTTAGGAGGCTGGTATGATACATACGAACATTTTTAGTGACTAAGACTACTTGGAACTACACTTACTTTTGGGTCCACTTATCAACCAATTTCCCATTATTTCACCCTTATTTCTCCCTTTTTATTCTTTTATCGCACATTCAGGTTAGGTGTGGTTTCTTTTAGTTTTTTTTTTTCTTTTGCTTTTTCTACGACACCCAGCCCTACTTTCTATTCTCTTATTTTACCCTTCTTCATACCTACTTCACATTATGCATCCTTATGATAGCCACCGTCAACTTAGGTAATTTTCTAAGTTAAGGTGCATAATATCCAAGGAGGACCAGGGGTAAAACATGTTCATTCTACCATAAATGGGAAAGTGAAATATGAAACAACAAAATATAAATATGGCTCAAAATAGGGAATAAGGGATACTTATTCACATTTGGAAGGTCGTTTAGGCTAAAAGTAGACTTATTTCAAGAAGACCAATGATTCTTTCCTAACCAACTATCCTACAACCTAAGAAAGACTAGCCGAGTAAGTTTTTTATTCAACACACAACGGGAACAAAATAGTATCTCACACACATAGCACAAGGTTACATCACAAAATACTACCTATTTGGTTCATGAAATTATTATCTATGATTACTATGTCCCATATCCTAATGTCATAACAAAATTCACAATGGTCACGCATATCTACACATCACACAATTCTAAAACAAATATTTGAAGAGGTATCATTTTTCTAAAATAGCAACAAAAAACATGTCAATTGCCCTAGATACTCAAAAGCCTCCTAATTACAAAAAAATACAAGACAATAATAAAAACACAATATGACACAAAATTAACCTAGACTATGCATGGTCCTTAGTGCATAAAAATAATATAAAACAAGGGAATGAGGACATACCTGGGATGCACTAGGTGTCTGTGTCATGATCATCTCCATATGGAGGTATCTCAACTGGCAAAAGCGATAGTGGTGGTAGTGCACAGTAGAGGATGCACCTACAGCTAGCTCAGTATACCTGTGACTATCAAAAGATAAAGATCACTATGGCTCATACATCTTCCTTCTTAGGGATTGATCATATGGTAAGTCAGGATCTTGCAGAACCTCATTTCTACATCTATTGGTCTAAACTAGGGACCATCTCCTTATCTTTTATGAATAAGTCAAAACATCTAGGTCCATATATAGGGGTAGTGAACAAATAAAGGTATAATTGTAGGGATGGCCGGAATATAGTTCTTAGTAAGAGAGAAAATATCTACCCATAGTGTGGCCACCTCTTATCTAATCTCACCTAGATTAGGTGCCTTAATATTAATGAACCGGGATGACACTCGACCCTCAAAAGAATCTATACGAGCATGAAACTCAGCTTAAAAGATTTACATCTCAGACCTATGTACAGCCTGTACTCTAGTCTTAGATACTTTTAGTGCCGTCTGGACCCAAGGCTGAATCTGCATATACAATGATGCCACCTCAACCTCAATATTATATAGATGCATAGTAGTAGCATAATGAATATATACGAAGATCTATAATAAATCCAATGATACTAATACCATACTTGTGGCAACAGCTCTTATAGAAGCATAAGGGGGCACTAAAGATGTAACAGCCGACTTTGAAGTGGAAGCCGAGGCTAAACTATATATTGTTGGGGTCCCCGCACCCTATGTACTCATCTCAGGTGCCTCTCTCTGTTGACCCATCTCAAAATCCATACCTATACTAACACCACCTCTCTGTCTGTCACTAGGATCTACTAGAACTGCTGGGCCTTCAGAATAGGCCAAAATCACTATTAGAGGTGCATGGGATCTCTGGTTAAGGACCAAGTTTTTTGGATCTTTGATCATACTTATCTAGGTTGTACCCATCCTCTTAACTCTGTGGTCAATGCCTATAAACTCAGGTATACCTGCCTCATCACACAACTATTTTACAAGGAAAGGAAAAGGCAGAGTAGTCATATCACCGAATGCCTTCTCATGAAACTCATACCTGATAATGGCATACAAGATAATATCATATCCATCCATCATTCTCATAACCAGTGTAAAACAATCCTATATAAGCAAGTTTTCAATCACAATTAGATAAAATCTATAACACACTGCCAGCCACTAAAACTTTATAGCAAAATTTTGCATTACCTTCTTAATCACACCTAGTCCCTCAACCCAGGGGGAATTCTCACCAAGAGGTGAAATATAACTGGAGATCTATCTCACCAAACCTATCCTCTAGCTCTGATGATCCACATCCTATATAGTACATCTGTCTCATGCAAATCTTAATTGGAAATCACACTCTACAGTAGATACACGAGCTGTATAATCTGGGCCAAAGAGAACTTGATAGATGGCCATCACTAAAATATTAACCATGATACCTTTACCCAATTTCTACTCTAGCTAGGAGTGCTCTACATCCCTGTTTCCTCTAGGAGTGGTCAACAATAGTATAGTGGTATAGGAGGCGTATAACTCCCGCACCAATTCCTAGATATATTAACCCTAGGTCCTAATCATCCACCTAAACTGATAATGATAAAACACAGCCTACAAAACTAGTGCTCCAGCCAACCTAGAGAACTAAATCCATCTCTCCTCCTAGATAGTCTTCTTGGGCTAGCCCACGCCATTCATAAAGTTTTCCCTCTTATAAATAGTCCACAACCCTTCTACACATCACCTCAAATTTTCCTCATCAATAGGCTCAGCCGGGATGTAAGTAGGGTCAGAAGTATAGTTAGTTTAGGTTTTTCGATCTATGTTTGGTATAGGCATCTGATGAGATATCTTGGTTATACCATCCTCAGACTAGGAGATTGTTGATGATGGCTTAGAAATTACTATTACAAACTCACTTTATGACCCCTCCTCACACCAAGGGAACTATGTGTCTTTCTATAGTAATGGCTTAGACTCCACCTCCTCATCATCATTGTCCTCTCCCTTCTTAGATTAGGGAGAGTTTTGAGGGGACATCCTTGCAGATTTCATCCTCGACCTGTAAATAGGTCAGTTGAGTTCTGGCGGGGCGCTAGGTAGAGTAGAAATAGGTCATCTACCCACTGTAGAAATAGATCGTCTACCCACTATGATTGTGGATGGATCTTGATTCCCAAAGTAGGTCTAATAATCATATCATCTGTAGTATGTCTCTGAGCCTTAGTTCGTGGGAAAACTACACTAGTAGGTGCAATCAGGTAATCCTTCACTGAGCTACTTAACTCGAGGGACTCATCCCATTGCCTCGATGATCCTGACTTTACTTTGGAATCCTTTGGTTCATATGTACCTAAAAAACTAAGTGTTAATCCCTAAAAGATACTAACGGATTGCAAAATTTGAAGAAAAACTCAAAATTCTAAAACTTCAAATTTTGCTAAATTTTCCATCCCTATAACCTGTACTTAGTCCCAACAAATTAATTTTTTTCACATTCATTTATGATCAACTTTTAAACACAAATACGACATTAAAATCTCTTGGTATTTTGTGACCTTTTCAACTTCTACTTCCATTTAGGCACGACCATAGAGTTTTAATTTAAGAACAATGCACCAATTTAAACTTTTAGACTAATTCTAGGCTCCTACATACAATTTTTTTTGAATTCTACATATTTTTCATGCAATTAAATACGTCAACTTACTTATTTCAAGTTTAGCACAATGTACTACTATTAAGAGCCAAGAGTTTTTACCTTTTGCTTCAAGAACCAGAAGTGAAGATTCAAGAGATGAAGAAACCCTAGATTGAGTGTGTAATACATGCAATTTGGACAAGTTGGTACCAATCACAAGTAATGTTCTTTCCTTATATGAAGTTTAGGGGAAGTGAGGAAGTTTTAATTTTAGAGAAAAAGAGAATTTTTTAAGTTTAATGGGGTTTAGAAATTGGTTAGGTCATTTAATAGGGTTAGGGGGTTGATTTTCAGTTATGTTAGGTCGGGTTAGGCCCAGAATTTAAATAAACTTGGCCCAAAAATGGGCCACTTACGACACCACCTATAGGGCGTAGATGGTGCCACCTACGGCCTGTAGGTGCCCTACTATAGGTGGGCCTTACTTTTTGTCCTTTTTCTTGATCTCTGAACTTTTTGTTCTGATATATATTTCACTTCTTATGATATTGTTAGTAGTATTTACAACAATGTAAGTAGGTTCATAAGTTAAAGTCCAGAAATCCACCAAACAATCCTCAAAATTTCTTTTTGACTCTCAATGCACAACTTACCTGGCCCGAGTTAGAGTTATGACCTTCATGAGTTGGTCATGTAGTCCCCTTACCTGGAATATTCTTAATTAAGCAATGTTTTACCATATTCCATGTTGTCCCTCATGCTATCTTTTACCTATAAAAAATAAAGCAAAACAATATGAACACTAAAATAGTGCATTGCCACATGGCTATGTTGGTAACTCAGACTTCACCAAAAAGCCCATGGGTCGCCTCTCATGCAGCTCTTGATTTAACATCGTGACATGACGCGGGAACCTTGATTCCTCATAAAGAGTCAAGGTACCCAACGGAGTAACCTCCTGGGTCATTAATATAATGTAAAACCAACACCACCCTAATGTTAGTTGATTGTGTCATTGTTATGCGAACGTTGAATGTAACTTCCTTATTATTCACTCTAAACTTGAGCTCTCTCTTCTCCATGTCAACCATCACTCTACCTATGGCCATGAATATTCTTCCCAGTATTATGGATATATCAAAGTCAACTTCACAATCCAAAATAACAATGTTAGCTGGAAAAATAACAGTATCGACTTTCACCCAAACATTGAACAATATGCTCACGGGTTTTTTCATTATACGGTCAACCATCACCAACCTCATAGTTGTTTATTTTGAATGTCTCAAGCCCAATTGCTTTAAAACTACAAGCGACACCAAATTAATGTTGGTTCCCAAGTCACACTATGCTCTAGCAAATCTAGATGTCCCAATAATTTATGGGATCATGAATGCTCTGGGATCACCCTTTTTGGGGCCAAAGATTTAGACATAATTGCACTACAGTGGTGCAATCCACAAACATCCTCAAAACTCATTGATCTCTTCTTCATCTCTGACTCTTTTGTAAACTTTACATAATCACAAATCTACTCAAGAGCCTCAAGAATAGGGATGTTCAAGCTCAACTCTTTTATCATGGAGATGAAATTCTTGAACTTTCTTTCTTTCTTCATCTACTTAATCCTTTGAGGAAAAGACAGGGGGTTCAAAGGATTTTCTTCTAATTAGGCTCATTGAACTTTACTTATTCATTATCCTTCTCAGTATTAGCATCAACACCTATCACCTTTTTTTACTCTGCCTCAAGCAACTCATCAATAATAGCACTATAATTCCTTAGCTCATCAATAGTAGGGAAAAAGGGATCAACAGTATTATTACCACTCGGAGTGGTGATGGTTAAAAAATGATGGTAATTTTTAGGATTTTGAACTGTATTTCTTAGAAGGGTGCCAGGCTACCTCTAAGTCAAAGTTGTAGACATTTTCCCAAACTGTTGCTCTAATTTGTTTATTGTAGTAGCATGAGATTCCACCTTTTGGATCAATCCTGAGATATCTGACCTAATCTCTTTAATGAAAATTTCCTGACTTTCTTGACCCTTAACAATCTTGTACAACATAGCCTCCATCCTTGACTCACTATCACGACTGTCTGGTGGAACATACCTGTCCCCTTCTCCTTGTAGTCATCTTTTCGTCTCCGATCATCATCATGATCTCTACTCTAATCTTTATACCTATCTCCATAATTTTTTTGACCTTGGTTCCCTTGCCTAGAGTTCCAAGAGTGTTTGTTAGGCCTTTGGTCTTTTTTTCGAAACCTTTAATTTCTCGATATAGAACTTGGCCTCATCTTCCAAGTTAGTATCACATGATCTATAGGTCTTACCATATGAACCTACTATATTTACCTTCTCAAAATTCATTGTTGCAAACTGTATCTATAGGAGCCCAGTATAATTTCTAAGATATACAATATCTTGCAACACAGAATTATCCACCACCTTATGCTCGCTAGAAGCCCAATGGCATAACTGCCAGCACCTATCTATTCCTCCCCAGTATGTCACCCTCAATTAGTGAGAGAGATCTGGTCTAAAATATCTGATGCTACTTCCCATCGTAGACGCATGAATACTCCATCTATGATCGTATCTACCATATATCTAGATCATATGGTCAAGGCTCGATAAAATATCTCAAGTAAATTTGTCCATAAAGTGCAATGATTGGGTACCATGCTTAACTTTTTCTTAAATCAAAACTATGCATCATACATTGACTCAGAATGTAGCTGGATGGAGTATATATCTCTTCTTTAAATTGTAACATTCTATCTGGAGGGAAGAAACAGTCAAAAAAATATCTGCATAACTCATTCAAAGTAGTAATCAATCCTCAGAGATATTCCCCTAACCACAATGAAGCTTCAATAATCAACAAAAATAAAAACACCCTAAGTTTGAGAGCTTCTTGATCTACCCCAGGTATAGTGTATAAAATATAGATCCCAATAAAGTTAGAAAGATGCATAGTTGCGTCATCCGTAGCCCAGCCTGCAAACACACCTTTCAAATTCAAGAGCTGAAACATAGAACTAATAATGTCGAACTTAACATCTAGTGACAAAGTAGGACGAATGATGGATCCTTTATCGGTAGGCTCAATATTATCCATATCATCCTCTAGATCATCATAAAATGGTAAGTACTACTAGGCAGGTATTAATTGAACTCTACCACCTCTAACTCTATCTCAATTTCCATCGAGTGCTACTCGTCGATCTTCTTCTTGTCTTTGTCTTGCTAGCTCTGCCTCTTTAGCATCTGCTTCCCACATATGGGTAGTAGATTATACTAATAACTACTCAGTTATTTGATCAACAATGTTCTAAACATTCCTAGGAGTAGGAGGTAAAACATTAGGATCATCCCAAAACCCTTCAGCATAGCCTTTATGTACATGTTCTGTCATCGTATGATTTAACTGTACAATTCTCTATGGGTTAGGATATAGTGGGATTAAGGGATTTACTTGACTTCTAATGTTAGAAATACACCATCACACAGCCAACTAAATATAGAAAACAAAAACTGAAAAACTTCCACAACTTTGTTCAACAATCACCGTAAATACCCAACAACAACATCAAAATTTTGGTATCGCCCAAAGCTACACCTACAAACAAGGCTAAAGTGGTCGATGTAAAATAGTCATCTAATTCAAGTTTAGGTTGAAACTAGAGGGAATACATGAATTATCTCTCTAGTTTGATGAAATCAATGGGCAGTACAGTAAAGTAAGTGGGGGAATTGTTGTTGTAAATAGTAACCTAAATAAAATGCTTTGGTTGTAAATAGTCAGAAAAGAACACTAGGCCTGTGTTCCCTTTGGCTTCTAACTCATTTGGATTCTCATTATCAATCAAACTATAAAATTATTGCGCATGTAGAATCTGTCAAGTTATGTATCACTAACCACCTGTCAGCATACTTTGGTGAATTTTACTCATCTCCTCTCGATCTCAGAGTGTCACGTTACTAACCTTTTCCCTGGACCCATGTTTCAACTATATCCTCTCAGTATCAAGTTGATTAAATAATAGTTAATTGTCTTAAGTAGATAGTGTTGATTTGTTTATTTCTGCAATTAACTCTAAATCACTATGGTGATCTCCTTTTCCCAATCTCTACCTCCCTCTCAGGTTGATAGTGAATACAGGTTGGATCCTAACATTTTCCATTGTTAATAAATCAATAAGTGGGAAAAAAACCACAATGCATACATCAACAATAATCTAGAAGCATTGAACACTTTCCCTACTTTGTTATTCCTCCAGAGTTCCCACAACCCTAGCTAATGGAGCTAGTCGCTCATCATTGTGAAACAATTGATGAAATTCATGTTTAAAAGCATTAATTCAATATCAAAATAATGAATGAATAAAAACCAAAGTCTCAAATTGAATAATCGACTAAAGTCAAAAGTCAAACAATCCCAAGACCAAAATCAAACCTTGAAACCAAATATATGTTTTTAAATATCAGGGACGAATCACCTAACTAAAAAATATCAAAAAGGTATATATAAAGTACAAGGAAGCCCTAGGAAAAATATCCTAAAAAAAGGGAAAATTGAGGTCGGTGGCCACTTACTAGACACCTACGGGCTGTAGGTGGAACATACAAACCGTAGGTGGAACCACATAGTTGATAGGCCTCAAAATATTCTAAATACTCTCTAGACTTTTGATCTTCTAAGACAGCTTCTGGAACCTATGCACCTACTGGTCATAGGTTCCCTCCTTAAGTAGCAGGGTCAACTTTTTCTGCTTCTAATTCTCAGTTTCTCAACTTTTTGCACACATACTCTGGCACCTGCGCCCAGTAAGTAGTACATACCAGCCATAGGTTCCCACTTAGGTGGTCAAAACCTTTAAATTTCACTCCTTTTCTCCATATTAACTTCTAAACCTAATTTTCGGCAAAATACAACACAAAACACATTATATCTAACAAAAAGACCTAAGTAACTTGCATATTTTCATTGTTTTAAGCATTGAAAGTTCTATGAAACCATAGAACATCAATATATAAGAAAAGTACCTAAGTTCATGAATAATTTCCTCATTTTAAGCATCAAAAGTTCTATGAAATCATGGCACATCATGTATGCAACAATAACAAGCCAACATTAATGTTAATTCACCATAGTAATTTAGGAATGCTAAGTTTATTCACATGACCCCCATTTTAATTATGTTATCCATCCAATAACTTCACACGCAAGGCTAAGTATGGAATATCCCATCCATATATTTTATGCATATATTTTCTAATCGAATTAACTACTCAAATTAAACCTAGTCTACCTGGGTGCCATAAAGTTACTACAAAAGCATGAACTTTCAATCTTTGCTTTGATCTAGTTATTTTCAATGTGAAATGCATGAAAAATCACTGGATCTTACCCCTTCTATGTTTCCTTCTTATTTATCATTCAAGAGCCTTAAGGTATCCGTAAGGGGGGGGGGTATTTTTTTGAATAAAACCTCATTTTAGTTTACAACTGGAAAGAAAATGGGGCTTTAAAATTTGAAGGGACTTGCTTAATTGGTACCCCGATATAGAGGAATGACACTAGCCTACTTCCTGAAACTTTTTTCCTACTCCAAATATTTCTAGTCTTTGTTCTTACAAACTATTTAAAGGTTGTTAAAAGAATTCTCGTACCTCTCTCCCTATGAACATGGTGATTTTTAATAATGTTGGAATGGGTTATTACATGTTTCAATGAACAATAAGAATAGAACAATTTTAGTTTCATAAATATTTTACTATTTTTATGATTGTGAATTTTGCACTGTTAGTTTCAAAATTGGTTGTTGTATGGATAGAACAATTGATTAATTTAATTATAAATTAGTAGGAGAAAACAATATTAATAAATTAATTTATTATAATATATAATAGCTCTGTTATATCATCGATTAGATGATTATATAACATTTGGACAATTTGAGAAAACAAGTTTGTACTTTAGTTTTGTATAACTATAGATCAAAATTATAATATAGGCTAGACACAACTACTTTATTCCTGTTTACTAAATTAAATTAAATTATGTGAAGGTATGTTATTCCTGTATTCAAATACAAGTGATATGATCACATAAAAGTCCGTATAAATTATGGGTAGTGATCAAAGAGGTATGAGGATAAGTAATGGTTGAAAAATAACATCCTCAGATAAATATTTGTCAAAGTATAAGTATTGTTTAAGGATGTTATTTTTTCAATCATTACTCATCATCATAACCCTTTGATCACCACCCCTAATTTTTGCAGAATCTTATATGATCACATAACTATATTAAATGCTTGAATTGTGTAAATACATGTCATGATCTAATTTGTGAAAACTTTATCTTTATATGTTTTGACCATTTTATTCTTTCCTTTAGTTGCTACATGTTACTTTTGAGTGTGGTAATAGTTGGCATGATTTTCAATATGATCGATAATAATTTGAGCAAGTTTGTAGTTTGTAGAGACTTTAAAAAGCCATATAGTTGACTTCAATCAACATTTGATATTTTGGGTGCTAAATAGTGAATTGGACTGTGCCAATAGATCCAAAATATTAAATTTGTATTAGTATCATGATTTGTTTTGGTTTGGAATCTTTATCTTGTATTTTGACTCTCTATTTGGAAAATAGTAAAATATTGTCCCAGGGTTCAATTTATTAAAAATAATATTTTTGAAAAAGTGACTTCCCCATTGAGTTCGTAACATTAAAAATAGCTTAGTAGCATAGTTCATTTGCATTCATGGGATTCTGAATAAATTTTGAGGGATCGACCAACAAATTTGGAACTTAGCAAAGTTGCAGGTGAAGCTGAAACTGGTACCTCTTCTTTAGCAGCTAAAACACCACTTTAGAAGTAGCCACTTCAGTGGTAAAGTATCTCTTTAGCGGTCAAACTGTACCAGTCGGCTACCGCTAAAGCGAGAACTTTACCGTTTTACTGAGTACCTCTTTAGCATAACGTGACCACTTTAGCAGACCTAGCCGTGTATGCTAGGTTTCTTTAGTATTCATCCATTTATTAAGTGTTGACTGCTTAAGAGGCCAGCACTGGGTTGTATATATAACTCATTTTCACATATTTTCTTTATTTTTGGACCTTTGAGCTATGGATTTGGGTGATTCTTGAGGGTTTCTTTGCTATTTGGGCTTAGGTGACCTCCAAACCCGTATTTATATTATTTAATATCAATTGTATCACCAAAAACACATTTAAAACATAATTTCAAAATTGGATTTTGATTATTTTATCGGTAAAGCTTAAAAGTTTTTTTTTCATTTGAACCTCCTTTTAAACCCTTTTTTGTGTGGATTTTCTCTTGCAAACTCCTATATACTTGGGGGAGGTATTTTGAAAAAACATTATGGTTTTACCGATTCATTTCAAAATCTTTCTTTGAACCTTTTTTGGACTCGACTTAATGAAACACCTTACTTTCTGGACCTTAGAAAATTTCTTGAAATTCTCTTCTATGGACCCAATATTACTCATGGGTACAAGTCGTATATTGTGGTACGGATGATATGGTCTATTTGTATACTGACCAGTGTTTGTTAGTTGGATGGATTTTTGTTACTGGAATGGATACGACTTAGGGGTACGAGTCGTATTTGGGGTTATAGATCGCTTAGTTCCTTAACTTAATATTAGACTTGGTTACATAGGTTGGATATGAGTACAAGTGGCTCACCATGAATCGTAACCCAGGGTACGAATCATAATAGGGACTCATATGGTAGATAGTGTTTAATCCTCCAGGTATTTTATTCTGCCAAAGATATAGGTCATGGATACGGATCGTATATTATGGTTACAACTTGGTTGGTTGAGTCATATACCGGACAGTGTTTGGTCCAAAAGTGGAGATTCAGGATATGAGTGATGGATACCAATTGTATCGGAGTGTATGACTCGTGTGGGTCAGTCGTATCCCTATGATGGAATTTTGGTGCAATTTAAGTGGAGGTATTCTGGATATTTCTCTACTTATACTAATAGGGTCCCACAACTTCAAACCTACTTTAGAGGTTATTTACCCAATTATTCTATTAACTAACACTTAGAAACTCATCTAAATACTATAATTTTCTCAAGAGCTTTTGGGCAATGGGAGATAGGATTTCAACTAAAGGATGAATTTGGGGCTTGTCTTAGTGATTTCTTTCTTTCATCAACATGGTTTAAGGTATGTTCTCTTCCCTCATTATTAATTTTACTTAAATTCATGGTTCATATGAATGTTTTCATGATTTCATTAATTGTATGATTTTGGTTTTCAAATATAATTTGGGAGTTTTGATGTTAAATGGTTGTCTAAGTTTTTTCATTTTTTTAATCATGCTTTTATATGCATTAAATGTGGTTTTGGATAATTTAATTGCATGAGAATCATTTAATGGGAATTAGAATTGGTTTTGGTCATATTATGCCCCTAATGTGTTTGATAAAATGCTTATAAAGATATCTTCATTGCATTGACTACTTTTAATGAAACTTTTGCTTGTTTAAAACTTAGTAAAGAAATTATGCATGGTTTAAATGGCTTGGAATGGAAAATGTCTAATTGGTTATGCTTATGGGTAACATGGAAGTCTCCTAAGCAGTTTAATATGGTAAATAAAAGGGCACTTGAATATCCCCTTAAACCTATAAATAGTTGGCTAAGGATGATACTTGCAAGTAAGGATTGGTATGATGATACCAATATCAATGGCCTTTGTTAATAAATGGATAATGGTTTGGTTATTTGTAAATTAGTTTTAATCAGGAAATAATGGCCGGAGGTGTTGCTATGTTGTGAAAGGTGGAGGTCCCTAAGGGACCAAAACTGGAAACTCATATTTTCCGATATGAGGTTGGTCTTGGTGACCATATACATGATGTCACACTATATTTGTCGTGCGGCTACACGCCCTGGGGTCCTTTCATTAGGGGGAGCTAAACCCATATAGCCTTTGGATGGTTTAGGATGGCAAATCTACACAACCCAGGTAAAGGTTTTTAAAGGCATGCTAAACCTAGTCCCTTTTCACAGTATGGTTATTTATATATATATATATATATGATTGTGTCCATATGGATAGTTTTACTTGGTCTTATAAATGGGATTACTTTATCCTTACCCTGAAATCATGCTAACGGTCACTCGCTAACCCTGTCTACTGGTGTCTGTATGCCTACGCTATGTAGGAATTATCCATTCTACTCCTCCTACATAGTGATTGAATCAGGAACAACATTTGGACTGAAGTGGTGATCTTTCATCCTTTTGGAAGTCTCCATTTCATGTTATGGATATTTCTAAACACTTTAGTTTTATTTTGGATATTGGTTTTAGCTATGGTTGGGGGCATGTCCCAACCAAATTTATTACTTATTTAGTTAGAGGATTTATGGTACTTCTATGGGTTAGAATGGGTGGGATCGATATAGGTGTCGACTTTGGCATTGGAATAAACTGGTGGGCTGACATCTTTTGAATATATTGTTGATTGTCCATCCTATTACATTTTAGGATTAAATTATGTTTTGGAACATCCTTGGTTATAGCCTCGTTTATGGCCCTTATTTTGGTATTATTGGATTATTGGTGGGGGATGGTTAGACTCAGTTTGACCAAAGTCTTCGTGTGAGTTGTTACACTATTTTGTTACATACAAGGAATTTATCCAACTCAGGTCAGGCAACTAAAGGTTGGGTCAGGTAATGGGGGTGGTACCCAGTCCTAGAAGGACTTAGGATACCCATTACGATAAGTCCCCAGGGCGGGTCATGTCAAGTTTGTATCAAATCCTAGGTTCATAGTCAATTGGGAGTCCATAAAGCTATGTTGAGTAGAGTTGCTTTTAGGGTTGTGTAGCATCCCACACTCCTAAGGGAGAGTTTACAAGGTATTTAGGAATGTTTCACTTTCTTTGTATTCTATTTTCATGCTTGGAGTCTCGGTCCTAGAATATTCTCTATTCCTTTTTTATTCATCTTTTAGATTATGTCTCATAGATTTGGAACACAAGAAAAGTCCTCTATACCATCTGGGGGTAATGCTGAAGGGGTGCATCCTACTTCTGTGATTCATCTTCAATCTCCCTATCCTGTCCCTGATAGTTTTTGAGTTCCACCAGTTGCTACTAGTCCTCCTTAATGTGAGGTGACTAATGTGGAATTTTGTCAGTCTATTCATGTTATTGCTAAATTGGTTGTTGCTTAGGTAGAGAGGGAAGTGGTTGGTGCTTTTTCTGCTGAGTCAACAAAGGTTCTCCAATTTATGAAAATGAGTCCTCTAACTTTTTTGGGAGTAAAGGTGGAGAAGGATCCACAGAGCTTCTTTGATGAGATGGAGAAAATATTTTAGGTGATGCAGGCTACCAATATGGAGAGGGTGAACTTTACAGCTTATCATCTTAAAGAAGTTGCATATCATTGGTATAAAAGTAGGATAGGGATAGAGAAGATATGGAGGAGTCATCTCTATGGGATGCCTTCTATGGTTCTTCTATGGATCGTTTATTTTCTCAAGAGATGAGAGAAGCAAAGATGGAAGAGTTTGTGAACCTCAAGTAGGGGAGAATGACTGTCAAGGAATATGCCTTAAAGTTTCATCAATTGTTAAGGTATGCTCCTGATTTGGTGGATGACATGCGGGCTAGAACAAGGAAATTTGATTTTGGGTTAAATCGGGATCTTATTTTGGAGAGAAAGACTACCTTTTTTATTAAGTATATAGACATCTCTAGGTTGATTGTTCATATATAGCAGGTACAGGATAAGAAAAAAGAAACAGGCAGAGTTTGAGGATAGGCAGAGGAAAAGGACTAGGTTTTCTGACTAGAGAGGTGGTCAGTCCCAGGGTGGTCGAGATGGTGGGAAATGGATGAAAAAGATGTAGGGGAGTTTTGGTTCCTACTCTTTTGCTAGTGCTCCTTACCAGTGGAGCAACGTACATCATCACGATGGTGAAAATTTCCAAGCACAGGGTGCCCAATCCCAGGCAGGTGGAGGTCAGTTAGTTTCTTTATGCCCTTCTTGTTGGTTCTGTGGTCGTCCTCATCAGGGTTATTGCGATAAAGTAAAGGAAAAATGCTTCAAGTGTGGATAGAAAGGCCATCGACTTAGGGATAGTCTGATTAATAAGGTTGCTATGGAGGAGAGTAAGATTTGGTGGTATGGTATCTTCTTTTGTTACTGCTCCTGGTTCTAGTATTGGTTGAAATAGGTTGTATGCTTTAGCATCTCGCTAAGAATCCAAGGCATCACCTGATGTTGCTACTGGTATGTTACAACTTTTCTCTTGTGACATATATTATTTGCTTGATCTGGGGTATACTCTCTACTATGCGACTCCTTATATGGTTGTATCTTTTGATTTTGATCTAAAAGTTATTTCTAATCCTTTTTCTATTTCTACCCCAGTAGGTGACTCAATTATTGCTAAGAGAGTTTGTATGGGGTGTGTAGTATCTGTGGGTGGCAAGCAGACCCTGGTGGATCTGTTTGAGTTGGATATGGTGGATTTCAATGCTATTCTTAAGATAGATCTATTACATTTTTTTTACATGTCTTTGGATTGTCAGACCCATAAGGTTATCTTTAGGTTCCTTGGTGAGCCAATTATAGAGTCGGAGGGTGTTTCTTTAGCTCTTAAGGGGCGGTTTATTTCTTATCGTATTGCTCGAAGGTTAATTTCCAAAGGTTGTCTTTATCACTTGGTCTGATTTAATGATTCTAACTTTAAAGGTCCTTGTATCCAGTCATTTCTAGTGGTTAATGAGTTTCCATAGGTCTTTCCGGATGATCTTCCTAGTGTTCCTCCGGATAAGAAAATAGAGTTTGGATAATGGGTTTATTTGTCCTAGTGTATCTCCTTGGAGTTCATCGGTGTTGTTTGTGCGCAAGAAGGATGGTTCCCTTCGGATGTATATTGGCTATAGAAAGTTGAACAAGATGACGGTCAAGAACAAGTATCCTCTTCCAAGGATAGATGATCTGTTTGACCAGTTGCAAGGTGTCATGTTCTTTCCTATGATAGATCTTCATTCTGGGTACCATCAGCTAAATATTAGGCATGTGTATATCCCTAATACCATTTTTCATACTCGATATGGGCACTTTGAGTTTTTGGTAATGTCATTTAGGTTGACCAATGCTCCGCCGGTATTTATGAATATGATGAACAAAGTTTTCCATCAGTATTTTGATCCCTTCATCATTGTGTTTATTGATGACATTCTAGTTTATTTGAAGAGCGAGGTGGATCATGCTAATCACCTATGACTGGTATTGTAGACCATAAAGGAACAACAGTTGTATGCCAAGTTCTCCAAGTGTGAGTTTTAGTTAAACACGGTGACTTTCTTGGGTCACATTATTTCTAATGAAGGGATCAATATGGATCTGTAGAAGGTTGCTGTGGTGAATAGGTATCCTAGACCTACAACTCATCTGACATTTGGAGCTTCTTGGGTTTAACCGGATATTATAAGCTATTTGTGGAAAACTTTTTATCTATAGTTTCTCCTTTGACTAAGTTAACTCAAAAGAAGGTTAAGTTTTCTTGGTCAGATGCTTGTGAAGGGAGTTTTGAGAAGTTGAAGGATAAATTAACTTTGGCTCTAATTCTGACTTTGCCAGAAGGCATGATGGGTTTGTAGTTTATTGTGACTTATCTCAAGTATGTATTGGTTGTGTGTTGATGCAGCATGGGAAGGTAATTGCCTATGCTTCTAGGAAGTTGAAGGTATATGAGAGGAATTATCCTACTCATGATTTAGAGCTATTGGCAGTTTTCTTTGCTTTGAAAATATGGATTCAATATTTGTATGGTGTTCACGTGGATATCTTTTCTGATCATAAGAGTCTATAGTAGGCGTTCACTCAGAAAGAGCTTAATCTTAGGTAGAGGAGATAGCTTGATCTTCTTAATGATTATGATATGAGTCTTCACTATCACCCAGGTAAGGCTAATATAGTTATTGATGCTCTTAGCATGTTATCCATAGGGAGTTTGGCTCAAGTAAAGGAAGGAAAGCGAGAATTGGTTAGGCATATTCACCGTTTGGCTAATCTTAGAGTTCACCTCTTGGACTCCAAGGATAGTAGTGTGATGGTTCAAGAAGTGGTTCAACAGTCTCTTGGTGCGGAGATTAAGGAGGAGCAAGTTTTAGATCCTATCTTGGTGAAAATCAAGAGTGATGTTGGTGGGAAAAAAGTAATGTTGTTTGAGATCGGTGGTGATGGTACTTTACGCTACCAAGGGAGTTTGTGTGTTCCTGATGTCGACGAGTTGCGACAAAGAATTTTTGTTGAGGTGCATAAGTCGTGCTATGTTGTTCATCCTGGCTTGACTAACATGTATCATAATCTCAAGAAGATCTATTGGTAGAATTGCATAAAGAGAGATTTGGCTGATTTTGTGGCCAAGTACACAGTGTGTCAACAAGTTAAGGTTGAGTACATGAGGCCAGGACGGTTGTATCAAGAAATTGATTTGCCTGAATGGAAGTAGGAAGTGATCAACATAGACTTTGTTACCAGTATTCCTCGGTCTTGAAATTAATATTATTTGAATTGGTTTATCGTGGATAGGATGACTAAATCTGCCCAATTTTTGCCAATGCAGACTACTATCTCAGTAGAGGACTATGCAAAGTTGTATCTTTAGGATATTGTAAAGCTCTATGGGGTGCTTGTTTCGATTATTTCTGATCGTGACACACAATTTATGTCTAACTTATGGAAATGTTCTTAGAGAGGGTTGGGGACTAAGGTGAGTCTGAGTACTGCTTTTCATTCGCAGATAGATGGGCAAGTGGAGAGAATTATATAGAAATTGGAAGATATGCTTCGGGCCTATGTAATTTATTATGGTGGCAATTGGGTTGAGCATCTTCCATTAGTGGAGTTTTCTTACAACAATAGTTATCATTCTAGTATTGGTATGGCCCCTTTTGAGGCATTGTATGGTAGGAGGACTAGATCTCCTATTGGTTGATTTAAGCTTGGTGAGGCGGATATATTTTGTCCCAACTTGGTCTACCGGGCTATGGAGAAGGTGAAAGTGATTCGGGATAGGCTTAAAGCTTCCCAAAGTTTCCAAAAGTCCTATACGAATGTTAGGCGTATAGACTTTATGGTTGAGGTTGGGGATAAGGTTTTCCTTAATGTTTCTCCCATGAAGGGAGTAGTGCAGTTTGGAAAGAAAGGGAAACTCAATCCCCGATACATGGGTCCTTATGAAATTTTGCAGAGAGTTGACAATGTTGCTTATGAGCTGGAATTGCCTTCTAGATTAAGCTTGGTTCATCTGTTTTTTCATGTTTCCATTGTTGACGAAGGTCATTAGTGATCCTTCTTTGGTTTTTTCTTTGGAAGGATTGGGTCTCACAAATTCTTTTTCTTATGAAGAAGTCCCGGTTGAGATCATGGATAGGACGATTCATCGGTTGAAGACCAAGGATGTGGCTTTGGTTAATGTTCTTTGGTGGAACCATAAGGTGAAAGAAGCTACATGGGAAGCGGAAGAGGACGTCTAAATATCCACCTTTGTTTTCTGCTCCTGGGATTCATGTGGAAGGTGTGTGCCTCCAACACATCTTTATTTATAGAGTTTGTTAAAGGAAAGATTATTATTTTTGCCTCTTTGTTAGAGATTGGTAATATATATTTGATAATGCAAATGACTCTTGCATGTGGTTACCCTTACCTTGTCCATCATTCGGGGACGACTGTTCCTAGTGAGGGAGACTGAAACACCTTAGTTTCTGGACCTTAGAAAATTTCGTAGAATTCTGATCTCTGGACCCAATATGACTCACAGGTATGATTCGTATGTTGGGGTACGGATAGTATGGTCCAATCGTATACTGACTAGTATTGTTTGGTGGGATAGATTTTGGCTACTGGAATGGATACGACTTAGGGGTACAAGTCTAATTGGTCGTTACGGGTCATTTAGTTCCTTAACTTAATCTTAGACTTGGTTACTTAGGTTGACTTAGTAAGAGTAGCTGACTATAAGTCGTAACCCAGGGTACGAATCGTACCAGAGACTTATGATCTTGGGCATATTTATGAGCAAAAATGTGTATTTTTATTGTGTCTAATGTACAATTACATGATATAAGCTAATGGACATGATTAGTAATGCGGGATGGATTATGGTTGTATTTTGGTTAAATTGAATGCACAATGGGAAGCACATGACTATTAACTGTAACGCCCCAAGATCCCATCCTGAGACGTCACACAGTGCTTATGGACCCGAAGGACTACAAGTTAACCCTTTTAAGATATTTGTACCTGTACACTGCATAATATCTGGAATAAATGCGGAAACTTGCCATAAGGTTCAACACATCTATACATACTCAAAACTGAAAATTGAATACAAATACATCCGTCTGAAAAGCCTCTAAACTGTCTGAACTGTGGAGTTGATGGGACAGGTCCCCAACTAACTCCGTCAACTGAAAATAAACAAAATTTGAAACAATAATAGTAAACTGAGATTCGTCCTCGAAAGAAGAGGACTCACTCCTACTGCTACTGCTACTGACGGGGACTGAACTACTCAGGATAATCTGGATCCTATGCCTCTGAACCTATGGTGTCAAATAAAACACCATAGCGCAAATACGTCAGTACAGGAATGTACCGAGTATGTAGACGAGGTAGGCTAATGCAAGGGCTCATACATGCACAATATCTAAATTGAATAATAATGAAAGATGCCGCAAGAGAACACATAATGAATGTACAGAACATGAACACAATCATCGCAATTCTAGATACTATAACTTGCATACCACTTTACTGCAGACTGAACTCACTACTGACACTGAGATACTGAATCACTAACTCTAATACTGATAACTGAGGATCTGGATGTGCTTACATCAAGGACTGTACTCTGAGCTTACTGCTTTCGACTAACAGAATTAGAGATCAACTTTGCTAATTGATTATTCTGGAAGCAATTATCAATGATAAGAAGTATGATTATATCTGAATCTAACGACAAGAATATTCAATAGAAATCTGATACTGTGATCAAGCCTCTCTGGTGGCATATCTCTGAATATGATATCAATAAACTATATATGTGACCAAGCCTATCTGTCGGGATGGTCCATGAATCAACGGAACTATCTGAGTTCCTCATAAAGATAGATGACTGTATCTGACAGTCCTGATTTCTGAAGATTAATTCTAAAACTGAGACAGAATCTGAAACTAAAACTGTGGGAAGTAGTTACTTAACTGACATGCCCCAACCTACCACATATGGGGTCCAATATTTACCCTCGGTTGGGAGGGTGCCAATACCGTGCCATAGGTAAAGACATTATCTTTATGTGCATTATCTTTATGTGACCCTGATCTATCAGGTTCTCAAACGAGAATGGTGGAGCCCTCATCTAAAAGGTCAAGCCACCTCATCTACCCTCATCTAACAGGTATGATGTCTCTCATCTACCCTCAACTAATAGGTATGATATCTCAACCTACGCTGGCTACTTAGTTTTGGAGCACAAAGATTGTATCTAAGAATCACACCCACTACTAGTAGGTGAGTTCCCATCCTTGAGCTCGCTCGGTGCTAGTTTCTACTCCCAACTGAAAGACTCTGACTGAATTCTTAACTGAGCACAACTGAACTGAATCTAATAGTGATCATGTTTCTCAAAATATTTAACTAAGTTACGCTGAGATTACTTAGTTCTGTATCTGACGAAAAAGACATCGAATCATAGTAACTGACTGACGATACAGAGCTTGTACTCAAATCACTTATGAGATTAGAATTGAATCACTTGAATATTATTAGATCTGAGCTGATTACAGCACTGAGGGTAGATTACTAGCGATACAGAGATTATAGAGATAATTGAGATTACTGAGCTTTCTTAAGTTCTACACTTGTCTGAGGATATAGAGTTCTATAATTCACTGAGTTCTGAGAATCATGGTTCGACTGGAATTATTGAGAAACTGACACGAGCTCTAGACAACAACTCTATTGTTGGGTATAAATACCCTCAGGACTCGATAGCATAAAAGTAAAGCATAATCATTCATTCATCATCAAAAGTATTCGTTCATCATCACAATCATTCATGTCCCATCACAATCATTAAAACATCTCATAATCATTAAAGCATCATCATAATCATTAAAGCATTTTTACAGTTGCCCAGGGGTCACTTTAGGCATCTCGGAATCATAATCATATAGTAACGTAGGGGAAACATGCTACTAAATTATACTCCATTCACCAAGGTTTTACCTCAGCTATTTCATACCTATATCAATCCTGACATGTGTTTGGATATCACATAGCTTGGGGAAACTTCATACTATCACGTCATAACCTACTTGCTAACCACTTGGCATATATTAAAAGCTTAACATATATCAAGAGCACATAATAGTGGAATTTACTACTATCACCTCTCCACTTTTTCACTAAGGTCCTTCAACAAAACACTAGACACACACGGGTTCACACTTAATTGGGAATTTCCTACTACCATGGAATAATTCATTCACTTAGGCGTTTTATCAAACTCTAAGCACAAACTAACTTACAATTTGGAGTTTCCTATTCAACATACTATAATGGCCCTTATGCTTCACCTAAGCTCTTTATCAAATATGTGGGGTACATGCTTCACTTATTCATCCATTTCTACACCCAAAAATCATGAACACATCACATAGAAAACAACTTCAAGAAGGTCTATCACAAACATCACATGAATTCCACATACTAGGATCAAAGCTCATAAATTTTGTAGGTAAACATAAATCAAAACTCAAAAACACATTAAAGATCAATTTAAACTCATACAAATCATTAACAACTTATAAACATAAAAATCTTTTAGTTTTAAAAAGGGTTCTTGAGCTTCTTGGATGAAAGGGATCTAAGAATTAACATCTACATACCTCTACCTTTGAAATAGGATGAATTCTAGTGCTTGAGACTCTATCCGCACTTATAATAAATGATTCTCGAAGCCCACTCTATGAGGAACTTAATTCTTGAAGAAAGCTTGATGATTTATGGATGAATTTTGGAAGATTAGGGTTCTTGATGAACCCTAATTAGATATTCTTGAGAGAATTGGAAGAGAAAAATTATGAAATTAGGGTTTTGGAAGTGGGTTATCATATTTGTAGAGGCTTACAAAAGGTGGGAAATGACCAAAATACCCTTGCAAAAACATCTCTAAATTGCTGGAAAAAATGGCTGACGATATTTGTGAAAGGCCGTTAAACCTGTGACAGGCTGTCACAAAATGTCATCACAAAAGGGTGGATTTTGTGAGTTTATGCCTAAGGCTGACGAAATCGTTAGAAATG